>CM061044.1:112520030-112891674 GCA_030762985.1 Adelphocoris suturalis
ACTAGTAAGTAGGTGCGGGGGCTTTTCTTCTTCGTTTCAAATATAAAGTATAATAGAGATTTTGGTCTACTTTAAATTTTTTATAAAGTATACAGTATTTTGAACAAAAATAAAGTAGGATACTTTAAATTAAAGTATATCTGGCAACCCTAAAACTAATATGTTAGAAAAACTAATCTTGAATGTTGCGCGCAACTGGTTCTGAGTCTTGATAAATACCAATTAACTTATAAATAACTGCAATGCCTCGTATAAGACCACTAAATGAAGCGGCGTTTCCAAAAGGGAATCGGCGAGGGCGGTCGCCTTACCGCCAGTCATGAAACGTCCTGTAAAAGAGATACAGGCGCCTTATTAACTTCGTTTTATCCTCATAATCCCAGGTGAGACATGAGGTACATTAAAGGAAGCCAATAGAGAATCTAAAACCTTCTCCCTTCACTGTTCTGGCGGCTGTTTTATTCACAATGTCCGACTCGGATGTTCCGCACTGAGATTGTAATTGGCTGAATGGACGTGTACTGAATAGTGGAGCTCTCGGACGCCGGGTACATAAATATACGCGGATGCGAGTTCCCTCTCGTCCACTTTCTTCGGCGATAGGGAAGGATAGGTTCATAGATGGAATTGCTATTGCTATTCATGCAGTGGGGGTCTAACGTTCAATAATTGGGGTTCAGGGTATCTTAGTATTTATACAGCAAACCACATGGTACTGCTTCCAAGTGCACAGTGGGAATAAATTATGGTGAGACAACAATAACAATAGCTTGTATTCCTCGGCTATTGTTTAATCGGAATGGATACAGATTCTGTAAATGGAGAATGGGCAATAAGTTCTAGTATGTGACACAGATTGGATTCATGAGATATTGCATCGGTTCTTCCCAACAAAACACTCGTTCACTGCTGTCTTACGAGTTTCTAGTTTTAAATTAAACCGTACACATACCTATTCTATCATCCAAATACAAGTTCAGTGTTTACGTATTAATGAGAGTGAAGCTACAAATACCGTGTTTCTGGTGCCTTATTAGTGAGACATTTATGGCTCATTGCCAACCTGCATCGTTTGATGTTTGGCCGTCTATATTAGATAATTAGTTTGTTCCCTTTCATAACTGATCATTCGATATTCTCATGAAGACTCTAGAACTGGTAGAGTTGTCCAATTTACACTCCTAAGCAAACTTTGAAAGTAAGAGGAGATATTTCTACATACAACAAACTTGCAGTATTCAGTTCAACCATCTCTCTGTAGGTTGTACTCGAAGGAGTTCAGATGCTTGGTTTGAATACGACCTACCTAGAAGGGTGAAATCACCGAAATATATCTCAATAATTGATCATAATTGGTATTAAATTATTCAGGGAGAATTTATGAAAGGAGCTGTATGGAGGCGTGTGTATGAATGTTTGTGACAAGGGCTAAAGGATTCGTCATATTGGCCGTGGGGGTTGCTAATGAGGGTTGCCTATATGAGCTTACATCCTCAAGCCCTAAGCACCTATAAAAACTCTTTTATAACTCTTTTATCTCTTATAACTTGATAACTCTTTTTCTAGTATCTCGAACTCAGACACAACAACCCTCAAACTGTGTCTTAACTCTGGATCTGAGTGACCTGTCCATCTGTAGCTGTGCCCATTTTGCGGATTATACCTCAGCGTACGAATCGGGCAGTGGAGAAACCTCTCAGGTCTTCTGCTTTACGATTTCAGATTCCAATGAAGAAATTTGTCGTAAATTTTGATTTTTATATTATTGAAACCTTTGAAATAGCTTCATTTTACACGAAAATTCTCTGAGACTCTGGGTTTTTCCAAACAAACATTTATTTTTGCCTTTTATTGATTTCTAACAATTTTGGTTTTGTGTCTGTCTATTCCTCCAGCTGTCTATTAGTACCTAGTCAGTTTCTTGATCCAGGCAAAACAGCAGTAAATAACAGTCCGAATTGATGAAGGATTGTTCTTCCTAAGCATTGAATCACCGTCTGGCCGTTGAGTACAAATTACAATTTCCAGAAACCCCTATATCTTCCGATCTAATCGTTCTATTTTGCTAAACATTGGAAAGTAGATGCGGGATGATCTTGAAATGATTCACTATTGTAACAATATTTCTGAGGAATCAGCGAGAAAGTCCTTGCTCGTAAGCTGGAACCTATTTTAGGCGAGGGTCTTCGTTTGGCTACTGGGGCCTTCCGTTACTTGGGCATAGTCAGCCATTCAAAATTCGTCGAAATCTGCTGGCACTTCGCTATGCAGAGAACTTGCGCTATTTCCTTAGGCACCCCCTGTATGACGTGGGAGAGAGTGAGAGAGAGCGAGAGAGAGAGAGAGAGAGTCACATAAATGTATCACTTGATTAATTGTTCTAGAAGAGCTTGGATGTAATCATAAAGTATGAAAATAGATCAGAAAATAACTACACAAAACTAATCTTAATATTTCGGCTTCTGCCTTTTTCGAAACTATAAAATGATTTTTTTGGGATTGTATGCAACGTTTTCAAAGAATTTGTAACTTTGGACGTTGCTTCTACGTCCGAAGTTGAGGCCTGGAGTATCGTAAGCACCCAAAACATTACTTTGAGCTTTTTTCGTTTGGTTAGGAATTCGCTTATTGTCGTTGAGTCTCATTATCAACAATCATCAAAGGCTGAGTTATGGGCAACCGCATACCGGCTTGCAGGAAGATCATCGTCAGACCGAACTACGGATGATCGATGGTTTTGTACCCTAATGTTGAGTGGAGTTTCTGCTCTCCCCACGTTAAAGTCAGGACACTCTTTACAAACTAACTCATATACACACTTTGGTGTCTAGTATTCTGCTGATCCATTGCGTATGGATGAGTTGGGACTGTTCGGCGACTTGAAAACTTCCCCCACAATAAATGTAGCGTGTGTGGCGTATGTGTGTGTGTGTATGTAACTTTGCAGCGGCGCTTCTTCCATGGGTGCAATCCTTTGCTTGGAACTGGTCCTGGTATATCTTCACCGGTGTATTCTTATATATTAGGATATCTCCAAGTGAGCATGCCTGACGATAGGTGAGTTTAGGTGTTTCAGAAAAGACATTTTTCTCGTTATGGGGTGAGAGGATAAGTTTGGGCGGAGATCCTTCAAGATTTTATTCAGCTCCTCAATCCCAAAAAAAGAATGTAGTTGAGTAGTTGTCAATTTGACCTTCGAACTGCCGGTCGGTAGCCGGAAAGGGAAAATCCTCTTCTTCACTCAACTAGCTTGATATCCTCTGGTGAGAAGTTTGTTGGATGAATCTTTCAGATATTTATCTTTTTCTCCCTGCCCACTACGGATCCGTTGTCCTCTTAAAGGCAGAGCTCTTGAAATTGATTGTTTTGTATGGCGTGAGTGGAAGCTTTCAAAATGTAAGTATAATTGATTGTTGGTAGGTTGATATGGAAAAATTAATCATTTTCTTTCGTATTTTTGAAAGAGGCAGAATCTGAAATATTAATACTAGTTTTTGTGTCGTTATTTTCTGTTTTCTTTTCATACTGAGTGTATATATATATATACACTCAGTATATATATATATATATATATATATATATATATATATATATATATATGTGTGTGTTAGCGGCAAATTGTATAATCCGGAATTCTATAGAATGCCTAGGCATTTCATATAATGACAAACGAGGGCCGTCAATGTGAATAATTATTTACTTTCCCTAGTCATTGTATACAATGCCGAGAGTGGGCTCGGCAGTGTGTTTAATCTCCAGGCAAAGTATAAAATACGAGGAAGAGGGATAGATAAACAAGCTCCGTCCGTCGGTGCAGTTCCGTTTCAGTTAGTTTTGGTCAGAATGGTATTAGGGCGTGCAAACCAAGATGTGCAGAACATGCTAATGACATGGATGAAAGACAACAAGTGTAGTCAGTGGGCCGAAGGACTCCGATTCATTCAGGTCATGAAAAATCGTGCATTTCACAAGGGTATAAAAAGATCGCCGTATGAAGCGATCTTTGGGTGAAAGATGCGACTCGGACTCACCAGAGAACGAACAACGTTTGTTAGAGGTGTTGGAGAAGGATCAATCGGATGAAGAACTTTATGACGAACCGTCGGAACCGCAGCAAGTATCTGAGCTCGACAAAATCGCCGATGTAACTGTTAACCATCGCAAACACGCCAGAGAAAGCCTTCAAGTCCAAGCAGAAAAAATGAAGCAGCACTCAGATAAGTCTTTCCCACCTGCGTCCGTTGGGCAAACAGTCAGGATTGCGATCCCCGACGTCGATAGGGGAAAAGGAGAGGCGCGGAATGTGCTAGCTCGCGTGCTGGAAACCAACGAAGACGGACTATATCGCTTGGGGAACAAGGACGGAATTCTGAAACACTGGTACGCCAGATCTCAATTCGTTATTTGCAAGACCACTTTTGTTCAGCCAGATGACGTCAACACGGAACGGGAACTAACTCTACGATCTGCAGCAACAAGCAGCGCCACTGGATCTGGCCAAGGATTCTTCAAATGCAACTGCGCAAAGTCCTGCTCAACGAACCGCTCTAATGTCGGAAAAATAAAGTTAGCTGCAACACAAAATGCGACTGCACCTCGTGCTCGAACAAAAATTGACTTGCTACTGACCTGACCTAATAATCTACCTGACGTGTGAGTACAGGTAGGTTATTAGAGTTGAGTAATTATACGTACTTCTTTTGATATTTCAGTTCTGTTCAATACTTTGCCTGAGCCCCGCTAGGCATTCCATGAAATGCCTACAAATTATAAACATTGCCTAGGTAAAGTTTCAAATCTGGAAACAGTTTTATACATTGCCTGAAATGACTCGGCATTATGTGAAATGCCTAGGCATTTCACATAGTGCATGGATTATACACTTTGCCGCTAACATATATATATATATATATATATATATATATATATATATATATATATATATGTTTAAGAAACCAGAATCGTTTCAGATCAGAATTCCTCAAAATGGATTTCCATAAAACAAATTTTGAAATATCTTTATTTAAAAAATGTTGGAGCCAATGCGTAAGTTTCATTTCCTAAGAATAGGTATTCACACCAACCCCTCCAATTTAATGTCTACTGGCTGTACATTAGAAATTACAGTTATTTAGGTATGGCATTGAGCAAAATTAATTCCGACCTAATAGTCCGAAGTTAGAAGTAAGACGGATGCGCTCCCGAAGGACTTGCCCAAACCGTGGGGGGTAACCAGGTCAGTGGATACTGAGCCTACGAAGTGATTAGGGGACCCTTTGCGTCAAGCTCATGCGGCTCATACAATACGATCTTTATCGGTCCTTTTATTAAAACTCACAGCCAGTTAATGATCTAAGTGTGATCAGATAATTGAGGCCTACTGTTTGTCAGTGAGGCTTTCGAGAATCGAAACCGTTGTTTTCTATATACGTTTATGTAATGTGATCATTAACTTATTAACCTCAAATACCGCTCGTAACCGTGTAATTCAAGGTACCTTTCAAGAATCCGCATTCGATAGACCGAATTCCTGAAGTTATCATAGTATTTACGGATACTGTAGAGCCCCGATTATCTGCAGAATTGGGTGGCAAGGGCACCGAGTACATCGAAAATTGCGAATAACCCTAAAAAAGACTATAAAAATGAGGTAAAAACACTCTCTCATAAATACGTATCGCCATGTTTTCTACCATAAAAAATAAGCATATGTTTATATTTGAGCATTGATAATATAGTAACATAAATGTAAATAATCAACATGCAATCTTAAGATGTCGAACAATATACAATATCTACAATTTAACCTAAAACTCTACTCTAGTGCTGTAAAAATACAAACTATAAATGAATGTACCTTAAATGTAATCTTGGTGCCAGTACACCCATGTATATTTACGGTTCACATGTACATTACTTTTCTATCTTCTTCTCTTTTACTCCTTAATTGTATGCACTTATTAATGAAGAGCATCTTCCAGATCTGCATCGGTGAGCGAGGGTCTGCTAAAAACATTGTTCTAATGGAGATTCGTTTAATCGCCAGAATCCTCCTTCAGAATAAGTACCGTTCCTCAATAGTTTCTGATATTCAAAAGTTTCAGTATTCTACTAATTTTCCCCTTAGAAACATAATTATCAATATCGTTCCATCGAAACAAGTTAAAAGCGTAGTAACTTTAATTTACTTGTGAAGTCGCTCCGGCAGGAGTCAACATAAACATAAAGGACGGCTTAGGTCGCTCAGCTTATTCAATTTATGGGGAACGATCGGAGCGGGAAACTTATACATCAAAGAAGAGACAATCATCTGGTCTGCAGGAAAGTTACGGCGACGGGTCGTTCCAAAGGATTACGAGGCCATTAAGGGCTGATCGGTATTGCACAACTATTCAGTGGGATTCCTCTGCGTATGGGATTCCGAGTGCCAACGGAACTCTCCCGATGTTCAGCAGGATTGAGCCAAGAACTGGGCGATTTGGCTGACTAGTATTATATATTTTGCGAGAGGATTAAAGAATAAAGAAAACCTGATTACTCCTTAGTGGTAATTTTTTCTGGCAGATTTTGGAAATGTAGAGCAACGTAAGAGATTAAAATTTAGCGCTCTAAATTGAGTATAAAACACTTCCCTGTTGCTTCCGAGTCCACGCTATTATAGGTAGCGGAAGCATGGTTTCAATTTCGGGCTTTGAAAAAATATAAAAATCTCCACTCGCATTTTACGTTTTAAAATATTGTGAACGTTTTGTTACATAACTTTGAAGAACATAGCCAACAATTTTTTTTGCAAGATTGGTACTTTGTAAATAAAGTTGGTAGCCCTGCTGAGCCTTTCAACTCGGGGGAGTGTTTTAAACTTGTCTGGGGTACCTCTGCACCCCTGTGTGCACTTGATGTAGGTAATTGTTTTTTCTTTGGTGGTGCACGGAAAAATTCGCACCGAATGTCATCTGCACACATGCGA
Organism: Adelphocoris suturalis; assembly: GCA_030762985.1. Classification (NCBI taxonomy): domain Eukaryota; kingdom Metazoa; phylum Arthropoda; class Insecta; order Hemiptera; family Miridae; genus Adelphocoris; species Adelphocoris suturalis. The sequence continues at coordinate 112,526,998 of CM061044.1, forward strand.
CCTTCACTCAGATGTCATAATAAAATGTCATGCCTAGAATAACTGATTTTTTCATTTTTTCAAAAACCAAACGTTCCCATTTTTAATAAAAGTTTCGGACTAAATCTCTCAGTTTTACTGCCAAATCTATTTTCTTCCCCGGGTTGTTGCCTTCTATTCCGCAATAACATTACATACAGTTGGCCACGGTTCTCCACGCCATACCGTGCTGCCAGTTGAGCTGAGATCTGATTGTAGTCCCGGGCAGTCACGTCTAAAAGCACAGATAGTGCAGGTCCTACAAGCGAAGCTCCCAGGGCCAAGCCCCTAGTCTCATAGCTCCAGCCATTTGCAATCGCGACTGTCTCAAAATGTTCGCGGTACTCCTCCCATGGAATCGCACCGTCATACTTTTGAGGTTTAAAAGTGCCCCTTATAACGAGATTCGGAGGAATCCCTTGTTGAGGAATCCCTTCATCATTAGTGGCCCGAGGGTCCGGACGAATCTCCACGGGGGCCTGCGCAGCGTGCACACGCAAACCGTCTTCTAATTCTTGGCGGATCACCACTTGGAACTCGCGAAACAAAGCCCTTACTTCCGCCATCATATCCGCACGGAGAGCGTCTCCTTGTTCAATGACCGGAGGTGACAATGTTTTTTCGATTTTTACCCTCAAAAACTGAAAACCTATTACAAACATGAACAGGGGATAATACAGCTACAAATCTAACATATAAAAACAAAACCTTAATGTCCCCTTTGAAAAAGACATTGGAAAAGGCTGCTCTAAGAGGATAACAAAGGTGACAGCGAAACGCAAAAAAGGTCATGTTTAGACTGATCTATAATCTAGCCGATTGTTCGGAATCGCTTGGAAGTTTTTTTGACTAATTACTTATATTCTTATATAATCAAGTTTCATTGTTGATAGCTGAATACAAAATTATCATATTAAAATAATTTCATATTTAAATTTGACATTTTTTTGAGTTTTCTATTTTTACCATTTTTGTTTTACATAAAATCCTAGAGAAATCGTAGATTTGTTCTACAGTTATCGACTAGCAATGTTTAAATCAACAATTGAGCTATTTATAGATTTTTAGAAATTGAAATTGCATTTTAAAAATAGTATTTTAAAGATATGTTGAGAGATTAAAGCTATGCACTACTCGTAGCAAACAAATATGTATGCACTCCTAGGGTTAAGACATCCAGCAGAATCACTTTGTTTGTTTTGATTGCTTGTTTTACAGAAAATCCTAGGGAAATGGTAGATTAGTTCTACAGTTCTACAGTCTTTGTTTGTCTACAGTCTTTGTTTGTTTTGTTTGCTTGTTTTACAGGAAATCGTAGATTAATTCTACAGTTATCGACTAGCAATGTTTATAGCAATAATTGAGCTATTGATAGATTTTTAGAAATTAAAATTTCATTTTAAAAATAGTATTTTAGAGGTATTTTGAGAGATTAAAGCTTTGGGGTCACTTTGGATCCCTGTATGCACTACCCGTAGCAAACAAAAATGTTTGCACTCCTACGGTTAAGACGTCTAGCAGAATCGCTTCAAGCGGTGAACTGTTGAAGGCCCGGAGTGGATTGTCGGAAACAGATTTAAGAGATTCAAACAATAGGTAAATGAATTCCGGCAGTGCAGACGGTGATGAAAGGTCGACAGATGGCCCCAAGGTTATTAGCCGCGACTTGGACGATAACGTTCGCCAGAAGGGAGCCAAGCGGGGGCGGGCGGTAACGGATCTCGGCTAAAGCTAATTGTGGGAGAAGAAACCATTTCCCCTTCGTGATTGCAGGAGCTCATTCACCTTCGGGTTACGCAAAATTAACCAACAGTCTCAAGTTCGTGTATACCACCAAGCATTGGTTTAGAGGGAACGGGATGAAACAGGGAACTATAATTCATTTTGACTGAGCGCACGAGTATGAGGTATACCTTCCGAATAAACCATTAGCCAAAACAGATTTTGGGGGTTCCTGGAGGAGGGGGCTTATCAAATCCCAGTGACGAGTTTCTATTTTGGCACTTACTGTACGAACAGAATTCAATTTATTCACATAATACTATATGAACAGTACAGGTACAAATCTTGAAGTGAGTGCAATATATATAATTATTTTAAAACACTAATTGCGGATCTATAAATGCCTAACGGTAGGCTTGGCTCGTGTTGCTAGGCAATTAGACAGTCGCCATCCTGTCATGCTTTACGACTTCCGATTTTGTGAAGCATTTTGTGAAACATAATTATCAATTCTGCTCCTTCTTCCGAGAGAGGTCCAAGAATCTACTGTCCAAGACTTACTGACACAAGAACACTGTACAAGACCTACTGTCCAAGAATTTACATTCGATTACTTCACACTTTACACATAAATGCTGCTCAATAGCTAATAGCATCCAGGAATTCGTTTTTTTAGCATGGCACATGCTTTAATCTTGGGCTAACTAGCGAAAAACGGTACGCGGATGGGTCACGAAATTTTGACATTTTATCCATCCGAGCTGCGATCGGCCCTTCGAGCCCTTCAAAAGGGCTCAAATTTGGAACATCAGAAAAGGGATCACCCAAAAAGTTGGAACATCAGAAAAGGGAGGTGCTGGCCTAATCAGGTAACGTTAGAGCAGGAGGGGGGGGATAGCTATTTTTGGGAAAATTGATAGTTAAGAGCGGACTAGTAACCAAACGTTAAAAGATGATTAAATTAGAGTTCGCCTCAGAATAGGGGGGAGGACGACACCATAGGTATCGAATAGGGTCGAAATTAAGCCCTTTAATTCAGCGAACAATTCAAGCGAAATGTCCGAACATGCAGTTAAGAAACAGAGAGAGACACATCGATGTGAACCCTAAAATGGCCGCCATCATGGGCCCCGGAAGGAAGAGAATATACTAAAAATTAACGATATAATGCCATATAGTATATTTCTTTTATTCATGTATCGTATATATATATATATATATATATATCCAATTTCGTAAGCTTATAATACGTGGTAACCCAGTGTAGTTAGTGTGTCCGGGCCAAAATTGAAAACTGCTCTGGACACCAAACGTCCGGTTTTTGCAAAAAGAGTAGCAAATGATTTCAATTACCTAAACATTTGTGTTATTTTCAGTAGGTAGGTACCTACTAACATAAATATCGTTATACTGAGAACAGGGGGTTTAGTATAATGTAGATGTTTTAATTAATTGCATTATTTCTTGGTTAATTCCATTCAATCCGTTTTCATATACTACCTCATCGTCCTCAGTTTATTATTTCTAACCTTGAAGTGAGTTGTCCACTCCGATTGATAATTGGTCCAGTGCCGATATCGTCTGTCCGATTGCGGCAAAAAGCGATAGGGGAAACAGCAAGGAAAAGGGGGAAAAATAAAAGCAAGGTCGAAACGGAAAGCGGCAGATGGGATGATAGGAGGGGTGTCACAGTCACAGAGGAGCGGCCATATGGAAGAACGGATCGCCATCTAGGTGATCCGTCCTGGACAATGGACTGGGAAAAGCTGAAAGGAACGCCCGAGAAATCGCCTGGGACAAGCAAAAACCGTCAACGACTGTCGGAATGTCAGCTCCATTCTTGCCATTCCTGGTTCCGGAGCGTTCAACCTGACTTGTCTATGGAAATCTATGGGATGGAAGGGTGTTGACGCGTATTTCGAGATAGGTGTCTTGGAATGGGGTGCTGGGCAGGCGAGGGGAACTTAATGATAGATAACTCATCCTTAATTCCCTTCATATTTAGAAGATCCCGATCGCCGTTGTTGTTCAGCGTCCCCTTTAGTGCTACAAACTATGATCGAAATCGTCCGCTTTACCGTCTTCCCCGAAGTGCCAATCTCTTTTTGACTTTTTATCCCCAGTTCGATTTCTTTTTCTCTCCCCTCTCATCGCTCAAGTCTTTATTTTCAAACTCCCATGTTTCATTTCAGTAGATTTTCATTTCCCCCTCCCCTTTTTGTTTTCTTTTCTCTTTAAATCTTCATCTTTTATTCCTCATATCGGTTAGATTCACGTTTCCCTTGTTTAGAATGACTTATTATATATAAAATGTAATTGGGCTTGCCCGTATTAAATAAATAAATAAATAAAAGATATTAAGGGCGAGTCACCCGCGGAAAGAGTTATCGACCTAGGTTTTATCGAACGATGGACAAACAATGTGTGAAACCTGCAGACTGTAAATGTTTCGTCAATGTGAAAATGGATGTTCTTTCATTAGTTGATATTCTCCACAACGAAGGCCATAGGTAAAAAAAACGTCTGCTTTGTGCAAGCGCAGAATGAACTGATGAGTTGAAAACGATGAAACTGAGGGGTCCATTTGCAACCTAACCCGCGCATTCTCTGACGATTTCATCAAAATTGGATGAAACCCGTGGAAATTGAAGTTGGAAAATAAGCTTGTTACAAGGATTTGCGGACACACGACAGACACACACACAGAGACACCCACACACACAGACAGACACGGAACCAAAGTTGTTCAGAATGGTCTAAAACGTAAAATGCAAGTGGAAATTTTGATTTTGGAGACCAAAAATTTTCCTTTAGGTAGACTCGGAAGCAAAAAGTTGGGTGAGCAGTAGAGACAAAATGATTAAATGCAAAATTAGTACCTAGTAATGATGTACCTTGATTATTATGTGTTGTTAATCATATGATAGAATGACAAACGGGTACGTGTTGCTTGACAATTTACCGAGGGGGAGAAATTATGGGTGAAGAGAAGAAATTGTAGTTTGTGTATAAAACTAGCTTATTTCTGTAAGTATTTGAAAGAACGAAAGTTTATAAAATGCAGGAAAGAATGAAAAACGAATTTTTTCCTGAAATTATAGTGTCATGAGATTTTTTGAGTGTGATTTGACAATTATCGATACTCCAATCTTCAAACCCAGACCAGGGATTCTTGGATTTAGTTCAAAAGGAGATCGAAGCGTTCTCAATTCTTGAAAGAAAGAGACTGATAAATGGAGGGCCAGAGGTACGGTTGGTATCTGCCAACTCTTCTTCGTTTTTCAAGCAATTAGAAAACGGATATCCCCACTTTCTTGCTCCGGTGCGTTGAAAACCTCGAAGTGATTGGATAGGAGATCGATCTTTTGGGATTCGTTGATTGGTTTAGTTTTCAAGTAAACAATCCTTCCAAGAGTGATTGAATTAGGTAATTTCATTGCATAATAGATTTGACCGTTATCATTGAAGCAGAGAAAATCCAATTTCACATAAACCACTTAATTTTTTATTCATTCAATTTATTTTTAATCTTTATTAACATACGTTGCACAGTGGGCCAGAAACCGATTCTAGGTGGACAAAATTATTTTATTAGTTATTCTTATAGACAATTTTGAGCTGATTCCGAATATACCCCATGTCCCTATACCTAAAAGTAGTTTCTTCGACCCAAGAATTAGATTTTTGACTATTTTTCTCACTTTTTGACCTTTGGAGCTGACCCAACATTTTTTTGTTAGGGTTTGGCGATGGGGCCGCCGTGTCCTTGGGCATGAATTAGGGATTACAAAATCAAATCTGACGTTAATCAAAGAAAAAAAAAGTAAAGAAAAACCCTGGAAAACCCCACTCCCAGCTACATGAACAGTTCCCCCTTAATTCAAATAGCCTAAATATATACAATAAGCTATTATTTATTTATTTTTTTTTTTTTTTTTTTTTGTCCTGGAAAAATTAAACCACCGCCAGCTCTCCAACTCGTTTCTTCAATTTTTGGCGATTTTTCGAAGTTTGTTTTTGATATATCGTTGATTTCTTTTCTTCTATCAGTCCAATTTCGTCCAAACTCTGGGAGTAGATGGGTATATGTTCCAGAAAGATCCCCCATGAAATATATCGCGATTGGTGGAGTAATAACTAGAGCGAATACGCAAAACTAAAATTGATCGACGCAGAGGAAACTCCGAGACTAACGGACCGATATATATGAACTTTTCAAGGATTGTGCGGTCTAGGTCCTACATTTTCCTCTATTAATTTCATTGCCGTTGGGTAAATAGTAGGCTATGCGCATGCGCGAACATCAATTTCTTATAACGTCGACTTTTCGACTCGTTCTTTGTTCGTCAACTAAATCTGTACGTCCACATTACGATAGGTGAGGAAGCAGTACTGCCCACAGTACTTGGCAGACTTTTTATTATATGTGTGCTATTGACAATAAAATCATATCTATCTATATATGTACCTAGACCCAAAATGGTGTCTAAACATCAACAACAAATGTGAAACTAAACATCAGCTGAGCATCAGCCTTAGGTAGGTACAAAAGATTTGTTCAATCCCGCCCTTTCCCTACACCACTAGCATTATTTGTATTCAGAGTTTGGATACCCAAGTACATTTGTAGGTACTTAAAGTGATTTCTTCAAGTACTTGAGAAAATTACTGATATTTTACAGCAGTCGAGGAAAATCAGTAGAATGAATGACGAGGTATATCTGCACAAAACGCAAGTAATTTGAAAGTACTTGCCAAGTACAAGTACAATTGCATGTACTTGCAATTTCACTCTTTAGTGAGTACAAGTACAAGCGCTCGCAATCCCAAGTACAAATTCATGTACCTTTACTTGTACTTGCGTGTTTTTAGTACAAGCACAACAAGCACATTCTTTATTTTGACCTAGGATACTATGGAGAACGATGGGGATGAATTTCGGACACCCGTCCGCCTGTCCGCCCCACGATTCTCGTAATGAGATGGTGAGAGGGTGGAAGGGGTCCGTAATTCCTCCTCATCATTCTCCATAGTGTTCTAGGTTAGAGAATGTGCTTGTTCTACTTGAATCGCAAGTACTTGTACTTGCCACCTGAACAAGTATACAAATCCTGATGTACTTGTACTTTTACTAAGATTAATAAGTACAAATATTTGTGTACTTGTACTTAGAACTTCAATTACAAGTACGTGTACTTACTAATCTTAGTACAAGTACAAGTACATCAGGTACATTGTACTTGGTAGGAAATTGAACGATTTTTCGAGTATTGTACCTGTACTTTGTACTTGAAAGTCATTAGCGACATTGAACAAGGTGTCTGAAGGTACACTGTAAGTGGCACGATTCTAAGGGGGGCCATGTTGCCATCCTTGACTAAAAAGGAGCGCCATCAAGGACTCCACTGGCGACTCGGAGGGGGAAAAAATTAGTTGTACAGTGATGAACACTGTTTAGCCCCCAAAGTGGATTAAAAAAACCCAAAAATAAAATAATTCAACAAAGACTAGATGTAAAATAGGCTAATAACTATATACATGCTACTATATACAATCAGCAAAAAGTGAAATAAAACTATGACTATATAAATATATCACAGATCAGATATCACAGTTCGTAGTAGAGCTCAGCGGCTCTCAGGTACAACAACAGGGATCGGACCTTGTCTGGTCCGGATAATACATCAACCCACTGAGGTTGCTGGTGCTGGACTCGGAGGTCCACAAGGGCTGGGTAGTCCTCCAGAAAGTGGTGGATGGACAGATCACCCCCACACCTCCCACACACAACATCTCGAGCTTCTGAACTAAGCAGGTGTCTGTGAGTAAGACGGGTATGGCCAGTGGCAACCCGGTTGACCACTATTCGATCCCTCCTTGAAAGTTGGGTTACGAAAGGGCCCACCGGGCACAGGTCCTGAAGGACACCACGCAGACCAGTGACCTCACCCTGCCATTGCTCATGCCAGATGGAATTGGCTTTATGTTGCATGTAGGAGATTTGATCCTCAATGCGTATCGGCAACATATCGATGGAGTTATCACCAATGACTCTTCTTGTAAGGGCATCTGCACACTCATTGCCACGAATACCCACATGGCTCGGCACCCACATAAAATAGTTCTGTTATTCATGGTGGTTCTACCATTCTTACAAACTGAGTAAAGATTCCCTTCGATTGATTCATCTCTTTCAGCTACCACGTTTGACATAAAAGTGTAAGATATAGAATGGCGGCAATCGAATGGTTCTTCCCATCAATCAGTACCAAGACGGGGAGACAGGGAGGAAGTGACCGCCTGGCGCGTGGTGGCCTTTTACGGGTTGATAAACCGGCCTTTTTTCGGCGAAGGTAAAAGGGGCCAGGTTATTGGAGGTTTAATTCAATATAACTGTACGTGATCTCGGAACGCGTTGCGGTTGAAGGGGATGAGAGGTGAATTTTTCCGAGGTGCTTTTGTGTCCAATAGAAACCTTCCGAAGATGTGACAATAAGGAATCAATAGAACTTGTTACTCGACCGTCACAGCCTCCTTTTCAAAGGGACATTATTGGTTTACACGGCCTGTTGAATGAAAACCGGGCACCTTCTTCGCCAATGTAGGTTATCTTATACTTCTTCACGTGCCAAAATACTGTCGATATTTAAGTTTTTGTCATCCCTACCATCTTCAGTAGTTGTACAGGTACCTAAGAAGAATGGCATTTTGTAGGATTCGGTGATACGTTTTTACTACTATATCTAGTAGATCATCCCATTATCTTAATTACATATATTAAGAGTTTCTGAAGGAAGAAGAAACTCAAAAAAATAAAATATATTATGTATTTATGTGAGCCAAACAGTAGGTGGTTGCATAGTAGGTACCCCCAAGAAAGAAAAAGTTCCAGTCATGCAGCATGATCGTATGAGCGAATTTTCATAAACAACCAATCGTATCACAATATGTTGAATCGTATTGAAATTTGAGCAATTTCAGTGTAAAGAAATTGTTAAAAACCAATTTTATGGCAAAAAACTCATCTTAAATAAAATTAGGCAATTCAAACGAGATTTTGGATTTTTGGATTTTTTGCAGTTTTATAGATTTTTAGCAAATATTAATGAAATTTAGGTACATTTTTTTAGCAAATATTAATGAAATTTAAGTACGTTTTTCAGCATAATTTTGAGCAAAATTTTTTAATGTCCTAGTTATTTGTTGACAATTTAGTTTTGACTAAAATTCAGCAAACAATAACACATTTAACAATTTTTGGCCGTTTTAAGCCATTTTGTGCGTACATTTTTCAAAATTTGGCAAATTTAATGTGCTCAAAAATTGTTGGCCAACGAACTCATTTCTTTTGGAATGCTTGATTTTTTGGCGCAAGAACGGGTTAGCTCAATCTTAAGGAGAGTTATCATCTGGAATGATATATATATTCATACGAAATTGTAGATAAAGAGGATTGGCACTTACCCGTTTGGTCGTACGTCGCAAATTGAATCTTGCAACAATGAGGCAAACGCCAAAAGCGCAAACTTCAGGAATCGTTTCAGAATACAAGGGGGTACCAATGGTCATGCCGTTCCATTGAACGGATCACCGTAACAGTTTTTGATAGCTGTTACATATTCCACCTTCAGAAATAATGGGATATAGGAACAAGGGGTATCAGCTTGGTCGCAACTGTCGAGAAAGCAATAATACCTATTGGTTCATTATTTTCAATAATGAACCTTTGTGATCTTGTGTAAACCGAATCTCCAACAGTTATGTCCAAGACATTTGATAATTATAATACAAGTAATCATGCAACACGTAATATTCTGTGCATCAAAAAGATTGTAGTGAAATATTGCAGCTAATTGCAACATAACGACCGCAATACGAGCCAGCTGAGCCATGTGCCGACTATGAAGAAGAAAGGTTATCGTAGAAGACCAGCGAATCCAGAAAATCACCAAATCACGCAGTCAGCACAAACTGTCAAAAGTGCAATTGAGTCCACGTACTGGAAACCAGCTGCCTCATCTTGAAATGTCTGAAAAAGAAGCGTGCAATCACTTAGGTGTAACCGGCTCTTTCGCTGGATGACTCTCACTCTCATTACGATTCCGATTGATGGACTGCGGTACAAGTCCGTTTTTGCGGTCCTTCCGGTCCATCTGCTACGTGCGACAGCCCGCAACGCGCATCAACTTCATAAAGCCAACTGTTATCGGGGTCAAACTAGAAATCGTCATGAAAAGTGTCTCGATTGGAACGGATTGTCCCAGTGCCTCCCATTGTTTCCTTTGAGTCTTTCATTTTTCTCTCGCGCGTTCGTCGTTTTCTTTCTCGTCTAGCACATCTATCCTGTTGCAACGTTTAAGACGTTCACTGACCGCATTTTCGAGGTTTTTGATGAACTTGTGGAGACGTGAGGAGAAATGTTTGGACCCGCAAACAGGTGTTTGAGTGTTTGGAACAGGCATCAGCATTTTTCAAAAGCAGCGTCATAAACCGTATCTCATTCTAGATCAATTACCTTGGATTTTAATTTTGGAAATATCAAATAGGTTTCAGGTATATGGCTACATATACTGCTATGCTAAAAGCCTCAATACAGTAAATTTACCCGCACACTGCTATCCAGCTATATGAGATATTCCCTGATATTACCGAAAGAATTGACAAATAAATATCACGCACGATCGTATTTCAGTTTTTGACATGGATATGTCTATGCTGATCTAGGCTGGCCTACGTGAGTACGAAAATTAGTGTAAAAAAATGCAACGGTCTTTTTCTTTTTATATTGAACTACACCTACAACCAATGCGTTAACTAGCAAACTTTAACTCGCTTAGTTTTCATAGCAGGAAAATCGTTCGCACTTTTGGAATGCTCTCTTTTATCACAACATCTCATGATCCTTAAGCCATTGTAATGTCAAGGAAAGCTGATTATTACGCAAAATTGTAAACTAATATTGCTAAATAACAATAATGAACTAATAATGTGAAAAGAAGGCACTAGGTACATGGTAGGTATACTATTGAGTAGTAGGTACTAGACGATGCAGATCTCTGATCAGCTGATGTGCTCCTAAAGCTGATGATTTCTATCGTATTTAATATCTGAAGCTGAAATTATGAGGCAAATGAACTGATTGGCTCATTCCTACTCAGCTGAGTGAGCTAAATTGTCTCCTGTTGATCCTAGGAAGTTGAGATTTGTGACAGTTCCCGTCAGATTCAAGAGAATGCGCGTCTATCCGTCACTCTCGCGCCGGGGTGAACACGTCATTCTCGAATTCTTGGAATGCTGCGTTTGGCGATAGATGAAGATCCGAGAACCGGAAAACCAATTTTCTCCGAACATAGCACATACGCTATTAGTACGAATTGTATCTCTTATGGTACTGTCACACCCCCCTCTCTCTATATTGCGCAGATTTAGGCCCCGTTGCACCTCTGGGGCGACCTGTCCTTTATAGATTTGACTGGGAGACTCTCTGGAACAATAGGAGACGATTGAATTGATTGGGTCTTTTCTGATCAGATGATTGAGATAATTTAATTGAGATTTTGACATGGATATTTATCACCTTTCATGGGTCATTTCACACCTGTAGCCTGTATTATGCCACCTGTAATGGTTCATTTCGCATATTTCATTTGAAATATGTATTGAAAATCAAATAGACATATCCATGACACGATTTTTTTTCCGTGTTGGAGGTAAAAATTGACATATTCATATACAGGGTGTCTCATGTTTCTTCAGAAATTCGCCAAAAGTTGAATGTGAACCTGGAAAATTTACTTTAATTTTCGAGTAATCGGTAGCAGCTTTATAAAACGCCTCTAAGTAGGTGATTTGAATTTAATAATTTTTTCAACCTGTCCATGCTATTTAAATTGATAGAAGTTTAGTGTATCCGACCACTTTAGCCGGAAACCAAATATGACTTTAAATTAATTTTTCTTAAGCGAGCCAAAGAACTACTTTCCTACACAAACGCGTTTGCTATAATGGTACTGAACAAAACAGGACACTGATTATTAACAAACTCGCAGAGTTTATTATAAGTTGTCAACCACTTGATATAATTGAGAGTTCCGAGTGATCCGCCGGTCTCAATACGGCGTGCGGTAACAATAAACTTTACCGCACCTTAAAGTCACGTCAAGTCCTTAACGGATCTAGTTGTAACGCTAAATCCATGGAAGGAGGAAATTATCCCTAGGAGGTTATTTGAGTCCATGGAAGGAGGGTATTTTAGTCGATTGCGTTTTTTCCGGATTGTCGATACGGCCCGACTTATTGTGTTTTACGGATCTACTAGGAAGTCTCTTATGAATCTGTGGAATCGTGATGATATTGAAATGTGGCAGCCGCTGGGAGCATACATTCCGTCAAACGCGTTCGTTTCCAATTAATGGAGCCTGGGGTACGTTGAGGCTGCTTCTATTCATTTGAAAAATAACTCTCTTCGGAGAAAGGAATCACGGCACATAAATAACAATTAAGTGGAATACTTTCCTATACCAATCCAACCACCGGCCGTTCGAAGAGGGGCGTCCTGTGTTCGCAGCGTTGAAGAAGATGAGTGAGCGAGGAGGTCGCAAAGAGGCATGTACGACAGTAAATCATGTTCCAAACCAGAACACGCCCTCTACCTCCTGCCTCGAGGAAATCCATTTACGGAGTACTCGTACAATTCTAAGCGTTAAAGAGAACCACTGAGACGGCGAGCTACCATCCGGTAAGACATATGGCAAGATGCTGCCAAGGAGTTCGGAAACTGGTAGCTTGACGCGTCGTAGATCATCCTGGTGACACGTGATTATGAGGGATTGAAGCTCGAACTGCCCTTTGAACTGGAATGATGGAAAAGTATCTTCTTCCAAGATCATAATTAAGAACTAAGGGTGTATATGTTTAGCGAAGGTGAGGAGGGTTCGAAGCTGCTCCGACTGTTTAGGTTTCATTAAGGTTTGACATTTTGCTCTGGACTGTTGGTGCTTTTGAAGAAGGGCTGGGTAACATTCATCAGGAATTTCCCGAGAAGCTAAAAACTTCTATCAAGTTGAGTGTGGCCTATATATATAACTCATTGAAATATCCTCCCTCACGTATAATTGGTCACTGAAATCGTTTAAAATTACAAATCTTCGCTCGAGACGATAGAAAAACAGATAGAAAAACTCAACTAGGCCGACGTTTCGATTTATTTATAAATCTTCTTCAGTGCTAGAATATTGAGAAAGAACTACCTTAGTTGGCTACCTTTGACATCACAAAGATTTGTGAAATACAAGTGGTACTCATTGGAATGAACTATTTAAACCATTGTTCTTACATGAATAGGCAGTATAATAATCTTATTTCGTCTATTATGAAAATATAGGTATTATGTTATGTAGTTCATATAGTTGTGTATGTCTGATCTGTGTTGTGATATACGATTAGTCAAATACTGGACTGTTTGGCCCTCATAATTAGCATTACAATTTTTGCAAGGAACCTATAAATTACATTGCTCTTGTGACCATTGGGAATTTTGGATTTCATTTGTGTTAATATTAAAGAATTTAAAGTATTTTTATTGCTTTACGCTATCTTACAGTTAATTTTCGAAGAAATGGCTAATTGTTCAGATAACCCATTAACATAAATCATACTACAGTACCTGAGTGGTGTTATTGATTGTTGAGGAACTATATTTTGGAAGTTCATGAAATGAGGATCATCAATAGTATCACTATATTCTTGAGGGAGGTAAATGTTAGTAGAAATTTTTATATTGTAATAATTCTGAGTAATAAGAAATAAAAGGGAATTCGAGCTTGATTTAATTGGAAAGCATTTTCAAAAATCACTAACACGAAGAAAAACTAACTTGACATTGCGATGGATTCACTAATGATGATGCATGGTGTCTGTTCTCATTTTAATTTTAACTATTAGGTACCCATGTATTTTATTTATTTATTTATTTTATTTTATTTATTTTTTTTTTTTATCGGGGTTAGAGATAGAATGACTTTGTCATTAATATGATTACAAAACGGATATCCATGGTTACTTGCAGTTTTCTATTCCAATAAGTAAGAGTAATCAAACACAAACTGAACGGAAAATATTAGCTCCGACTTGCCTACTAGGAAAATGTTATAATGAGATGCAAACCATATCGAATAAATTTGAGAAGGAAGCTATAGAAACTCTCTTTCTAATTCCTTAACCGTGGAGAAGCAGCCATCATTCACGGTGCTGAACAGTAATAATTGAAATACAATTCATTTCTTTCACCACAAAAAAAGAAACCTGTCACAGCTTCGTTAGTCATTTTATTCCAAGAAGTTCAATATCTGTGTCAATTGGGTCGCTGGAAAAAAGCGGAACTTGGTCCAGTTGTGAGAGACTGCATTCACTTAGGTATAAGTGGATCTCTACCATGGTTTGTAAAGATGAAAATACAGGAGTGAAACGTATTCTTTACAAGAGCTTATATTGCAGTCCAGGGCCCTCACAATACTATAAGTCAAGTTTTTTCTTCGTGTCTTCTGGTAAAAATTCTGCATGAACAATGCACAAACAAACCAGAACACTCCTTTTCACAACATACTCCCCCTCCCCACCCCACTCTCTCTCTCTCTCTCTCTCTCTTAAGGCCCGTTTACACGAGCGATTTTTTCCGGCAATAATTGCAGAAAAAAGTATTGCACAACTATTCCAAAAAAGTTGGACAACTATTCTCTCCTCGAAAAAATTGCCGAAGATTGCACGCAATTAATTGACGGGAGTTGCACAACATTTCAGGCCCACGAGCCCTCTCGGCAACTGTTGCATCGTGTTGAAATGAAGTCCAAGGGGTTTGGAAAATTATTGCACTATTGCGGCAATTTTTCGGCCTTGGGTCGGGAGAGGGAACGAAACAGCCAATCACATTGAGAGTTTATTTGTGCAGCATGGCCTTATGAGTAAATATTGAAGCCAACCCACATTCTCTCTGGCTCAGAAACTGGCGCTGCCAAATTCTCCTCTTCTTCCTTTGGTTGGCAGCAGCAGCGACGACGACCACAGCAGCAGCGACGACCACCTCTTGACCGTCCATAGCGCAAACTGTTGTCGCCCGTGTAAACGAAAAAATTGAGCAATTTCTATTGCACAACTTTTTGGTGCAACACATTGCAATTAATTCCTTGCAACATCTTGACGCAACACGAGGCAATTTTATTGCTTTGTGTTGCGTACAACTTTTCTAGTGCAATTTTTTTGGAGTTGCACAACTTTTGTTGCTCGTGTAAACGGCCCTTTACTAAACATATTCAATGCGCAATCTATATTAATACAATCGTAAGTATGTCTGTCTGTACATTGATTAGAATCATGAAATTTTGCGTTTCTTTTCCGTTTCATGCGTGTCTTTTTCCGTTTTGTAGACGACTGGTGCCATTTTCTCAATTTTTCTGTCTGTCTGTCCCAATGTTTGTCCGCTATTCACGGTTACAGGGGTCACTGGGCAATTGACATGAGTGGGGGAAATGTCTGTACCAGTCCAACTTAAATTGTGTGCTATTTGATTTTTAAAATTTGAGCCAGTAGGGGTGTTTTAGGGTAAGGGGTGAAATGGGGTATCTTGGACACCATTGAACGAACTGGAGATCTGATTGGTGGAATAAATTTGGATTATTCTAACTTAAATCACAAGCTACTTGAAATTTTCCAAATCTGACCCATAGTGGGTGTAGGGAGAGCAGATGGGTGAAATGGGATGGGGTATCATGGAAATCAGTAACTAAACTGGAGACGTGATTGTTGAAATATGTTCGGGTTACTCTAACTTGAATCGCAGACTAGGTACTTGACATTTTCAAACTCGACCATTAGGGTTTTTTGTGGTGGCTGGGGGAGGGGGGTGAAATTGGGTTATCATGTACATCACTAAATAAACTGTAGCTGATTGGTATCAAATTTGAGACCCTTGATGTATCTTCCAAATGTGACGATATTAGTTAAAAGATCATGATTTATTACTATTACCCCCTACGTTTGACCACTTCCATTATTAAATTTGAAACTCCTGGTATGCGATCCAAAACTAGACCGAATTCATAGTTAAACAACAAAAAAATCACAAAAATCGGACGAGAATTGTTAAAATACCACGATTTATCAGTGTTACCCCTTCCATGATGAAATTTAAAACTCCTGACATGCGTTCCGAAACTATATCGGATTCTTAATGGCATAGAATAAGAATCTCGAAAATCGGTTGAGATTTGTAGTTTGGGGAGCGCTTGAAAAAATTGGTAATTATCCCCTCCCCCCCCACCTCGACAGCGAATCTGAAATTTCCGAAGTTTGTTGCACAAGTAGACTAAAATTGGAATAGAACGAAATAAGAATCAAGAAAATCGGTTGAGAATTGTAGCCTGTGTGACGTCGACAAAATTCGACGGAATTCAAAATTTCCGAGGTTTGTTGCACAACTAGACTAAAATTGGGATCGAAAAAAGAAAGAATCTCGAAAATCGGTTGAGAATTGTGGCCTAGGCAGCGTCGACAAAATTTGTCACACATACATTATGTACCGACTTACTAATCATATAAAAATGTCGGTTCCTCGCCACACTTGGAGGAAAATCGTTCCGTATTGCCTTTTTAAACCTTACAGCTAATTCCAATATGTCGTTCCTCTTAAATAAGAAGCCTTACCTACATGACCTCGCTTCTGAGGGACGTCCTAAAAACTACATGATGTACCGACTTCCTAATTATATAAAAATGTCAGTTGCTCGCCACACATGGAGGAAAATCGTTCCGTATTGCCTTTTTTAAACCTTGCAGGTATCTCGACCTCTTCATCGCTAAGGTCAGCCGGCGGTTTGGGAGTTATGAAGAAACCGTTCGCCAGCTAAGGTGGGGGATTTCCTAGCAGGCGATGCACCCAAGGGATTCACCAAGGCCGGAGTGAGTGAATGATCGGATCAGCAATTTCGGTTGTACCCAGAAACGGGTCAAGACTCCCGACATGCTGATTGGATGAGTCAATAGGTGACCGGACGTTAACAAGAACAGAAACTCATCGGCTAAGCGCTTCTGGAAGCTGGAGCGCCCCAGGAATGCGAAACTCCCGGTAGGCATCTAAATAGGCAGCTCTAGCTCGCACCGAATCGCGCAATCAACACGTCAAACGTCGCCGCGTTTTCTTTTTGTATTTTGTGCCCTTTCGGGGTGACGCCATCCTCGTTTTTAATGGCCGTAATAAGAGAGGCTGCCAAGGTGCTGTTCACGACCAATCACCATTGCTCCCAATCATTGTAAAGGTCACGCGGATCTTCGTTTTATGGAATTGCGGCAGAATTGCAAACTTTAAACTGGCATTCCAAGATTTAAAACATCCACTTACACAGAAATACGCCAAAAATTGGGATGTCAATATAAACAAAACTACATTTATTAGTTTTATAGTTTCAGAAAAAAGATATTAGGTATATTATAGGCATTAGGATAATTATCCATTTATAATAACAAAACAAAATTTGCCTCCTTAACCCTGGAATGTCCCGGCTAAATTTCCAGCACTTAACTCTCCGGTGGGGTGTGTCAAACCACAACTTTGAAAATTTTGAGAACACCACAAATTGAAAAATAAGTTACACTTGAATCAAATGTTATTTTTATTCTGTTATCAAGAGTGTAAAGAAACATGAAGTAGGTACCTAAGCTCATGACGAAAAAAGTAATAATAAGGCAAACCTCACGCTCTGAAGAAAAAAATAATAGCAGGTTGTAACGAAATTTCAATATAAAATTAGCACATTTTCATTTAAAAACAAAAATAAATAAATAAATAAAATGTACAAAACAATTTTCTGAGATTTGTTTGATGCCACTTACAAAACCCAAGAACTAGAATGAAAAGGTAACATAAAATTGGCACCAAGCAATAGGATCAACATTCTCAACACTTTGAAGATCTATGATGCTCACAGAAGGAACATCGAACTAGTTTCTCCAAAACTGTCACTTTTGACGCTTCTTCATCGGAGGCAACTTCTTATAACTCGACATTATCTCCCGTGTTTAAATTTTCTCCGCCAAAATATACATCTTCTTCCTCCAGCTGTTCCAAAATGGATCTAATGTCTTCAGGATCCGAAAACTTGCGTTTTTCAGCCATTTCTAACGATAAGCCAATAACAAAACTGTGGGAACGCCCACAAAAATAACACTTGCTATAGAGAAAATCACTAGCGGTTAACTCCCCGGTGGGGTTTGTCAAACCCCAGGCACAAGAAAGTACTACACTACACAGAAGTCTTGAACGTATCAAACTGGAAAAAGGCTGAAGCCTTTAGGGAAGAAGTGGGGAGTGATATAGAAGGGGGCGAGAAAAGCCAGACGTGCGGGATTCAACATGATAAGCTGACTTTAAATCGCGATTGAGTTTAATCCGTAACACTGAGGGAATCCTTACCTCTCACCCCAATGCGCGATAGCATCATTTTCTCACTAAAATTCCCCGATCTCGTTCAAATTTGGAGGGTAGTTCACCCCCAACGTGGCTGTTCACGACCAATCACCGTTGCTCCCAATCATTGTAAAGGTCACGCGGATCGTCGTTTTATGGAATTGCGGCAGAATTGCATACTTTAAACTGGCATTCCAAGATTTAAAACATCCACTCATACAGAAATACATCAAAAATTGGGATGTCAATATAAATAAAATTACATTTATTAGTTTTATTGTTCCAGAAAACATCACATTATATAAAAATCCTACCAGTTTTAAATCCACTGATAATTATCCATATATTATAACAAAACAAAATTTGCCTCCTTAAAATGTATGCAACCTAGTCATCACATAATTCTTTAGTTTAATCCGTAGTACTGAAGGCATCCTTACCTATCACCCCAATTATCCTCTTTCGAGCATGCGCGATAGCATCATTTTCTCACTAAAATTCCCCAATCTTGTTCAAATTTGGAGGGTAGCTAGGGAAAGTCGGTTTAATAACCCAATCTGACACAATTTCAACATGATTGTTGAATAATAATCCAATCTGACATAATTTCAACATGATTGTATCATTAATAGCTACTGCGCATGCGCCAATATGAAATCCTTGTAACAAGCTTATTTTCCACACTTTTCCTCTGATCTGGATGAAATTTTCAGGGAATGTGCTGGTTAAGGGGCAGACGGTCCCCTGTCAGTTTCGTTGTTGCCAAATTGATACTTCACTCTGCGCATGTGCAAACGCCCAAATTGCATGTGCAAATGTGCCATTATGCTCCATTTTTTCACGCCCTAAGTCGTCAGAGCTCGCTCAAATTTGGGTGATAGTTGGGGGATGACGATTTGATCATCCCACATCAATTTCAATATGATTGAATGATTAATAGCTACTGCGCATGCGCCTATATGAAGTCCTTGTAACGACCATAATTTCTACAGTTTTCATCCGATTTCGATGAACTTTTCAGAGAATGCACGGGTTAGATTGCAAATGGTTCCCAATCAGTTTCATTGTTGGCAAATTAATACTTCATTCAGCGCATGTGCAAACGTAAATTCCATTATGCTCCATTTTTTCACACTCTAGTCGTTCGATTTTGCTTAATTTTGGATGATAGTCGGAAAAAGATGACGATCACCTCATATCAATTTCAATATGATTGAATGATTAATAGCTACTGCGCATGCGCCTATATGAAGTCCTTGTAACGACCATAATTTCTACAGTTTTCATCCGATTCCGATGAACTAATTCTTGAAGAGGCCTGATTGGGTTAATCAAGTAAGATGGATTAGATTAAAGTAGAATTTTTGGAAAGAAGCCGTTACTCACTGCAAACCTCACACTAACACTGTATAAATAAATATATGAATAGCTATATAAATATTTATAAACTAATTCCAAAATGTGCTCATACGTACGTATTGTTCGACTATTGATTGACCTCCCACTTACGCCCGATAAATACCTACCTCGAATATTGAATATTCCATCCTCTCTCGTGTGTCTTCAGCTATTTGTGTAGTTTGCATAATCCTTCCGTAAAATATTCGAGTTTCCTTGATAAACGCTCTGTGGGTATGTTATAATTTTTATTTATTTTTTAATTTTGATTAACAGGACGTTTCCATTTGTTTTTGTCACGTCACGAGCGTCACGTCACGGTGGGGTTTTCTATTGATTTTCACGTACAACCAATGCGTTACTAGGGAAGTGTAACTCCCTTAGTTTTCATAGCAGGAAAATCGTTAGCCACTTTTTGGAATGCTCTCATTTTATCACAGCATCTCATAATCCCTAAGCCTCTGTAGTGTCAAGGAAAGCTGATTTATTACGCTCAGTTATAAACTAATATTGCTAAGTAACCATAATGAACTAATAATGTGTAAAATTAATCATTATTAAATGATCTGACTGTAGAACCGTAGGTCTACCGTCCGTTTTTGACATGTCTTTGCTCTGGGGGGTCAACCAAAAATTTCCGTCACGCGAAATTTGTGTCACGATTTCAGTGTTTTTCACGTACAACCCAGTCGTTGCTAGGGGAATGGAACTTCCGCAGTTTTCATCGCACAAAAATCGTTCGCCACTCGTTGGAAAGCGCTTGATTTATGTGATAAATGTTCACATCTCAAGCTACCAATTTCCCCCTCCTTACGTACCTGGCTAGATTCCAAAACTAAGTTGATTGGACTATAAACAATTTTAATAAGCCGGTTACAATATTCTTAACGTAAAGCAATAGCATAATTTACTCCACTCCATAGGAAACATTTTCATCCTCCTGACAACAGTCGACTGTTAACAACAACTCATTGTAGTGGCTTCTCTCCACAGTTATTTTCAACATTTCTATAAGTAAACCGTTGTTTTGTTGGAATTAGTCGGGATGCGGCCATGCGGCCCAGGGATTTGTTTAAAGTTAAAGGATTTGTTTACAACTCTCGAGGACAACCGTTATGAAATCCCCAATCAAAGACATATCCATGTAACATGGTATCTGCTTGTAAAGCAGATAGTGGAACTCGTTTACGAGTTGTTTAGTCTTATCTCTTAGTCCTTTTATTTAGAAAGTTTGATTTTTAGTTTCTTTTTTAATGACTTCTTGTTTATCAAAGCAAAACAGTGTACTCGTATCTTTGTTTTACAAAACCCGAGTCTACAAAGCACGTCTGTTTCTGACGTACGCGGCTGACATACGCTAAAGCTCTGAGAGGAGGCCACAAACCCCTTGAGCAAAGCTCGGTGTCCAGCCATCGGATGAAGACGCCTCGGGGATCGTCCAGTCCGCCCCTTTCAACGCTAGGGGCCCCTCGGGCGATATTTTTTAATTAGAAGCCACCAAGAAAGCCTCCTTGTACACTCGCAAGAAAACGTGCCTGCCGACGATTACCCTTCCCCTTCGTTCTTCTTTCTCTTTTTATTTGCTCTGCAGGGCTCATCTGTTACATACCACTTCTCTTTAACAAGATTACAAGCTTGTTCACAGAGTAAATAAAACCGAAGAATGACTTGATTGCCCGTCATCCCGAAAATCAAGTCTCATTCCCCTTAAACCCACCTCTAATAACGGCTATCCAGTAAGTTGTACCTGCAACGTTATTTTTTCTTTTTTTCTACCTAGAAGGGCACCTAAATACGGTCATTTAAAAAAAAATACACGTGACAGAATACTAATAGAGATGGTTGGGAAAAGGATATTCAGAGTTCAACAAAAAGTTGTTTTTGGTCTTTTGGGTGGATGAGAAGCGTGACGGGCTGCTGCCGGATCAGACCACCGGAGCAGTGACCTAATTGGATTAGAATGTAATTAGGGTGATGTGAGATTGTACACTATTAACATGTATGGGGGGGATCAAAGGCGTATGGAAGATATATTTTGAAAGTGAGGGGCTTTGAAGTTTTCATCGTGTACTCGGATGCATATAAAACGAAGAAGAGGCTGGAGAAATTAAAATAAAAGGATTGGTGTTCATTTAGTTCAGAGCTTTAGCTCGAATGTTGTAGGGTTACTACAATATAAGCAAATGTTGAGTTGTTCTTAGTTACGGTGATAAACCATCGAGTTTTGTATGCGTTTGGATACGTTATTAAATAAATGGATTTCATGCATTCCAAGTTATTATAAATGTCACGGTATAAGCCTGGACCTCCACTGGAAGCGTATTCAAGCGACAAGGCGATTACAGGGGACTTCCGCGAGGCGACTGGGACGGGACTGAGCTCCTCCATTGGAGGCGACTTAGGCTACGGTTACTATGAATGCGTATTCTGACGAAAAAGTGTTCTGACGCGTTCGTCCGAATTCGTCCGAACAAACAAACGCCTGTTTTCCAATGAGGGTGTTTGCACTGGCTGCGACAAGCACGTCAGTACACGCACGACTTCATCATCAGAACTGGTCGAAAGTTCAAAGTGGTTTGATTTGTTCGTGCGTTCTGACGGAAATTTCCAGTGTTTTGCGCTATTATCACCGTGGATATCGAAAAATTGATTGGTCTAGTGTTTGATAATAGGTGTTTGTGGGACATGAAAGACAAGAACTATCACAATACAGATGTTTCACGACAAAAGTGGGAGAAAGTAGCTCAAAAAATCAACACAAGCAGTAAGTATTATAAATTTATTGTATCAACATTTTATTATTATTTATTAACATTTTTTTCTTTATAATACCTATATAGATATTCATCAAGTACTCATTTTTAATACAAGCTACACATTATTGCAGTATGTTGTACTGAAACAGAATCTCACCAGCTGGACTAACAAAATAATTTTTCAAAGTTTACATGTTCTGTTTTCACACCACTTATCAACAGTAACTTTATCAAAGGACTTTCAGATAAATAAAGGTCGTCAAATTCGTCCATTCTGCTGGAGAAATTGAAACGTACTGACCGTCAGAACGCGCATAGTGAAACCACCTTCTTCTGACGAAGATTTCTGACGAAGTCGTCACAACGAAATTTCGTCAGAACTCGCACCCATAGTAACCGTAGCCTTGGACGCGCGAAGTCTGTGGTGGTATGTAGTGGACTGCATTTATTATTGGTGAAGTACTACACAATGGACGACATAGATAGTTATTATTTGCTGGATAATGCTCTCTTAAATGTCGTTCGGAAGAGAAGGAAACAACCAATATTGATAAGGAGGCAAAGTTTGGGTGAATTCAACCACCTCCACAACGAGCTGAAGGAAGATTCGGAGAAGACGGTTACATTCGTAGAAAAGCAAACAGTTCGTCGCAGAGGCGTAGCTACGTTATTTCTCATGAAGCGTCAACAGCCAAGGATTTCATTTTATTTTATAGTTTTAGTATTCATTTCTAGTACTTGTTGTTGAATATACGAAGACTGTATAATAAACTTTCGAACGTTCATATAACTAGATTTCCAATGGTTTTTTTAATGATTTGAAATCACGTACGCTTTCATATTCACAAACCTACCTATGGATTATTAAAGCATATATTTGTTTACTACACAGAACACACAGGTGCTACCTCTGATTTAGGCCGAGCGCACACGGTGTGACTGTTTTGAAACTGCGGTTGCAAACCAGTTGCGCGCGCAACTGTTTTGTGACCTTAACAATGTATTGGAGTGGGGAGGCGCACACGACGCAACTGGTTTTTGACGATCTCAAATCAGTCTGAAACCGGTCGCATACAACCGTGGACCCGCAGTTGCAGTTGCGTTGCAGACTTCAGTTGCACGAGACCTCGTGGTGTTTTGGTGGTATTTTGACAGCCATAATAGTGTGGATCTCAAAATGAAATGGATGTCATTCTGTAAAAACATTTAAATTTCCTATCCGACTGTGACAGCTCTCTAGCTGCTACAAATAGCCTAGAATTCACATTCTTGCTCAAATAAGGGTGAACCCAATGCTCTCTTTGTACCCTTCGCCGTCTTCGGTATTGATAATAGTTAACAACGTCTTCTTCGTCTTCGTCTGACATAGTAAGCGCAATACGGCTAATCCAAGGCCTTAAAAACAACACGTAGGCTTACTGCACTAAATTATAACCACTGATTGCAATAGACGCAACTGATTTACAACAAGCCCTTTGCCAGTACACCCGTGTGCGGACAGAAGTTTTGTTTCCGTTGCAAACTGGTTTCAGACGCAACTAGTTTGCAACGGCAGTTTCAAAACAGTCACACCGTGTGCGCTGGGCCTTACCAGCAATATGCTAGGTTAGAATAAAAATACCTACTGCCACAATAGATTGTTTTAATCTTTTCTATTAAACTATTTCAATCACCACAGAAAACTTCTTTTTCTGTCTTTACGAGTATTTCAACTGTGATTTAATTCGTAAATGGTATAATACAAACGATATAGCTACCAACAATCAAAAATTAATAAAAGAAAATGGGAAACAACCAAGCTTGATCAAGTAGGCAGTGAAAAGTAGGGGAAGTTCTTAGGGGAATTTGGTGGATACTGAACAATGTATATTTTTCTAGGGGAAAATCGCATATGGGTTAGCCCCAGAAGATAGTGGGGAACGAATTGATTTCAGTTTGCAGTATCCACATTTCGTGGTCGGTAACCAAATAATCTTTATATATAATTCCGAATGGTCTTTGAAATTGTGAAAAACTGCGCGGTCCGATTTCAGTGTTAGACGGCTCATTCGAATCAGCACGGCCCCAAGTTTGTTGCAAAAGTGTCGCCGTTCGTCTCTATACCCGCCTTGATCGTGTTTTCGGCGGTCCTTATCAACGAGAGTTGTTTATTAGGCTGTGGCGGTAACAACAGTTGCCATCAATTCACTGTAAGTAAGAAACGTAGTGTAGTTACTTACATCTAGGAGAGTTATTTCTGAACGAAGAAATTGAAACTGAAGAACTTAGCGGACTTTATATATAATTCCGAACGGTCTTTATAAATATATAATTCCAAATCAGCACGGCCCTAGGTATCGGTAAGTAAGAAACGTAGTGATGGGGTCTTTTCTGATCAGCTGAGTGAGCTAAATCCTTTCCTGTTCACTGTAGGAAGTTGAAATTTGATGGGGAGACTCTCTGTTTATTAGGCTGTGGCAGTAACAACAGTTGCCACGGTAAGTAAAAAACGCAGTGTAGTTACTAACATCTAGGAGAGTTATTTCTGAACGATCTTTGAAGTTTTGAAGAACTTCGCGGACCGATTTCGATGTTAGACGGCCCCAAGTGTCGCCGTTCGTCTCTGTGCTTATCTTGATCGTGTTCTAGATTAGGGCTTTCCAAGCCCTAACAGGCCTCTAGTCATAATATAATGCCAGCACCGCTATTCACAAAACATACGAAATAATCAATTGAGATTTTTGAATCTATATAGTACTGACAGATGCAGGCGTTGGCAACGTACACAGAAGCAAATGCGACTAATGCAGTTTCTCCGCATCAGATGCACAGTGAATTAGTTGAAATGAGGTAACAGATTAGATATGGCGGCATTACAGATGAGGCGACTCATGATTACTGTAGGTCTACTGGTAAGTATTTCGGTACGCTATTCCTAAAAAATTAAAGCCTGTAAAAGACACCGATTTTTAACATTTAGAACCCAAAAAGTCTGGTCCCCAATTTTTATTTTACAGATCTAGTAGACTCCCTGTAATATCATATTGGAAGCATCTTAATATAATCACGCTTTCGCGTGTCCATGAATCGAATGCGTTGAGCTCAACTTTCCAACTTTAACAGAAGAAGAAATGTCAATGAAAGTTGAACGCCCCCCAAACGAGACAGGTGTTCCTTCCATTTAACCTTTTGATTGGACGTATAAAAATCCGAAGACTTCCTTCGACGGGACAAAGAAAGACAATTTCTCGTCCTCAACTCGGGAATAACCGTATGAAATGCAGGGATGGGCCTCGGCAAGGCTCCCTTCAGAGTAGAGTCCTGTTAGCCAAGTTTAACACGCCTTCGGCGACCGTCGAGAGTGAGGCGAGAGGTCATGCAGAGGTGCACATGTCCTTAACTGTAAACATCGTTTACCTCGTCGAGCCATTTTTTTTCTCCCACAGCGTCGAAACAGCTCGTCCTTTTATCGCGTAATCTGCTCGGGACGAGGAGTGAAGAAAAACCTTTTTCCACTTCCTGGTCCCCAACCTGCTGGTGAAAGGAATTTTTTAGTGATGAAGGAACTCCTGATTTTATTATAGATCAGTTGACAATTTTCACGGATCATTTGACTCAGTAGTAGCTAGGTTAGCTGCCAGTGATACGGCATTTAACCTCCTAGACGTATGAAATACGGTAAACATATTTACGAACTCAATCACTCGCGACGAAATTGTGGAAACCCATTTGCCCAACCATGTTTATTCTTGTAGGTAGAAGTGCGGTTGTGAAGTATAGGCTTCTCTTGAATGAAATGTTTATTAGTCTCAGCTTAGTACTTTCGTCATGTAGGCCTCATCAGAACTTTTTGGTATGTAAATGTTAGAATTCAGTTTTAAATTAAGGTGGTCCTCCTTCATCATTTTGTACTGGGCAACCAGTTGTATTTGGTTCCTGTAAAGTATTTGCTTTGTAAGAATAAGCTGCATAAAATACAGAGTTCCTAGAGATCCGTCAGTCTCAATACGATGTGCGGTAACGAGAAACATTTACCGCACCTTAAAGTCACGTCAAGTCCTTAACGGATCTAGTTGTAACGCTAAATCCATGGAAGGAGGAAATTATCCCTAGGAGGTTATTTGAGTCCATGGAAGGTTATTTTAGACGATTACGTTTTTTCCGGATTGCGATCCGTTACCGTATCTGTACGGAAGGATGCGTCACCGTAACTCATTGCGTCAGAGTTGCGGCACCGGATTGTCAAACCGCACGACGTATTGTGTTTTACGGATCTACTAGGAACTCTATATTAACTAATTAATATAGAATAATAGAACACAAATGTTTGTACAGAAACGATAGAATAGAACGTATATTTTCTATTTTGTACAAGAATGATGCTAGCCTAGAAACATATGGCGGAGCGTCGCGATACCATGACGACAGGAGTAACAGCGAACAAGAGTGAATAAACAGAACAAAGTGATGTCCTAGAAATGTAGAATTGCTTAGTTCCACCTGCCCTGATCCACATAACAACAAGACGCTCTACAAAATCATTTTGTTTGATGACGTGCTGTTGCGATGTTTTGCATCAAATAATAATTAACAGCATAAAAATAACTTATTAATGCAGAAAAAGCCACTAATTGATTCTTCGTGAGCATAATGAAATCACTTACTAATACCGTAGATTAGGCGTGAAGCAATGAGAAGAAACAGTTACCTGCAATAAAATAAAACAAGAATAAGTAAATGGATCGGCAAATGAGTTTAAATACCAACAGAAATAATTAATTTTTCCAATAATATTTTCCTTAAACTTTCGTATTAATTCGTCTATGTATGTCAAGGGCAGTTCAAATTTTCAGGAAGGAGCAGTCGAGTTTGAGGGATTGCAACTTCTCCTTGCTAAGATTGTACCGCATCCACTTCGGCCCATAAAATAAATTAGATATCGAATTAGATTGCAACGAATTTAATTAAGTTATATAAAACCATTTATCCATTATAAAGTACAGCCTCAAGCTTTGATCGCTGACATGAAAAAGAACACCATCATGAAAGTGAATTAGAACAAGTCACACTAGAAAAATACTCTAATAAACTGCGATTATCGAATCGACCGATATAATTACATATTTTGGGATTCCCTGGTCATGAAATCGAGTTTATTGAAAAGGTTACCTGTAGATGCACTAGAACCGTAGGTTGGTGTTTTATTTTATAGTAGCAATAATAATCTGGTAGGTTGCCATATCTGTATTATAATGATTAATGATGTACTATATATATATATAGGTTCCGTTTATTAATTATCTAAAGACCAGTAATTTGTGCAAAAGGGCTATTTGATACAGCAGTAATAAACTACGTTCAATCTTGCAGTTTTGCTTTCAACTCTTTCTGATATTGTAGCCGTGACATTGTTTTCAATTTCGAGAGAAAAGAAATTTTGGTCTCCAAAATCAAAAATTCAGCTTGCATTTTACGTTTTAGACCATTTTGAACGACTTTGGTTCCGTGTCTGTCTGTCTGTGTGCGTCTGTCTGTCGTGTGTCAGCAAATCCTTGTAAAAAGCTGATTTTCCACAGTTTTAATCCGATTTGTATGACATTTTCAGGGTGTATGACGATTCCCTATCAATTGCAATGTTCCCAACTCAATACTTCACTCTGCGCATATGCAAACGTAAAATCCGCCAAGCATAATTTTCTCATGCCCTGGGCGTCCGAATTTGGAGGTTAGTTGGGGGATGACGATTCGATCTTCACATATTAATTTCAACATGATTGTTTCATTAATAGCTACTGCGCATGCGCCAATGTGAAATCCTTGCAACAAGCTTATTTTCAACCGTTTTGGATGAAATTATCAGGGAATGCGCGTGCTAGGGTGTAGACAGTGCCATACCTATTTCATTGTTCTCAACAAATCAGCTCATTCTACGCATGCGTAAACGTAAATTACATTGAGTATTATTGTGTCGTTTCTTAAATTATGACGTTTCACGTTACTTCTTGATTTACTCTTTTCCGCTATGGATTTTTTTAAGATCATTTTAGACTTTTCAAAGATCTATACATTCATTATACGTAAACGAGGAAGCTATGTGCCACACAGAACCTGTTTTTGTCTCGCCCCCCTCTCCACAACTGATAAGGGTCCCCTGTTAAACGCGATATATTTCACTTTATGCCAAGTACTTTCAGTTTTCATTGATAACCTGTTTATGCTGTATCCAATTTCTTGCAGCTTAATCATCAATTAATATATACCAAGAACTACCAGCCCACTCTACTTTAGCCAAAGCCTTATCAACTCACGTTTTCTTACGATTATCTCTTGGCTGATGTATTCAACTAGACGAATGCGACCTTGTACAAACCAGGGATACTCGGAATTCACATCGTGTGCCTCGCATCTTCCGTTAGATATTATGCAGCTTCGTACGCGCTACGGGGTTCCATATCCGGCCCAGTTCATCCATGCATATTTATAGAGACAATGGTAATGAAGTATCTATAAAACCAGATCGGGAAGATAAATCACCCTAGCACGAGTTTCTTCACAGTTCAACAGCCAACGATTACATGGAAATGTCTCACGTTTGGGTGGAATCGATAATCGAAAACAACGGTAAACCGTAGTAACCAGGTGGTGGTGGTGGTTCCTCTTTTTGTGGCGTTTAATCGGTGGCAAGCCAATAACCAATATAGTGGGTTTGCAATCAGTCCAAGTTGCGGGAATGTACTATTCGACTGGCGGCACCGCAGAACATATGAATGATTCTTTAAGCGTTTTGTGATGAAGCAGTGGGAAAACAAAGTCTAGAGATAAGTAAGTAGTCAAGATTCTTCGGCGAAAACGCGATGAGTATCGTGGCGTCTGATTTCCGAGACGGTCCTTTACTGTGTTATTGTGGCCAGAATACAAAGAGCTGACGAGTTTACTGTATACTATTCCATACAGTTAATTCTCTGTCATGGTGATGATGATAATGATCAGACCATTAATGAGCAGAATTTCTTAGCAGCTGATCCGTATTTCTAAAAACACTGAGATCATCCAAAGCTATGCATTCTACATTTTATACTATTTTAGGGCTATTTGACTGCAAAGAACCTCATTGTGGATGAACTTGGTGTAGCACTTGTATAGAGAAAGTTCTAGACAAAGTAGGTTTACGGGAAAATGCCACGACCAAGAGGCGCAAGATGTATTGCCTTAATACAGTCGAGCTTTATACAATTCTTACTTGCATGTTCCCTATTATTGTAATGATAAATAGATCAGAAAGGAACTAAGCTATTCCAAATCTGACCTCAGTCGTCTATGGTTGTATATTTTATGTCGCTATTCTGTCGTCAATTCACGCCTTTTACATATCAGCCGATGCTACATTCACAATGTTCAGCATTAGTAAAATTAGTTGCGTATTGAGGAAGAAGGAAAATCCTGTTCAAAAATAGCAATGATACCCTCTCCACCGCCAGATATTCCTGGAATCCCCAAACCTGTGCAGCATAGGTGAGGATTGCTCGAACAATTGCGTTAAAAATCTGCAACTTCACTTGAAGTGGGACTACCTAGCTCGCAAATGCATTTCCCCAAATGGCATTCATTGACGTCTTGGCAGCAGCTGCTTTTCTCTTTAAATGTTTGAAAAAGAACAATCTTGGGGTAACACTAAAATATTGATATTCATTAATTTACTATCTCCACGTCTTCACCCCCAAAAGACCAGTGTTCCCTAGAGCTGCAAGCTGCAAGCCCACATTCTGAAAAATCATCATCTTTGACTTGGCCATATTAACAGAGAAATCCCATACGGTCTATGTAGGCATACGTCCAAAAACCTTTATAAGTAGAGGATCGAATTAGGTGGAACAGAATTAGCAGAAGTTGTACTTGCTCCTGGAAGTTTACATCACTCTGCGATTCATAAGCGTGTTAACAATTTATTTCTTCCAATACTTGAGCCCTTCTGGAGCGCAAATGGATGTCGTAAGATGCTTCGGATGGTATGATTAGATTCATTGAACTGATTCAAATCTACATCAAACCTCAAAACTAGTCTTTTATTTCCAGGCCCAACAAGGTGCTATACCTACCTACGTGATTTTTTTTTTCTTTTTTTTCATTCAGGTTCCTCAAACATTGGTGGTAGCTTATAAATCAGCACATTCGATGGGTGTTACAGTTTTGCTTCTTCATTACCGAAGGTAGAAAAGCTTTGTTTGTAGAATTAGGAAGACTTTTCGTCATTAAAAATAAAAATTTTATTTGGGTTGAATGACCAAACCAGTCTTGGAAGTTTTGTTTTTTTATTTTTCCATTCGCGATATTTCGGCGCCATGATGGCCGCCCTCATCAGGCATAGTATAAAACCTATTAGCAAAGATAAAATTGGCATCACATTTTTTAAAATATATTTATAGGAACTAATATTATCAACATTTAACTAACCTATTTTAGAGAATAACATGATTAGGAGCGTAATATAAAGTGATTTATAAGTGGTAGGTACTTACAATAATAATAATATTATTATTGTATATATATTATAAATTTTTGTATATATTATATATATTATTATATACTTGGTATATATTATTGTAGGTACCTACCACATATAAATTACTTTATATTACGCTCCTAATCATGTTATTCTAACTAGGTTAGTTAAATGTTGATAATATTAGTTCCTATATGGGTCGTTCTTAAACTAGGGGCAACTTTCGGACACAGAAATTTCAAAAAATAAAAGTCTTCAAAAAAATTTGAAAAAATTCAGGGTGGTTCCTTGGTCAACACTGATTGCAAAAATACATATTACCCAGATCAGCTCTCAAATTTAAGCCTAGTTTTTGGAAAATTTCAAATTCGGTGTCCACGGTAATAGCTGTAGTTGCCATGGTAATTTCATCAGTGTTTTCAACAACAGATAATTATACTAGGAGGTAGGTAATAGCGTAAAAACGGTTCTAATCCAGCAATTTTTTAATTTAAACTCTAATTTAAATAAAATAAAAACGATCCAAACTTGAACACAAGATCGTATATATGTAGGTAACATTCGTAAAATAGTCAATTACACCTAATTAGTCGTTTAGTTTTTATTTGTAACCTTAGTCTTTTGGCCTAGGATCACATAGGGGTTCATATTAGCAAAATCTGAACAACAAACCAACAAAATTAAAAAAGTAATTGACTAAAGAGCGCCCAAGTGGCGTTGCACTATACCAGGCAAATCAGACAAAATGTTGCAAAGTGTTAATGAGATGGTAAGTTCAGTAAATATTGGAAGGTATATAGATACCTATATAAATAACTTTTTCGAATGGATAAGCTTACCTAGTCAACAAAAACTATTTTTACAATGTAGAACGGTACCTAGGTACGTGCTGTTTAATAGCTAACTATGTAAATAAGGTAGGCAAGTTTAACAAAGTAAGTAGGTATTAACATACTTTTATGAAGGCTGGAATTGAAATTATAAATTCACCAAATTTAACGACATGTTGTGTCAATGGAAAAAGATGGTGACTACGGAAAAATTTCCTTTAAAGTAAATCTAACTAGTAATTCCACCATCGTTGGACAGGAACCCAACACCGAAACTAAATTATCTGTCTAGCTATGCTTAAATTGTGTAATTATGTATTAGATTTAAAAGAAGTAGGTAGGTACATTTATGACATCACCCAGGGAGACTCTGAAGCTAAAATATTGACTGGGAAACCTGAGAGTAGAACCAATATTATACGCGTAGAATAAAGCTTGAAAGGCAAACAACAAGGGGATTTTGAAAGATATTTCTCATTAATTTAATCATTTTTTGAAAACATATTCAAATAAAACACTAAATAAAAGTAATACACTATTATAATAAATATATAAAAATAAGAAGCAATAGTAAGTAAACTAATACTCCTAACATTCAGTACCTAGTAAAAAAAAAGGTTGGTACTTAAAGGACCAACGTGACTTAAAAATTCGAAAAAAATGGAAAATTCCGAGTCTACCTAAAGGTGGCGGAAGCATTGTTGTTTCACTTTCCGGAAAAAAAATTGTTGGTCTCGAAAACCAAAATTTCCACTTGCATTTTACGTTATAGACCATTCTGAATAACTTTGGTTCCGTGTCTATCTTGTGTCCGCAAATCCTTGTAACAACCTTATTTTCCACAGTTTTCATCCAATTTTGATGCAATTTTAAGGGATTATGTGGGCGTAGACATGGTGTATGTAGTATAGGTGGTCTCCCTATCAGTTTCACCATTCGTGACTCAATACTTCACTTTGCGCATTGATGAAATTGTCTGGCAGTGCGCGGTGCGGGTTAGGTTGTAGATGGTCCCACATCAGTTTCATTGTTGCCAAACAATTTATCCTCAGTTTTCTACTTTTGGCCATCCTATCCCTTTCATTCATGTCACATAAAAGCTTTATATCCTTTTTCCGTTGCTGGTACCTTGAATGTTCTTTCAACTAATCTTCCTCCCTCAGTTCGGGTTCATTTCTTCGCCTCTTCTCTCACGTTCTGCATCTCTTTCTGTCTCTTCCTCTACCTCTTCACGCCAAATGCCTGACTTCCTTCTACCACAAGCCATGTTTTTCCAGTGGAAACAATGTCGAATTTATTTTTTCTTTGCGGTTTAGTCAATAGAAAACTACCAACAAGCAAATTGCCCCATGTGGAAAGAACCCTCCCATCTGATGGCGAATTAGTATTAAATGCATGACCAAGTTGATGGTCATGCAAACTGTTTTGTTTTACATTTTCCCCTCATACATATGCACTTGATGGTGTGAATAAAAACACTGAAAGGTATAATTATTGCTGAAAATGCAGTGGAATTATATTACCATGTAGCTAATGCAATTACCGTGGATTTTAATAAACCCATGGTAATTGCTCAATTTCAGACATGGTAATTGAAAATCGTTGTTTGAGATCGATTTTCAACCCAATAAATAACTTCAGTAACGAAAACTTAGACTTATTTTGAAAGAGGAGAACGAAAGGAAGAGGATGGAGGAAAAAAAATATGCTAAAAATGTTCCCTAGTCATCAATTTGACACACACGGTAATAGCAAATGAAAAGGTACGCTCCTGACTGCACTCCTTTCGATGTGGCGGTCCACCAGCAACAGCGTTGGGTGAGGGGAAACCTTTCCCCACCCTAACAGATCCCAAGCTTCCCAACAGAATGAGATTCAAACCAAAATTTCGGTTGGTTGGGGTCAGAATTGGAGTTTTCAGTTCCAACCATGGTAATATCCCAAAACATTGGGACACTTTTTGGTGATGTATTGAAGGGATCAAAAAGTTGATTAGCACATTCTTTCAATCAATTTCGTGATGCTCTACAACCCAACTTTGGAAAACGAAGACCTTTTTGCCACACATAAATCAATATTGTGGGTAAAAGTAACATTGAAGAGCAAAAAATTAATTTGGGACACCCACGGTAATTGCATTTTTGGCCTTTTATGCGCAGAAATATTTGTATAGATGTGCAGGTATGGCACTTGAATTACTTTTTTCCAACACACTGGCCTGCAAGGAATCCCTGGAAAAAAAAATTTTCTGGGAAAAAGTTACTGTACGTGAGCAAGGCCTGTGGGACTCAATAGTTGCCCCTAGTTTGAGAACGACCCATATATATAAAAAAACGTCATACCAATTTTATCTTTGCAAATAGGTTTTATACTATGCCTGATGAGGGCGGCCATCATGGCGCCGAAATATCGCAAATGAAAAAATAAAAAACAAAACTTCCAAGACTGGTGTGGTCATTCAACCCAAATAAAACTGAACATCGACCGAGTCACAAAATAACAAAAAAGTATTGAAAATCGAAATTTCCACTTGATTTTTGGTTTCAGAGCTTGCTAATACATTTTGGTTCCGTGTCTTTCTGTCTGTGTGTCTGCAGTAAATCCTGGGCACGCCTAAAACTATATCAAGTTTCAGTCCGAAACTAATTAAATTTTCAGGGGATGTTCGGGCTAGGTTCTAGATGGTCTCCTATAACTTTCATTGCCGTTGGATCAATATTAGTCAGAGCGCTGATTTCCCAAGAACATTTCTACGTCTATACTATTTGCATTCAATCATTCCGACTCGTTTCTTAAAATAATTCTATACGTCTATGCAGCAATATGTAAGAAAGCTATACTGCCTACCCAACTTGGCAGACCTTTTTTTTTTTCCTAATAGGTTACAAAGTTCATTGTTGAAAATAATAAACCAGAAGTTATTTCCTGGTATTATTTGGAGTAGGTATCTGGAGCATCTGAATATGACGATGCATCATATCATGTGGCAAAATGAGAAGAGGAAAATATTAACCCAAGTAAGCGTCTGGTTTCAAATAACTGCCCTGGATACCACCAATAATTCACTCTGTTGCGCATAGCAAGTGAAGTCATCCCGGCGGGAAATTTCTTTCTCGTAGACGTTGACGCTGTATTTTCACCGAGTAAATGTTTGCTTAGCGGTAAGAGATGGGGATGACGCAAAGTGAAGGTTTACCCAGGCGGACGTAGGTAGTTACCTGGGTATACGCGTATCTTTTCCGACGCCAAGACTTTCTTCTTTTGAGCCAAGAATCTCCCTTGGAGTTCCCTTCAATATTTTACGTCGGCCCAACGTTTCTTATAAAGTGCTACATGTAAATAAATATTAAAAAACCTTGGATTATTTCTGCTGAGTTCTCCATTCCATTTTCAAAAAATTCTGATACAGGATATCAAACACGCCTGCTTCAATATAATATACGTAAGGCTACTTACAGCGAAGCAGGTATGATTACTCTACTTAGTATCTTTTCCATTCTATTTCACTGACCCACACTTGGTGTCAATTTGTTGTTCCCTAATTACTCTTGGAGTCTCTCTATCGAATTCCAACTTCTTAGGGTGAACAGAAAAAGGGAAATAGTAAAAACCGGCATCAGGTCGAAAACGAATTAAATTAATTAGCCCCAGAGGCGCCTCAGCTGATGGAAAAAGCATGGTGGATAGATTGGTTTTCGTTCTGTTTTAATATGCTTATGATGAAACGTAAATCTGCTTGAATAGAGGAGTGTATTTTGTATGGGTAAAAGGACACCAAAATCTGAGAGGAAATGAGCGAGTGGACGGTACAGCACACCGACCAGTTTTATTGGAGAAAATTGCAGAAGAAGCTAAAAACCCTCATAACAATAAAAAATAATATGTATACAATGATAAGTGCAGCAAGTGAAAAAACGTTAATTTTTAAACAAATCAGAACCGCTAGCATACGAGTCTGCAACACATTGGGACATTTTATGTCTTTAGTTGCAGACTCGTATGCAAGCTGTAAGAGCCACTCATCCATTAAAATTATTTAACCACCTCTTCACAAATCAAACCGCTCTCGCAATATTCGGATCACCTGATTGCAACAGTCCTGGCTTTGTGAAAGATGTTCTTGTGGGTTAAAAGCTAAAGGAACGAAATAGTATTGTTGTAAGAAAACATAAAATACATTAAGTTAGAATGAATTTCAAAATGTTGGCTTCAATGTGCCAAAACGGCTTTCCATTGCGACATTTTTTGAAAAGTCGGTTCAGAAATGTATTACAGCCATTGCTTAATTGCCATCGATTATGTTCAACAAAAGTTTTCTTGAATCTGAGAAGGATTTGTCTTATGGGTTACTCTGTTGAATAAGAATATCTGAAGCCAAATTTCCCTTGTAATACAGAAAGTACAGTTTTATGCGAGAAACAACTTTTTTACTCTACCAGGAGGATGTCGATGAACGGACCGGAGAATATGAGGTGAAGGAGTTAGGTGGGGGGATCAGGAGGAAGAACTGTAGGCGCACAGGAGGTACTGGGGGGTGCGGGGGATCGTAAAATCCGTCCAGGATGCGAGGAGGAAGAGACCAGAGAGGAAGCACCGAGACGCGCCTTTGCCCTCGGATTGTGTTATGGCTTTCTGTAATAAACTTGGTGCCTCTTTTCGATTGGAAGACCCGAAGGTGGATCCTGCCGTGACGACCGCGCCTTATGAAAAGGCTCATAATGGACTTCCGTTGGGGCGTATAATATCGAATCTACGACCGTCGGCGGGATGACCTTCCGTATGGCGACACTGTGGGAGACGTTCCTCCAACACGCCAGTAACGCCTATACAAGTGGGAAAATTTAGTAAATTGACATATTTCAAAACTGATTTCACTTATCCACGAAGGCTAATGTTTCCAAAGTTCGCTCAATATTCGTTTTCCCGCCTTCACGCCAAGTTCTAAAATTTCCAGGGAAGTGACCTGCAACCCACGGGACGAGCCTTTACCATCCCCCCAACCCCCTAATTTGGGAAATAATTTCATTTAATTATTATTGTAGGATAGCTTATAACTCCTGCAACACGATGTGCCCACAAAATCCCGCTCAATTTCAAATCCAATGCGAGAACTGACCTGAAAATATGCAAAACTCAAACCAGGGACATGACAGGGAAGTGACAAAATAGGGGTTTATGAATTTTTTTGACGCTCTATAGCGATATTTATCCACATTCTAGTTGATTCATCATGTTTTTCCGGTACATCTCTACATGGGAATATTTTTGGAAGCACGAAATTCACGAAACATTTTCCACAACTCGCTCAGGACTGGAGTTTGCCACTTTCTGCGAAATGTTCCTTATATGGAACACCCACTCGCTCGCACATGAACACAGCTGAGAGTTCCAATTCATTTTGTACTTCCGCGACAGTCCATAGCAATATCATCCTCCCAAAGTCAATGAGACGGAGACTAATAAGATTGATGTGAATAATAATATTCATAATGGACTTCCGTTGGGGCGTATAATATCGAATCTACGGCCGTCGGCGAGATGACCTTCCGTATGGCGACACTGTGGGAGACGTTCCTCCAGCACGCCAGTAACGCCTATACAAGTGGGGAAATTTCGTCAATTGACGTATTTCAAAACTGATTTCACTTATCCACAAAGGCTAATGTTTCCAAAGTTCGCTTATAGAACACCCACTCCCTCACACGAACACAGCTGACCGTTCCGATTGAAATGAAATGAAATGAAGTGCAAAAAGTTGTATTTCGCAAGTAAGTAAAAATGTATAATATACAATGAACGAATCCAAAACCTACAACAGAAACTATTCCACTATGTGGGCGAATGCCCGTGTTAGAGAGAAGAGTCGCGCTTGCCAGCTATTTATTCGCGGATCGAGAAATAAATAAATGCAACTTACGTTACCTATAATCAAAGAACTAAATAAGTACAATCAATAAATAAATACACTCAAGAAATAAATACATACAAATTACGTTACCTATTTTTCGTAATAAATTAATACAATACTATTATTATAGGTCAAGATTGTTGATGAAGAATGATTTCAACAACTTATTAATTTGAAGTGGGTGATCAAATAATTTCTTTTTTAAATTCCATGGAAGCAAATTAAACTCTTTTATGCCCTTGTACCTATAGATACTTTGCGCCGCGGTTGTGCGGTATGTAGGAAGTACCATGTGCCCCGACAGTTGAAATAGAGTAGAAGTCTGGTGTTGCGGGAAATTAAAAGAGCCATCCTTCAATATCTGTTTAATTGAACCAAGTTTAATTAAATTGGGTAGGCTTAAAATGCTCATTTTTTAAAAATAAAGGCAAGGTATGAGCTAAAAAGCTACTATGGGAAATTAGTCGAATAAGGGGTTTGTGAGTGAAAATGATCGGTTTCAGTGTCGTGGCACAAGCACTTCCCCAGGCAGGCAAAGCATAAAGAATTATTGATTGGGCAACAGCAAAGTAGATCATTCTAAGATGTGACCTGGACAGCACTGATCGGAATCTGGCAAAAACATTTATAAGCTTTCGTAGGTTTTTATTAACATGGGCCACTTGTTTTTGCCATTTCATGCTTGATTAAAAAAATACGCTTAAATACTTAAAATCAGAGCTTTGGCCCATTTTAGGGCATGATAAGCATAAGGACAAATCACAATCTTGAGCTTCATTATCAAAATTCATATTCTACTTCCACGACAGTCCATAGCATATCATCCTCCCAAGGTCAATGAGACTAATAAGATTGATATGAGAATTTAGCTGGATGACTCACATCTCAGAAAAAAAGAGCCCCTCAACCTCTCAACTCAAAAAAAGGAACTCGGCGCTCCGCCTTACCCTCGACTATGCAACCACTTAGACCTAACGGCGAAAATTCAGGAACATGGAACACGCTTTAGCCATCTGCTGGCTCTCGATATCTGATTTTCTGTTTTTGTTCCTTGCATATTTCTCATGTTTCAGATAGACTCCCAAAGAGAATTTCTCCCCCCAAGCTGATCACAATGGTCTCTTGTTATCCCAGACGCTTCCTATTATCCTATTTTCCCTGCTAACAAATATAATACACTAACTCGAGGGACGACATTCGTTTTCGCCAGTAAAGGACAAGCGCATGGTTTGCAAACAAGAGTTATAGGCTTAACAGTAGGTACAACCAAAACTAACGAACTTATCGACGCGTTCCACATAGAGTCAATGTCAAGAACGTTGAGCTAGTGACATTTGCAGAATTTGAAACCACCATCATCTTATAGTAGTTATGCTCTGAGGATAATTTTGGCCCACCATGCGAATATAATTGGTGTTGAATCGGTTGTGGCTGCTAGTTAAGAACACTGTGGAACTCCCCTGATCTGATGAGTTAGCTACTGCAAAAGTTCCTTATGTAGGTAAATTCTACGAAATACTAATCATATCTGAGTAAGGCTTAGAAGGTGGAGACTAACATCTTCCGTAATAAATCAATCACTGTGACTCAAGATACAGATCCACTCTGACTGTCTGAGAAAAAAGTGGCGACCTACATAGATGAGTTATATAGACATAGTGTCGTTATCTGACAGTGATATTACCCAGTAAAAATGGACGCCAAAGTGTATACTAGTTGATCCGCTAACCCACAAGTTAAAATAGACATTTTGAAAGCTATCGACTTGGAATTTTAGTAAGACTTTTTAGAAACCCAGAATTGAGTAACGCGCTTCTTCGTGTTCTAATGAATCATGAAATTGCAACGTACCTCCACACGCTATCGTGGAAGTCAATTGCAAAGGGTTGTTGGACAAATAAATTTAAAAGCTCCAGTCATGCAGCATGACCGTATGAGCGCATTTTTGTAAATTACCGTACTATATTACGTTAGATTGTTTTGAAAATTGAGGACTGTGAGTGAAAAGAAATTGTTATCCACCAACTTTGTGACAAAAAACTCGTTCTAAATAATATTTTGTAATTCGAAAAAGATTTTGGATTTTAAGGTTTTTAGGGATTTATTTTTTGCAGTTTTGTCTATTTTTGCCAAATACTAATGAAATTTAAATAACTTTTCAATTTAAGCAAATTTTTCAGCATAAATTCCAATCCAAATTTTCGTTAACTCACGAATTTGTAGTTCATTTTTCATGCTCAGTTTCGTGTGTTTTGAAGAGTAAAACTAGTGTAAAACTCGGAAGTTGGGGAGATCTGCAAGTGTTACCATTCGATTCAGCGTGAAAAAATACGTAGAAACTGGCCCCTAACTCGTATTTTTAAAGAGGGTCATTTGTCCCCAAAAACCCTCGATTTCATAGGAAAACCCATGTTTTTCAACATTAAAGCACAATTTTCTCCCCTAATTAGCAATCTAAAAGTAAAATTGACAGTACCGTTGGAAAGCTAACAGTTTGAGAAAGTTTTTTCCGAAGAGCGCATGCCGAAAAATCCCCGTCCCAGTAGCAAAAAACGGAAGAAAAAATGACGATTTTAAATATTTTTCTAATTTTGTACTTTGGCCTTTTTTTAGCTAATTAAAACAAACTAAAACAACTTTACTTATAACAGGGTTCAGGAAATTAATCGGTCTTGCCAAAAGTGTTCTTAGTTTTGAGTTTCCAGTGATTCTAAAGGGAGTTATAGCCGTTTCAATGTCATAAGTTACAAAACACGAAAAAAATTTTAAACATTGGATAACTTAAAAACAAAGCGTTTAATTAGAAATTTCAAAAGAAAAATCAGCAATGAGATCTTGAATCGATTAATTGAGTCTGTCCCATAATTATTACTGTAGACACCCTGTATACTGTATATTCTATAGGTACATACAAAAAGCGGGTTCGTTTTAGAATGTCTCAAGACGGATTTCAATTTTAAAAAATTGTCTTCGAAAATTCGACGGAATTTTCGTTCTAAGAAAATTCGCTAAAAGGTAAGTACCGATATGCTGTGGCAATATGATTTGTTGTGCATATTGACTGTTAGGTATTGAATACAATAATATTTCATATCTCAAACATTGACTATTGCAGAATACACCGAGAAAAAAATATCAGGCGCTGACCATACATCATTATTTGGACTGTATCAAATTCAGTAGAACAATAACTGTACAGAACTTCACGGACATTGAATTGTGAAAACAAGGTGATTCATACCATCAACGGTTTAAAATATTAAATTTCAACTCAACCGAAATAATCGTGGAACTTGTGAATTAATGATGATTTCTGAAACTTCTACAGCAACAGAAATTATACCGGTGTTCAGTTTGTGGCATTTGGTGTGACCCTCATTAATTTTTCACGTCATTCTAAAAATACACTTGGAACCGGGAGGCCTCTGTCAGAAAACGTTTGTTGTTAGTTAACATTTCCATCACATATTGGGGGGTTCGCACTCCAAGTTTAGATTTCGATGAATCGATAGAACTACACTTCATCCGCATTATCTGAGCTCAGCTGCATTTCATATTTATTTTATAACGAATTCATTTCGCGAGAAATCGTACAGCGATTGAATGAAATGCAGAATAACTGCAAATTGTTACACTAACGTAACATTTTACCTCAGGCTATTGAACAGCCTTTCTAGGTACAGATTACGGACCCTTATGGTATAAATCATCGTTACTGAGGTACAGAAAAACAAGGATTATTTTCATTAATTGGTTTTAAATTGTGATTCATCGCCAGTGAGACCGTTCTTTGAATCAATTAAGAAACTAAAAATCTTTACTCCTTTGAAAGTGGTCATGCGAAAGGACGTGCGATGGGAGCTCTGCCAGAAGGGAATATTAGGTCGGTATCGCCTTTGGAAAGGTAACTAGGTACCTAGAAAGGTAGGAATACACTACCTACTTTCCGTATATTATTACTTGTTATTCATCATGTACTTCCGTAGACAAAAATTGAAGTAGGTACCAACTTAATCAACTTTTTTCGTCCCACAAATTTGCGTTACAGCAAAACACGCGTGATAACTGCACTGACAATGCGCGTCTTCATGAAGTCTAACCTTAAGAAGAATGAATTTCAAGATTTTTCCCTTACAGCTAGTTTATAATTCAAGTTGCACATTTCCTGATTCGATATTTGACAAATTTGTTGATAATCAGTTGAAATTTGTTGGCAGAGCAACAATCTACCTACTTAGTTCACTTTTAACCAACATCGAATTTGGTAGGCTGTACGTACTTAAGTAGTTTCGTTTGTTGGTGGAGCACGAACCTGCCTTGTTTACTTCTACTAACTTCCAAATGTATCCTTTCTTTCATTCAATAAAACAAGTAAAGCTGCCTCAGTTATAGTAATAAGAACATGTCTAAACGCTGATGAAACCGCCAAGGCAATTGCTATGTAGTACCTACACCGCAGTACAGAGATCTGAGGAATATTCAATAATTTTTTCTTCATTTTTTCAGGTTATTTATTCTAAGTCTAAACGAATGAAGTTCTTTAGCTTTAGGACGCTGATTTCCTATAATAGTTAGTCCCTAGTCCAAATAATAACTCGTTCACTGCAAGATCGGTATCGTCTACAACCAATAATCGCGCTGGCAGGCATGATTACTGCGACCATTTAGTTGAATAGAAACTTTATATTACTACAATATTACTTTCGTAAAACAAAACTGTTGAAAAATGTCATTATAACAACGTAATTAGGTTGACATACGACGGCAAACTTTTAGTGAAACCCAAAGAGTCGACTGAAACGAAACGCTTGCATACGAGTCTGCAACACATTGGGACATTTTATGTCTTTAGTTGAAGACAAGTTATGTGTTGCAGACTCGTATGCAAGCTCTAAGAGCCACTCAGCTGATCCGGACCCTGGGCATCGTCACGTAAATGTGCTAACGAGACTACATACGAAATTACAGCTTCCTAGAGTGTAAAACATAGAAATTAGCTTTAAGAGCCACTCATCTGATCCGGACCCTGGGCATCGTCAAGTAAATGTCCTAAAGAGGCTACATACGAAATTACAGCTTCCTAGAGTGTAAAGCATAGAAATTACATATTAAAATAATTTAACCACCGCTTCAAAAATCAAACCGTTCTCGCAATATTTGGATCGCCTGCTATGAATCAAATCATCGAAACACAGCTCAATGAATTAATCAGAAATTAACAAGCGGTGGCAATCATGTTCACAGTATCAATTATTGAGAATGATC
The DNA here is from genome assembly GCA_030762985.1 of Adelphocoris suturalis. Lineage (NCBI taxonomy): Eukaryota > Metazoa > Arthropoda > Insecta > Hemiptera > Miridae > Adelphocoris > Adelphocoris suturalis. The sequence continues at coordinate 112,569,830 of CM061044.1, forward strand.
ACCTGAGTGTACACAATTATTCAAATAACCTTGCTCATAACCCAGCTTGTTGGCCACGCACTTCGCAGTAGTTAAGATAATATGGTTGGATAAATCGAGAGCTTTCGAATGAATGGTCAACGAATTTTGTGGGATGAAAAACGACGAAATAATTTCACTAGCAACGACTCGGTTGTTAGCGGAAATCATAAAAATATTTTCGTGAGCAATTTTCCGTGAAGTTTTTTTAGTTTATGTGCAAAGACATAAAAGTCAAAATAGGTTGGTTGAGTTGAGTATCATCTACCACGTCATGGCGGACTTTGGAAGAAACTCCTCAAACCAACTAAAGGTGTGACGTCACGAGAATATGTAGTACTTTCCACTGTCTGAGATCACGCCTTTGCCCGCGACTCGATGCTTCTGCATGTCATTGTTCAAAGCACCCCGGCCCCGAATCGTCATAGAAGAAAATTACTCATTGTTGCAAATTAATGTACAATTAAATGTTTTATTTCAGTCTCCTCCTATTTATTGATGGGGGGCTGGGGTCAGCGCCCTGACTCATACATACTTCAGTTTGCCTGTATCCATTAGGAGTATACTGCTGTACTAAGAATAGATCCCTTATCTGCATTTTTGGCCATATTGAGTTAATGGTAACCCCCCCCCCCCCCCCCCCCCCCGTTCGGGAGGGTGGTTTCTTTCCATTTTGCTAGTCTCGAAGTCGGATCTCATGGAAAATGCCTCAAAAAACGGCTTACAATTATCGCATGAACTACATTTTAGTTAAATTTACTAATGAAAATCCCGTAACTGGCCTTTTCTAGAGCAAAAACCCGCATCTAAGCGTAAGATACCACTATTTTATAAGTATTTAGATACATACAAATTGCGACACGGTTGAAAGACCAGATAAGAATTTATTTCTTAGTATTTTAGGACTCGTGGCGTCTGATACAATTTCGGAATCAGTGGTAGATACGATTTTTCTTCCCAGTATTTTGATCATAAGAATGTATATTCTCTTGTCAGATCAGATACGGTTTTCTGAGGTTGGCAACCACTATTTTTTCTCCTAGTATCCTGCATAATCGAGAAATTTTTTTTTTTTTTTTTGCCACGTAGTGCGGTAGGTACCTACTAATTTTGTATCAGGAAAAAACGGACGGTAGACCTACGGTTCTACAGTCAGATCATTAAATAATGATTAATTTTACACATTATCAGTTCATTATGGTTACTTAGCAATATTAGTTTATGAGATGGTGTGATAAAATGAGAGCATTCCAAAAAGTGGCTAACGATTTTCCTTCTATGAAAACTAAGGGAGTTACACTTCCCTAGTAACGCATTGGTTGTACGTGAAAATTAAAAGAAAACCCCACCGTGACGTGACGCTCGTGACGTGACAAAAACAAATGGAAACGTCCTGTTAATCATTAGGTACTAAATGATAAAACGCATCAGTCTTATTGCAAAACAAAAACTCGTATGTGCACCAGATACTAGGAAATCGCTTAGTACATATTATGTTCTACACCTTTTTTTTTGCAATTTTCTGACCAAATAATTTTTTTCAGCCACACCACGCGATTCAAGGAGAAATATCCTTTGGAATTAGTGCTTTTGGAACTCGAGACAACGTAAAATAGAGCTAAAATCAAGGAATTTTGACTCAAAACCTAGAGAAGCATTTTCCCAAAAGAAGGGATTGGTCAGATACGGGATCTATTCTTAGTACGGCAGTATAGTGAAATCAGAGATAATATTATACGACTGAATTATGACCAACATTTATTTCGAAATGTCCACATTTTACGGATCCATGAATCTCCTCCTCACCAAGATCTTTAGAAGGATGTCTAAAAGCGTAAATGAGAAAGAATGAAGCTGCTGCTCTAAGTATAAATTTCTGTAAAGATTGAGTTCACGCCTCCGAGGAAAGCTGATATTCATCAAAAAGAGACGATAATAGGGAAGTTTAAGCGGGGGGATTGTCGTCGGGGCGTTGCGGCCTTTTTAGATTAATAGACCCGCGCAAGTCATAAATTTACCTCGTACGGAGAGTAGGAAGGGAGTTCATAATACGAAGGGGTGTGTGCTGGCATCTTGAAGAGCCGGGTGGCCAAGAAATCAGTTAAGACGCACGACAAAGGGGTTATGGGTTGAAGGGAGGCGGTAAGTGAAAAGTGAGCTTAGTTTTTTTTCTCAGAGGTCTAAGATTAAAATGGGTTCATTCAACGAGGAGGATTAGATAGAAACAAATGGTAATTTGGATCATATGTTGACAAAGTTTACTATATTTGACCCAACATTTCTTTATACGAATTTTCGTTCCTGAAATCTCGGCATCCCTATGTAAAGGTTTGTCAATGCCAGGTCAATAGGATATGATGCAGTGAAATGCTATCAATTAATCTATAGGTAACTAGATAGATTAGCTTCAGGATGCAAAAAGCATCGACCATCTACGTCAAACCCGCCTTCACTACCATGTAGGTATTGTTTTAACCCCATGAAACAGCCAGGAAAATAGAAACAAGAGGCAGTAGTTTACGAGTATCACTTGCGTTTCTTTGCTACGATGTAGGGATTTTCAGGAGAGGCTGGAGCTCGGCCCTACTAGCACTCCGAACGGGCAATGCTTCAAACCTCGACCACACGTAGACTGATATACTGTGATTGTTTTATCTTCGTACACCGTGGCATTGTGTTTAGCATTATGAACTATTTCGCGTTAGGTAAAAGTTCGAATCCATTGCAGGACCAAAGATTTTTTTTTAACTTTGTATCTCAATTTCCGAAACATATTTTTAAATGTCATTTTTGATCTATTCGCTCAATTAATCTGTATATTGCAACAAAAAAATTGGATTTAGTATTTTTATTTTTGTCCGCCAAACAATACAAATCATTCCGATCTATTAATCCAACTAATCTGAATTTTTACTAAGGGATTGTTACTACCTACTTGAAGTTATGTATTTTTGAGATTCGAGCTAGCGAGCATCCAGACCACCAAACTATACACAGCATTCTGATCTGTTTGTCCAATCTAATTTATGTTGACGGAGGGTGACGGAATCAAACAATGATTATCCGGTATTGCACATTGTTATAGGTTGCGAACTTGTTTTGACAAATAAAGATCAAAATTAATTTTAATCAAACTACAATCATTTGTAAATACACTGATATATAGCATTTTTTAGTCAAAAAAACCACACCACCACCACCACTTTTTCCATCTAATGAAACTTCTTACCGACCAAATGAAACCTGATTCTAATCAAATGAAACTTCATACCGACCAAATGAAACCTGGTTCAAATCAAACGAAACCTCGTGCCTACCAAATTAAACCATACACCAATCAAATAAAACTTCTCTTTAAACAAATGAAACTTTTTTTTCAAACAAGTTAAATCTCATTTCAATCAAATGAAACTTTTCGATCCACTCCACGATCCGTTGATCACCGCGACAGACTGTTCCAACTTCGTCGTAAACATAATGAGGAAACTGCTCCTACACCGCTTCATTTAATTAATCTGTAGTGATTCTAAATTGACTTGTTTAGCGAAAATCTGAAATAAAAAATGTTATTTTTTTCTGTATGATTCGAAAAAGATACATTTGATTGAATTAAGGTTTCATTAGTTTGAAGAAAAAAGTGTAATTTTCAGTGTCAGGTTTCATTTGATTGGTAAATGGTTTCCTTTGGTTGGTACGAGGTTTCATTTGATTGTAAACAGGTTTCATTTAGTTCTATAAGAATATAATAAATTTTAATCAAAATATAATAATTTGAAGATAGGAGAGAGAAGGTTTGAACGAGAGTTAGCTATCGAGGAATCATGTTACTACAATCTGAAAGAAGGTTACAGAGCAACAGCGAGAGCTTCCGTGTTGAAATTGATATGAGGTAATCAAGTCATCTTCCAGCTATCATCCAAATTTAAACGAAATCGAACGACTAGAGTGTGAAACAATGAAGCATAACGAAATTTACGTTTGTGCATGCGCAGAATAAAGTATTGATTTGGCAACAACGAAACTGATTGGAAACCATCCACCCCCTAGGTCGCACATCCCCTGAAAATTTCATACAAATCGGATGAAAACTGTGGTAAATACAGACAGACCGAAACGGAACCAAAGTTGTCCAGAATGATCTAAAACGTAAAATGCGAGTGGAAATTTTGATTTTGGAGAACAAAAAATTTTTTCTCCCGAAATTGAAAACAATGCTTCCGCTTCCTCTGGCGGAAGCAAAATGGTCAAGCCGTAAATATACGGCACCGGTCCCTAAAAGGTTAAGGCGTCAAGGGACACATCTCGCGGGTGCGCAATATGCCTAATAGAAATGACGAAAAACGTATCCACGGATAAAACCATCAATCTTCAGCTAAAACTGTGAGTTTCTGTTTGGTCACCTTTTCTCCAGACTCGAGCAAGTTCCCTTCGCTATATTTAGAGTGAAATCCCTTCAAGTTTGCTCAGCTTGCCGTAATTCCCACACGTGTTTTCATCAAGTGGTCTCTTGGAATCCTCTCTGTTGTTCCAAGCTTAAGCCGCACATCCCAAGTCGCCTCCCTTATCCATTCTGTAAAATTAACTTTTTTTTCCTCCCTACCAGGTGTTGACTCAACGGTTCAGGGATGTCCCTCTATCGGGCTAATACGTGTTTTCGAGATGGTCGGTGCTAATCAACGCCCGGTCGTGACTTCGGGTGTTTGCTCAGCTCTCGTCTTGCAGTGTGCAGGTCGTGATTTCGCACTTGGATCTGACGTTTTCAAAATTAAGTTGGCACGCATGGGCGTTCAGGGACACCTTTGTCTTATTCGATTTGGAAAATAGACCGAACTCGCATCTTTCAGCTGAAGTTAATAGAGAGTTCCTAGTTGATCCATAAAACACAATACGTCGTGCGGTATTGACAATCCGGCGCCGTAACTCTGACGCAATGAGTTACGGTGACGCATTTTTTCAACATCATTTTGTGCAAACTTTTTTTTAATGTTCTACATAATAGTTGATCATTTTCTTTTGACTTTAACTCTGCTATAAATACAAATTTAACGATTTATGGCCGTTTTTAGCCATTTTTATTGATTTTTAATACATTCTGTTGAAATTTGGCCATTTTAATATGCTCGAAAATTGTTGGCGCAAGAACGGGATTTTTATCTCAATCCTAAGAAGAGCTATCGTCTGGAATGACACACACGCACGCTCGCTCGTCGCGCGCACACTCACACACACTCCCCCCCCCCACACATATATATATATATATATATATATATATATATATATATATATATATATATATATATATATATATATATATATGAAGAAAAAGCGCAAAGTTCAGGAATCGTTTCAGAAGGCCTCAAAACGGATTTCAATGAAAAACATTTTTGGAGCCATTGCAATCGCTTCATTTTTACGAAAATGTGCGAATAGCGATAAAACTTAGCACCTTTTTAGAATGCTTTCGACGGATTTCCACGAAGAAATTTGTTGAAAATTATAATATTTTGAAAATGTTAGTTTTCCAGTGAATTCTAATCAGAATTTCATCATCTCCATGCATGATTAATTAGGTGTACTGAGTGATACTATGCGAAACAACTTCATTCGTCCTTAGTAGGTATTACCCGGAAACAGTATGCAATCAATCTTTATTGCTGAATGTCAGTAGTACTGTCACTCGGGCAACAGCGGTCAACGGAGCACCCTCTTGGGCGCTACCGGCCGCCGCTAATGATTAAACTTGGCTTTACGATCTCCAGTCAATTGCCCCTAACGGAACCGGTTATTCAGCGCGGACGCGCGGTTCGACGGCACGACGTTACCACTTCGCCGGCGCCAGGCCGGTATATTACAATTCGGACGGACGGCGAATGGATCCGAACTGTGTGTAATGAGCCACTCAATTCATCTATTATACTTGTAGATATTTACAGTCGACTAGAGCGAAGTGTAGACTGTGGCATTATGAATATCGCGTGACAGGCACACGCACACGTCAGGGGTAGAGGAGGCTGGAGCCCAAGCTGCCTAAAGCTGAGGCCTATTTCATAAAATAACGAGTTACAAGTGTACAAGTTAACAAGTGCAGGTACTTGTAATGCACGGTAAACTAGAACAAGTGTTTCGCCGAAACAAAGAGTACAAGTGAAGACAAGTTACAATTGTAGAAGCCTAAGTTTACAAGTGCAGCAGTTTTCACCTTTCTCCACTCACACGCGATTCATCGATCTCATAGTTGACCGCCAGCTGCGGTGGACCCAGCATATTGAGTACTTGCGCCAAGCTACCATGCGGGGTGTACAGTTGCCCACGGCCTTTTCCAACTATAGTGCCCAGCAGGATGTCCTGTTGAGGATTTTCAATGCAGTGGGGCGATCCCGAATTGATTATGGGTCTGCAGTTTATGGCTCAGCAAGGAAGTCCTTGATACGTAAGCTGGAACCTATATTAAACAAGGGTCTTCGTTTGGCTACTGGGGCCTTCCGTACTACCCCGATGGCCTCCCTTCTGGTGCTTGGGCATAGCCAGCCATTCGAAATTTAGCGAAATCTTCAAGCACTTCGCTATGCAGAACGCTTGTGCTATTTCCCAGGACACCTCCTGCACCCTAGGTCAACATACCCTCATTAGATGAGACGTATTCCAGGCTCCAAACACGAACGCGCCCATTGGGTATTCGTGTTCAGGAGCTCACAAGGTAGGATTGCATAGAGAGATACCCTTTGGTTCCATATGAGGTGCCCCCTGTCCCTCCCTGGACCTTGTCTGGGATACGCGTTGACCTTCACAAGAAGGTCTGGTCAAGGGTAATACACCCCCACACATCCTAAGATGCCACTACACTGAGGCAATCCAGCGATATGCTGGACACACTCTTATATTCACTGATGTCTCAAAGACACCAGATGGTGTTGGCCTTGCTCTATGGAGCCCCAATTTCCAAGTCACTAGACGCCTAACCACCAGTTGGGTCTGCGTTCACAGCAAAGCTGTGGGCAGTGACACTGGCTGTTCAACACTGACAAATGGAAATTATGTGAACTGTAGCTATTCACTAAGTACCATCGAGGCGATTAGGGACCCATATTCTGATGATCCCCTGATACAAAGCCTACGTGTATCGCTACACCAAGCCACAACATTCGACTCAACCATAACTTTTCATTGGGTGCCGAGCCATGCGGGTATTCATGGCAATGAGTGTGCAGATGCCCTTGCAAGGAGAGTCATTGGTGATAACTCCATCAATATGTTGCCGATACACATTGACGATCAAATCTCCCACATGCAACATGAAGCCAATTCCATCTGACATGAGCAACGGCAGGGTGAGGTCACTGGTCTGTGTGGTGTCCTTCAGGACCTGTGCCCGGTGGGCCCTTTCCTAACCCAACATCCAGGGAGGGATCAAAGAGTGGTCAACCGGGTGGCCTCTGGCCATACACGTCTTACTCACTGACACGTGCTTAGACCAGAAGCTCGAGATGTTGTATGTAGGAAGTGTGGGGGTGATCTGTCCATCCGCCACTTTCTGGAGGACTGCCCAGCCCTTGTGGACCTCCGAGTCCAGCATCAGCCCACTCAGTGGGTTGATGTATTATCCGGACCAGACAAAGTCCGTTCCCTGTTGTTGCACCTGAGAGCCACTGAGCTTTACTACGAACTGTGATATCTGATCTGTGATATATTTATATAGTCATAGTTTTATTTCACTTTTTGCTGATTGTATATAGTAGCATGTATATAGTTATTAGCCTATTTTACATCTAGTCTTAGTTGTGTTATTTCATTTTTTTATTTTTTATTTATTTTTTGTTTTTTTAATCCACTTGTGGGGCTAAACAGTGGTTATCACTGTACCCCCCCACCGATATGCCAGTGGATCCCATAATGGCGCTTATTTTTTGTCAAGGATGGCAACATGGCTCTCCTTGAATCCTGCCACTTCCAGTGTCCCTTCGGACCCCTTGCTCAATGCCTCTTCTGACCCTTCTGGTTGAGATGTGGCTTAAACGTTTTAAAAAGAGAGAGAGAGAGAAGTAGCACCTTCGGCAAAGTTACTTAAGCAGACGATTCATAAAATCAAATGATAACTCTTATTAAACTCACTAGGATTACTTTGGAATAAAAATGTAATCAGACCATCCACGAAAAATTGTACCGAAGCAAAGATTCTTCGATAACTAAGGTAGAGGGAAAACTTCAGTTTTGATTAAGAACCACCGAGCGTTAGGGACTTCTGCGTGAGAGAAAAAGTTAACAACGATTTCAACTACCCCTCCTCCACCCCCACTTCCTTCTACTGTACGCTGGTTTTACTTTTTTTTTCTCCGTGTTTCATAATTTGATTAGGTGGGCCGCCCTCGTTCGCCACCTTTCCGGTGAACTTGCGATAAGTTCACCACGATTACCCCTGAGAATTGGGGACTCACCCTCGATTCCTCCCCGTTTGTTGTTGCCGAGGAAGTAAAATTGAGAGGCGTAATCAGTGGGGTGCCACTTCTGACGGGTCTATCACGAGAGTTCGTGAGCTCTTGGGTGTATTTCCTCCTTTCCTGAGAAGAGGTGTATACATTTTTCGAGACGCCTCCGGTGTGTTTAGTCGTCAGTCAGAATATTCTTGACGCAATATACTCGTAGAATAAGGCCTATAGGGTATAATTCACAGATTATTTTCCTTTTTCCTTTTCTATTTCATATACAGGGTGTTCCCAACCCCCCCCACTAAATACGTCAATAATGGCTCAAAAAAAGTATTACTTTTTCAATCTTAATCAAAAATGAAAAAATGCCTGAACATCAACTTCGTTATTTCATTGAGAACCCCCATTTTTTATTGCAGATTTGAAGTCTACATGGAATGTCATGAAGAAATGACCCATCGCTTGATTTTTCAAGTGCGCGCAAACTGGCGCAATTCCGCTTCAGAAGTACGCAATCTCGCTCTAAAAGTGCAATATATGGGAAATATAGAAACTCGATTGCCACATGTAATAGGTAAATAGATAATTTTGGAGTACGTGTTCATACTGAACCTCGTACTGGTGTTCATTTATTGATATCAACTCCAAAATGCAATACAATACACACAATGCTATGGAATGCAAATGCAATTATTACATGTGGCAATTGAGAATCTTTAACCTGCATGATCGTATGAGCGAATTTGTGTAAATTATCGTATTATATAACGTCACATTGCTAGCAAATTTAAGCACTTGGAGAGCAAATAAATTGTTAACTACCAAATCCATGAAAAAAAACTGGTTCAAAATAATATTATGCGCTACGAAAAAGATTTCGAATTTATGGCTTTCTTGCGGTTTTCATCGATTATTCAGTAAATATCAATGAAATGCAAGTAAATTTTTCAGCATAATTTTGTGCGTAAGTATTATAATGTTCTAGTGCATTGGAAATAAAAAATTCTTGTCTAATAGTCTGTTAGAAATATAAATTTAACGATTCTTAGCCGTTTTAAGCGGTTTTTATTGCATTTTTTAAAGCAACTTTTTTGAAATTTGACCAATTTAATGTGCTCAAAACGCGCTGGCCGACAAACTCAAAAAAAAAAAGAAAAGTTTTTTTGCTGTTATTTAAAGAGCTCACAGCAAATAAATTAGTGTATAATATAAATCAACTACCTACGCTTCAGAAGTACATCCGAAGGTCTACAGGAGACAAAAGTTATAATAAACCCGGTTTCTTGAAGTGGAAATGCCACTGGAATTATATCAGCTGATACAAGAGGGGTTGTTATGAAGCGATTTTTGCTTTATTTCACCGGTTATGATTTGCTCCCAACAACTCTTCCTTTAGAATTCACATCAAAATTCTATGAGATCATTGAAAAATTATCCCTCTGCTCTGTCGCTTATTGTGGCGGCTCTAAAACAATGACTGGAATAGGTAGTGGCTACATATATCGATTCCGGAGCTCACAAGTTCTCCTTACCGGTGAATACATCAATATTCACTGCTGGACTGTTTGCAATTCACAAAACACTGTGTTTAATGTCTCAAACCGAAGAGAGAATTGTGGTTTGTTCCGATTCACTAAGTGCATTACTGGCAATTAAAAGAGGAGTAAAAGCGCATTCATTGATTGCAAGCATACTAATCAACATAAAGAAATTCAAGGATTATGGAAAAACCGTTATAGTGTGCTGGATTCCGGGACACTCTGGTATAATGGGTAATAAAATAGCCGACGTCTGTAAAATCAGCAGCAGAAGAATCGCCATCATCCCTTCTCTACATACGCTCTGATTTTAGAACATTAATAACATCGACGATTTGGAACAGTTAGCAGACGAACTGGCAGCTCATGCAGCACCAGAAACTCTGGGAAATGAAGAAGAGTGTTTTCTCTGGTCATAATCTGGCAGTATTCGAAAACTTGTCGACGGATCCGTTTTTCACTCCAGAAGGGAAGAAGTTATCCTATCCCGCCTCAGAATCCGACATTCACGACTCACTCATTCACACCTTATGACAAGAGATCAAATCCCACCACCAAACTGCGTTACTTGTGGATGCCATCTTTCTATACGTCACTTGCTAGTGGAATTACCTGTATTCAACAACATCTCACCAGGACGGCCAAAAAATCTAGAAGAACTTCTGGGAAATAGATCAACTCACTTAAAAGAAGTTTTCGACCACCTCAAGAGACTATCTCTGATGTATAAACTGTAGTTAATGTCCAATTAATTTGAATTACTTGTAATGTTCGACACCCATGACCACTGAATGATTGAATGTGCCATAATAAAAAAATTTAAAAAATAATTTGCTCCCATGTTGTTGATTTTTTCCCCCCTGCAAAAATTCAAGCCCCTAGGGAGGGCGAACAGCAACTCGGGTGGTTTCGTTCGATTCTTTGGGATGAATTCAATAAATGAGACCCTCCAAAAAATTAATTGTACCTTGAAAGTTTTCAAGTTTGAAAGTTTTCGAGATATCGATTTTTTAATATCACTTTCAATAAGCCCTTAATTACTACTCGTTAGGGCACGTCAAAATTTATGAATGAATGAATCGTTTATTGTCAAATTGATTACATAAGTGGCATTAGTAGTGAACTAACAAACTGATGTAGTAATTCCTATATGTACAATATTGCTAAAGTACAGGCAGTTCTTCAACTTAATAAAGTACTTGACCTTGCTGGAAAGTGATAACTCTGGCCCAGCACGGAGTTGCAATATTATTATAAACAACTTTTGTTCGTTCTCTTTTTTAAATTTATTTTATTTTATCTATTTTTATAATTAATGTATAATTTATTTTTGTTTCTGGTTGCCTTTCTTTGTGTCATAACACTGATTGGAATTATATATTACCTATGTCCGGAAATACTCGTAGGGTTTGCTATTTACTATTTATCAATTTTATTTTATTTTATTTTTTATTTATTTATTTTTAAGCTAGATTATTAATGTTCAAATTCATTACAAGTATTTCCAATATTTTTTCAAATTCTTTATTTATTATCTTCATTTATTTATAAGTTGCGGTCATCTGCGCATATTTGTGCCTGACTTTTGGTTGTTTTAATCTATAGTCCTTCGATTTGCGCTCTCTTACGTCTGCAAGGAATACCCGCTTCTCTATTCTGGCCAATATTAGCATGTTCCTAGCATAAATTTGATGAATGGTGGGCAGGTTTAGCTCGCTAAACAAAGCATCAGTGGACCGATGTTACTGTCACATCCCCTGCCAATGTACGTATTTTTGTGCCTGATTTCATAAAGTTTAATCCAGTAGTTTCGCAGAAAAGGTTCGGACGGCGTAAGCGGACTTCAATTTATGTATTTTTAGAGTATTATTGATTTTACGAAAAACGCCCTCCGGAAATCGGACCTCCTACGGTTTTTATCCCTCATATTTTATTCATTTCACACTCTCGTGGAGATATTCTGGATATGGTAGGATACTAGAGCAATTAATACAGCATAATTTTACTTATCAGGATATATTGCATCCCTAACAAGTGTTGAGTTGAAGGATTTGAATTTTCTTGAATAAGATCTTGAAAATTTTAAAATACAAATGAATGTAGACTTATGTATACCCCTAGTGTGTTGTTGAGAGCGAAGAAGCTAGATATTACATACCATTCCTTACTATTGGGGGTAAATAGTGTGAATTTTAGCCAAAACCGTGAACATGTGTTTTAATTAATAACTGCAAATTAATCGGTCTTCAAAATCTAGCCTTGGAAATCATATTTTTGCATTATCCATTCATCCAATGTAGTTTGAAAAGATTGATTTTTATCGAAACCAATGTATCCAATACTGGGATTGGTTCACTGGTTTCTTGGAGGTCAAGTTGAAGAGACTCTTAGGTACCTACACAAACTTACATTTTTGATGGATAACGAAGTGAAGTAGTGATCGATCCAACAGAGTTAATTTGATGTCAAGAGATCAGGATAGAGGTCTGAACTGATTGAAACTACCTAATTCCCAAGCTTTCGGTTTATTTAATACCTTCATGGGAGCTCAAGGACGCTACTGTATCAATATATTAGACACTGTCAGAGGATTTGAGTAACTTAAGGTCATGACAGGGTGGAAGTTAAATTGCTGTACGGCCAGCAGGTGAGAAAAAACCAAAATGGTTGAGCAAAAGACTAGTTAAAAAACCAACTAAAAATGTATAAATTTTGCACAACTCAAATAATGGATCGTATGGATTTGCAAGGGTTATTCGAATTGGGTAAAAACTTAGGGTCGGGAAATTGTCAGAAAAATGTTTTCAAGGCAGTAGAAGTTTTGTCCTTTCATTGTAAGGGTTGTTCGGAAAGTAAGAATGATATTGGGAAGTACAATTCTAATTGCGAGTTCCTTTAATTTTATACGAAGATATGATATCTTTATCGTTTTTGAATTCCTTATCCAATACCGGGATTGGTTCATTGGATTCTTGGAGGTCAACTTGAAGAGACTCTTAGGTACACAAACTTACATTTTTGATGGATCGTATGGATTTTCAAGAGTTATTCGAATCGGGCAAAAACTTATGGGTCGTGAAATTGTCATGTTTTCCAGACAGTTGAAGTTATGTCCTTTCATCGTAAGGGTTGTTCGGAAAGTAAACATGCGCGCTATGAATAATATTAGGGAGTACAATACTAATTGTGAGTCGAAACCTTTAAATTTAAATGAAGATATGATGTCTTTATCGTTTTTGAATTCCTTATCCAATACTGGGATTGGTTCACCGGTTTCTTGGAGGTCAAGTTAAAGAGACTCTTAGGTACACAAACTTACATTTTTGATGGATCGTATGGATTTTCAAGGGTTATTCGAATCGGGCGAAAACTTATGGGTCGGGAAATTGTCAGAAAAATGTTTTCAAGACAGTTGAAGTTATGTCCTTTCATCGTAAGGGTTGTTCGGAAAGTAAACATGCGCGCTATGAATAATATTGGGGAGTACAATACTAATTGTGAGTTGAAACTTGTGAATTTACATGAAGATATGATATCTTTATCGTTTTTGAATTCCTTATCCAATACTGGGATTGGTTCACTGGTTTCTTTGAGGTCAAGTTTAAGAGACTTTTAGGTACACAAACTTTCATTTTTAATGGATCGTTTGGATTTTCAAGGGTTATTTGTATTGGATAAAAACTTATGGGTCGGGAAATTGTCAGAAAAATGTTTTCAAGACAGTGAAGTTTTGTCCTTAAGTCGTAAGGGTTGTTCGGAAAGTAAACATGCGCACTTTGAATAATATTGGGGGTACAATACTAATTGTGAATTGAAACTTGTGAATTTATATGAAGATATGATATCTTTATCGTTTTTGAATTCCTTATCCAATACTGGGATTGGTCACTGGTTTCTTTGAGGTCAAGTTTAAGAGACTCTTAGGTACACAAACTTAGATAAATTTTTAATGGGTCGTATGGATTTTCAAGGGTTATTCAAATCGGGCAAAAACTTATGGGTCGTGCAATTGTCATGTTTTCAAGACAGTTGAAGTTATGTTCTTTCATCGTAAGGGTTGTTCGGAAAGTAAATATGCGCTATGAATAATATTGGGGGTACAATACTAATTGTGAGTTGAAACTTGTGAATTTATATGAAGATATGATATCTTTATCGTTTTTGAATTCCTTATCCAATACTGGGATTGGTTCACCGGTTTCTTGGAGGTCAAGTTTAACACACTCTTTGGTACACAAACTTAGATACATTTTTGATGGATCGTATGGATTTTCAAGGGTTATTCAAATCAGGCAAAAACTTATGGGTCGTGAAATTGTCATGTTTTCAAGACAGTTGAAGTTATGTCCTTTCATCGTAAGGGTTGTTCGGAAAGTAAATTAATAATATTGGGGAGTACAATACTAATTTTGAGTTGAAATTTGTGAATTTATATGAAGATATGACATCTTTATCGTTATTGAAGTGACTCACCTGATGAATTTGAGAACACGACACAATCACACAAAAAAAGACGCGCGAGCGAGGGTTTAAGTTGCACACACGAAGTTGCCTCAACGGGGGTTTGACTCGGTTTGAGGGGCGAAGTGAGAAGCGGGTGTTGATATCGGGAGAAGCGGCGCAAAGCTGGAGGGGGACCCCACCCCCTAAGGCGTCCTGGCCGCAGGTCCTGCCTGGCCCGAGAGGTCCTGCGGGAACACGAGCTCCGGGAACTGGGAGTCCTCCAGGCTCTGTCACACCCGGGGTTGCCAGGTGTCCGGTTTTTGGCCCGGACAGTCCGGTTTTTCACCGAGCTGTCCGGACGAAAATTTAAAGTTGCTCTGAACGCCAATTGTCCGGTTTTCTCAGTAAGGGCACCAAATGTCCGGTTTTTTGTAGGACCTATCGTGGGATAATGCCTTTCGAAATCAGCACTCTCAGGGGCCTATTTCATAAAGCAACAAGTGACAAGTTACAAGCCGATTTTATGTACAAGTTGTGAAAAATTAGTGTGCTGATGGCATTTCATAAAGGTACAAGTGTAGACTTGTAATGCACAGTGAAAATTAACAAGTGTACAGGCAAATTTGGACAAGTTACAAGTGTTTCCCCTTCATTCTGAACAAGTCACTGTTTTACAGTTGTAAAAAATGGCCGATTTTTAAACTAAGTCCATTCACCAGTAAACTTGTTATTTTCCAGCATTGTGAGTTGTCATTTTTTTGGTGTTTAATATGTAGGAATCATCTTCAGCTAAACAATACAGACAAGAAAGAAACATACAGCGTAGAAGATGCCAAATATCTTTTCGGCCACGAAAACTCTCATTTCGTGGGTATTTTTTAGTTTAACGAGTGATTTAGGATGTCTTCGAAGACCCTTGAATGATTCAAATGCTGCATGACCCTGTGCAATTTTTCCTGATCGGGTATTTAGGATCTCCCCATCATTGAAGAACAAAGTGAAGTGTGGTACGAATTGAAATAATGTGGTATGAATTACGGGACATTACTTTTTTTCTCCAAACTTACATTTTTGAACCTTACCAAGCATTTTATGTTGAGAAATATTGGATACTTCCTGCCAATGCATGTTTATTATGTTCCCACAAGGAGTTGCGTGAGGCTTCTGGTCAGCCAACCCACTAGTTTACAATGAACCTTCGTAATCAAGCAATCGCCGTTATCACCAATTTAGAATTGAAATACATATGCCATTTTAATTAACGCGCAAAATGAACAATCAAGAATAAACACGAGAATTATAATCAAACACAGCAATCTCTCAAACCAAGGCGATTTTGTAGTGATAAAACAACATAGCGTCCGTTTTATTGCAACAACTGTGGTGGCTTTTGAAGTTAGGACTTAATACCTGGTTAAAGAAGGCAATAAAATCTGGGAGCTAACGCAGTCGCTAACCCAGGGGTCACGATTATCTTGTAGTAGAGAAATGCATTTCATGATACCATCTCTAGGATATCGGTAACCCGAACACCAACTCGAGATGATGAAAACCGCCCTAAAAGTCCAAAATCATTTGTAGTTGCATCCCTCTTTTCGTGAGAAGGAACTCTCTATCTCTTCTGTTAGCCATTACTTGTGCATTCTCTCTTTCAGGATAATCTTAAGTTGAGATTTTTGTTGCAAAATTCCTAGTCATCAGATATTTACAGATTCTAACATTTCCTGCGTACCTAGGATGTTAATTGCATATAGGGTACTTTATAAAAGCTCTTGTAATATCAACACTGATTAGTAGGTATTTTGAGAAACCAAAAACCGAAAAATGATTAGGTATTTCGTGCTGTTGATTGTTTAATTAGGCACCAACGTATATCATAAATCAATTATATATACGAATATACGAGAAATTAGGAGAACACGAGCACAAATTTTAAACTCAGGTTTGTCTATCCCTATTTAGCTGACGATTAAAGTTGTGGTCTTCAGTGGTATCCAGATGATGGATAGCAATTTTTATTATGTAGTCAGTAATAAATTATTCAATCTTCTGGCTATAAATGATGCGTTAGCTATTATCTTAAAGGAACGAATAAAGGTACCTACTGGTTAAAATCATCGGTGCACAAAAATGCATTTCAAAGCATCACATAATTATGATTGGTATTATAAAAATTTCTTAAATTGAAGAAAACATTATTTATTGGAATAAACATGTAGAGAATGCACTGAATGAAGGAATGCAGAATGAGCTTGACCTGTCTTTTGCCGAGACTGATTTTCCTGAGTTGGAACAATTTTTACGCCGTATTTTACGGGAGTTATCGTCCGGAAATACATCCTATTTATATAAACCCTATAAAGTAAAAACCATTATTAATTAGCCGAGTCTTGAATATATAAATATATTGATTTAGTATGCATTCCCTTATTTGAAACGCTTACTTGTGAAACAAATAAGAAAAGATCTAGATACTTCCGCTGAAATGATACAAATGAAATTTTCAAGCCTACCGATTTCGTTTCTGGAGACATCAGGTCATTACAAGAGGGAAGTTCCAAAAATAGACTTAGAAAGGGAATAAGTTCATTAACGCCTTTTTCCACCGTATCATTCCTCGTTAGGCCGACGTGGCATTAGGGTCGTATCCGCGTTTCCTATTTACCCAAAATGTGAGATCAGTAGGCCCATCATTTTTCAACAATTATCGATTAAAATACCGTTTTCGTCTTCACGAATAGGCTGCAAATAGGTGGTGCTTCGAACAGTAGGTCGAATTCTTCGTTTAGGCCTAGTTTCTACTTAATAACTGCTGCCAAGATGTTTTTGAACCAATTGAAGTTTAAGGGCTTTCTAGTTCACGATTCTATCTTGAAAGCTAAATCTTCAACCCAGCTGCTCTACACAAGCTCAGAGCAAGATGTCATCCGAAGCTCACATTTTAGCATGGCGGTTTAAAAGTTCCTATCAGTGCTGTTCCAGTTTTTCGTCTGAGCTGATGAGCTGATCATGGAGCTCAATTTCCAATCAGCCTCAGCTCGTTTCCGGTATATCAGCTGTCAATTCATTTCAAATCACAAAACTATCCTAAAATGGCAGTTTGACTAGCTTGACTGTAGAACAAAGAATCGGAAGGGCTCTCTATGACTCCATGAATGATTCAAAAGGCTACTACAAGGTGGTGCAGAGCAAACGCATGTTTTTTAATATTGAATTACTGGGACACAATCGGTTGAAAATAATAAAAACATGTATGAAATGATAGGTTTTTTTAATGCAGTTTTTGAAATTGCATACCATATTTAGGTTCGGAAAATAATGTCTTTGAGATGACGTCCTTCTTGCTGGATACAAATTTGGATCCTCTTCTGAAAATTACGGACTCGATCGATCACCCTCGCTCACCCGACCTGTCGATATGTGACTTCTTTTTGTGGGGACATTTTAAATCAAAAGTGTACATCAACAAGCCTCGCACACTCGATGACTTCAAGCATTCCATTCGTCAGAAAATTGAAGCCGTGCCGAATGAAATGTTGGAGAGAGAGCCGTCCGTAATTTTCAGAAGGGATCCTAATTTGTACCCAGCAAGAAGGACGTCATCTCAAAGACATTATTTTCCGAACCTAAATATGGTTTGTGATTTCAAAAACTGCATTAAAAACCCTATCATTTCGTACTTGTTTTTATTTTCTAACCACTGTGTCCCAGTAATTCAATATTAAAAAATATGCGTTTCCTCTGCACCACCTTGTATAACTCCAAGGAGACAAACTCCTGTTCCCTAATGAGAGAAAAATCTTTCCATATCCCTTAAGTTGGGCAAATTATTCTTCCCGGTAGTTCCCACCTAACCACCAGATGCGTCTGTGTTCACAGCAGAGTTGTGGGCAGTGACACTGGCTGTTCGACACTGCCAGTTATAGTGAGTTGGGAATTATGCGATCTGTAGCGATTCATTAAGTACCATCGAAGCGATTAGGGACACATAGTCTGTATTCCCCAATACAAATCCTCTGTGTATCGCTTCACCAAGCCACAACATTGGGCTCATCCATAACTTTTATGTGGGTGCCGAGCCATTTGGGTATTCATGGCAATGAGTGAGCAGAAGCCCTTGCAAGAAGAGTCATTAGTGATAAATCCATTGATATGTGGCCTATACGCATTGACAATCAAATCTCCTACATGCAACATAAAGCTAATTCCATCTGGCATAAGCAATGACAGGATGAGGTCACTGGTCTGCGTGGTGTCCTACAGGACTTGTGCCCAGTGGGCCCTTACGTAACCCAACTTTCAAGGAGGGACCGAATGGTGATCAACGGGGTTGCCACTGGCCATACCCGTCTTACTCACAGACACCTGCTTCGTTCAGAAGCTCGAGATGTTGTGTGTGGGGGTGATCTGTCGATCCGCCACTTTCTGGAGGACTGCCCAGTCCTTGTGGATCTCCGAGTCCAGCATCACTCCCCTCAGTGGGTTGAAGTATTATCCGGACCAGACAAGGTCCGATCCCTGCTGTTGTACTTGAGAGCCGCTGAGCTCTACGACGTATTGTGATATCTGGTCTGTGATACATTTATACTGTCATAGTTTTATTTCACTTTTTGCTGATTGTATATATTATAGTAGCATACGTATCTAGTTATTAGCCTATTTTAAATCTGCTCTTAGCTGTATTATTTAATTTTTGGGTTTTTTTATCCACTTGAGGGGCTAAACAGTACCCATCATTGTACCCATCATTTTTTCCCCCTCCGATATGCCAGTGGAGTCCATGATGGCGCTCCTTTTTAGTCAAGGATGGCAACATGGCTCCCCTTAGAATCGTGCCACTTCCAGTGTCCCTTTGGACACCTAGTTCAATGCCGCTAATGACCCTTCTGGTTGAGGTGCGGCTTAAACCTTAAAAAATGAAATAAAAATGAAGTTCCCTCCTCCGATGGGAGGTTAAAACCAAATAAATGTGGCTGTTCCAGTTGACACTCTTGAACTGGAAGTATCAACAACCCATCCTGTTTTTAATTTCAGCATTAGTTTTTTATTATTATTACAATTAACTTTCAGTAATACAACTACTTTATAGTCATGTTAAATGTAGAATATTTGTTTGTAATCGGGAATACTAATGCAGACCAATATGACAATATGGTTGCTCAGTGTGGAGAATGGCTAGCATATCGCAAATTAAGAGGATTCAAACGCAACAAAACAAAGCCCTACGTATGATAACAAATGCCTCAAGGTTTGCCAGAAACACTGTGATCCACAGAGATCTAGACGTACCAACAGAAGAGTGCGCAATAAAATCTACAATGACAAACAATACTATTGGCATTCATCAGTTATTTATCTGCAGTCATAGCTCTCCTTACTTCATGGGAACGACAACGCGTTTAATCCGGCGCCTTAAAAGAAAACGTGCAGTGGACACAATGGATAAAATCATGCTACCTTAGTCAATTCGTGTAAAAACTATATATTTGCACTTAATTTGCATTAATAATTAATGACTATTCATGAGAGGGACTGTCACTGAACAACTACCCTCATCCTTGTTTCATTGTATTTTGTTTTTATTTATTAATGTATGTGTCCTTCCAGACGATAATAACTCTCCTTAGATTGAGATAAAAATTCCGTTCTGGCGCCAAAAAATCAAGCTTTCCAAACGTAAGGATGAGTTCGTTTGACAGCACTTTTTGATATTGAGCACATAAAATTGGTCAAATTTCAAAAAATGTGCTAAATAGATCACTAAAAATAGCAAAAAACAGCTAAAAATCGTCAAAATGATACTTTTTAGAAGAATATTTTCTAATAAAGATTAGTAACTATAAATTAGAACAATCGATAATTGATGTATAAAATCATCTTGAAAAACATACATAAAATTCATTTAAATTTGCTTAAAAATCGGCAAAAACTGACAAAAAAGCTATAATTCCAAAACCTCTATTTGAATAGGAGATTATTATTTAGAATACGTTTTTTGCCATGATAGTTAACAATTTCCTAGAACTCAAAAACCACAAATTTCAAAACAATTCAACATTATACAATTCGATACTTTACGAAAATTCGGTCATACGATCATGCTGCGTGACTGGAACTTTTTCGCAATGTTTAATGATTTTTTCATCCCTTTTTTTAGAATTTTGACCAATTTAATGTGCTCAAAAAATGCTGGCCAACGAACTCGTCCTTTTGATTTGAAAGCTTGAATTTTTGGCGCAAGAACGGAATTTTCATCTCAATCCTAAGGAGTGTTATCATCTGGAATGACACATACATAGGTATATGAATATGAATTCATATTTTTATAAATAAATATATATATATATATATATATATATATATATATATATATATATATATATATATATATATATATATGAAATATATGAAAAAGCGTTAGACTCCAAGATTCATTTCAGAATATCTCAAAATGGATTTCAATGAAGAAAATTTTAAAAAAATTTTATTTTAAAATTTTCCAAGCCATTGCAATAGCTTTACTTTCTACGAAAATTCGCTGAAATGTACTTGAATTTCGTTAAAATGTGATAAAAAATCTATGAAAACCTCAAAAAGTTAAAAATCCAAATATCTTTTTGAATTGCAGAATATTATTTAGAACGTTTTTTTTTTTTTTTTTTTTTTTTTTTTTTGCCATAAAATTGGTTGCACAATTTCTTTCTCCTCAAAGTTTTTAATTTTCAAAACAATGTAACCTAATATAGTACGATAATTTACGAAAATTCGCTCATACGATCATGCTGCATGACTGGAACTTTTTTTAGTTATTTTTAGTGATATATATGGATATAGTTATGAAAAAATGTTAAACTTAAGGATTCGTTTCAGAATGTCTCAAAACGGATTTCAATTAAGAAAATTTTTGATTTTAAAATTTGTGGAGCAATTGTAATAGCTTCGTTTTCTACGAAAATTTGTTGATTGTAGCCCCACTCAGAGTCAGCTGAAGGACCCAATAGCACGTGAAAACTGAAAGTTGAGTTCGACCGGTTCGGTTCAAATGAATGTGATTTTCCTTTTGAGAGATCACTTTGCTAGGCGCATCGTTAGAATAAATCGAATGTCAGGTCCGGCGAAACCTGTCAAATGGTACAAGACATTTTAAAACTGAAAGGTGACTGTTTCACTCGTTAGACGACTTTTCCCTGAGTCAGCATCTGTGCAAAGCCGTTTTGCGCTTTCTTTCTTGGCCAGCTAAGAACATAAACATTTGATCTTCCTCATAGCCACATCTTGAATGCGACTCTCAACTCTGAAAACTAAAACCACAATTATTTACACTTGAGCCCTATGTAGGTTGACGTTTTATCCGGACCAAACAAGGTCCGATTCCTGTTATTGTACCTGAAAGCCGCTGAGCTCTACTACGAACTGTGATATATTTATGTACATCTAGTCGTAGTTTTATTTCACTTTGCTCATTGTATATAATAGCATGTAAGTATATAGTTACTTCCCGATAGTCTTAGTTGTACCATTTTATTTTTGGGTTTTTTGTTAATCCACATTGGTGGTCATCACTGTACCCCTCATTTTTTCCCCCTCCGAGTTTCCAAAGGAGTCCATGATGGCGCTTCTTGTTGGTCACGGATAGCAGCATGGCTCCCCTTAGAATCGTACCACTTCCAGTGTCCCTTTAGACACCTTGTTCAATGCCGCTAATGACCCTTCTGGATGAGGTGCTGCTTAAAATAATAATTTTTAAAAAAAATTTACACTTGACGTTCCAGAGCTAGCTTGCCCCCCCCCCCCCCCCCCCCCCCCACCATAGGGGCCTCGTCACAGTTGTTTCCGAACAGCTCCCACAGGTCTCAGTTCCCTGACCGGAACGGCTCCGAACTAGTTCTTCGGGAGCTGTTCGAACGAGATTTCGTTCTTGTTTCGTCAGTTTAGTTTAGTTCTGTTTAGCTTTAGTTTAGTTAAGTTCTATATTTATTACCTAAGTGCGGGTGGAGGTTCCTTTATTGTATGTGATGTGTGTGACTTTTTCTAACTGGCCGAATTTCCTACGGAAGGTGCATCGCATCAACCGGTCGGTTCCTCCACCAAAAAAGATGATGTGCGGCACCTGTACTTGCGAGTACGCCGATAATGAGCAATTCGAGAGACTTTTGTTTGATAAACATTCAATCGGGTTGACGAAGGAGAATCGTGCTTTTCTGTCAGAGACCCTGTTTAAAGAGTGGGAACGTGCTGTCGAAGTTAAGTTATCGGTCAACTTCATGTTGAAATCCAGGAAAAATTGGATGAACATGAGATAAATTATTACCGCTTTAATCGCGATGGACATTAAATACCCCAAAACCCGAATGTGACAGGAACCGGGAACTGAAGATGCAACGTACTAGAAAAATGAACTCGCACTATCCTTCTAGAATGACCGGGAATCAGTACCTACGTGTTCAGAAATCATCTGCAAGGCCTTCTAACGAGAAATGAATCATTGAATTGAATTGATTTGATCACCTTTTTTGTAAAAAAAGACATTAGGTAGGTTGGTGTACGATTATCATCATCTCGGGTGCATGAAAACCGAGCTGGGACCTATTATCTTATCCAAACGTTGGAAAAAAAGAGAAAAGAACGTTTTCCTCGGGTTCTATAATCGATCGTCAAGTATTATTTATTTATTTGAATAAAACTTTTTTTCCGCTGATCAATGATAATCTTGCAAGTAAGCCAGATTTTTGTGATATGTTTGATGTAAACGCTTTTCAACCAACTTTTCGTAGAAAAGGGGGTATGCAGCCGGGTTGGGATGCATTCTCTTTGCGTTTCAGAGGGTGTAAAACATGTTTACAATAGCCATTCATTTTGAAATTTCTCTATGTATATGGACAAAATGTTGTGCTCACTACTCCTCCGAAACCGACGATCCGATTTGGACCAATTTTTGACATGTTGTACTACCATGTCGGAACTTGTGCTTCGCTGACTTGGGTGAGGTTCAGCTGACCACGAGCCGTATTTGAATCATAATGGTGGCAACATCTCTCCTTTTACCGCAGAACGTCCAAATTTGATAGCCTGTCTGTGACAGCAAGAGACGAGCAAAGTGAGGGGCGCCATCCTGATCTGCTGAGTGAGCTAAGCTCTCTCCTGTTCACCCTAGGAAGTTGAAAGATGATTGGTAGACTCTCTGGGACATTAAGAGACAAATGAAATGATGAGCTCTCTCCTGATCAGCTGAATTATCACATCGCCTCAAGCGCATTCAATACCCTAAAACATTTCCATGAGTCAATACTTTTCCATGAAGTGAAGAAACTGTTTCGATTTTTTCTTTTTCCCTGAAATCCTTTCTATGCTCGTCTATCCGTTCCCAGAATTTCCAACCAGTTTGACGACAATATTCGTAACCGCAAGAACATTTTAGTTTATAAGCCCCACTTTTATCCTGAACGTTAATTTCAACTTAGCGGAACCTAGAAAAATTCTTTCATTTTTAAAACCCACTTCGTAACCCCTCAAAGATTAAATTTTGCTGATTTTATCAGAACTCAACAGAACAAGTTAATGTTAGGGTTGAATTGTGCGCTGAAGGTTAAGATCTCTGCGAATCAATGTTTTTCTTTTCACTAGAAGATGTAAGTGAAACGATGGGGCAGTAGATATCGGCTCATCCCTGTCCGGAGCGGGCGCGAATGTACTTTTATCGTTCAGACGTGTTCGTACCGTCAGCATAGCTGTTTACCATTCGTTTTTCCTAGCCATCACCTTCAGGAAAGTCTGGCCTTTTATCGCACTTTTTTCTCGCTTCCTTTTCTTCATTTCTTTCTTCTTGACCCCACCACCACCACCACCATCTTTTTCTTTTTGAAATCCAAAACTTCCCTCTAGCTCCTGCTGCTTGTGTAAATATCGCTTCTGAGGCAGGTAGGGAACCGAATGCCTCAGGTGGTCTTTATTATAAGCCCCGTACCCATATTTACTCGGTTCATTTTCCCGAGAAATAAAACAGAAAACCGCTATCTCTGCGCATTAATTTTTTGCGTCTCCGCACATCCTTCGCCCCGCCACGCGATCGTCCTGAATGAATCGACACGAGCGTTTAGTTGCGTTGCAACTCGTAAAAATCTGTGATGCATTTCACGTGAATCATCAGGCTATTCAAATGGATTAACTTATTAACCTATATAATAATGAATTTATGTACCTACCTAATTATTGTAAATTAAACATGTCTATATCAGAAATAATTTAGACGAAGAAAGCACACACACATACAGGTCGCATGAAGGAATTTATTAATTCATTCCGAATGCTTGACGTGATCATGATTGAATGTAGAAGTTACAAGTAAGTACCTATCCATATTTATTTCAATTAGGGCTACATACCTAATTAAAACATTTGATTCGGTTTGATGAATAGAAAGGAAAAAAAGGAAAGTAGTAGTAAAAGGAAAGAAGTGGAATTTGAAGAGAAGTAAAAAACGTTCGCCGCACAGAATCGGCTGAAACCACAATAGAAGCTTTAAAAGTTGTCCTTAACATCGAAAAGGCGTCGTCACCACTGACGTCAGTCATAGTCAAAAATCATCAAAAATCGTGCTTGCTATCGTTTTCAATAGTTCCCGTCACATGGAATTATGAATAAGAAGCGAAGTCAAGTACGTACCTTCAGTATACTAGACATCCAGTTTTTCAAACTTCGTTTGGAACCTGGTCAGCGGACCAAAGTAGGGTAAACCTGTACACTTAATATTCGAACGCTCATTAGAATTGACGTCATTATCCTGGAGCTGCTTTTCGTATAAAAATGCACGAAAATAACTGAGAATGGTTGATTTCAAGCCCAAAACCGGCCTATCTTGAAGCTTTTTAAAAACGCTGCAAATTATTTCACAAAGGTTTACTATTTTTTCAATTGAGTATGATCGTAGTTTTAGTTGGCTAGCGTACGTCATAAGGCCCGTCCAGACTCCTCGGCGTGTCCTATTTCGAGTTGCCACAACCTATACTTCTATAATTATATACGCATGTTTATATTTCTCGATTTGAGCTTCTATCTATTCAAATAGTTATTGCCTTAATAATATCATTATCTAAGTACGTAAGAAAAGTCGAGAGGATATGTTATTAAATATGCGTAGGAAAAGCATTGGTATTAACACACAAATATGACCTAGAAAAAAACATATATTCATGCCTCGAAGGAACGCCGTACCCACCTCATGGTGCCGCGGTGTATTATATGGGTATAACACGTCAAAGTAATAACACCCCTCTGCTACGCCCCTGGTCACCCCAGACACCACAAGGTGCCGCGGCGCCGGCGCCTCCTCTCACTCCACCCCCCCGCTCACCCCCCTCACCACCCACCGTGACCCCCTCCCAAGCGTGCCAGGCATGCGTGCGTGCGTAATTCTAACACTCAAACCTTGAAAAAGACACTTTTCGCCCGTTTTTGGCCCATAGCATCTATGCGAGCAAAGCGAGCGGGATGGTTAAACGTTAGGACCAACTAGACCCCAAATGGAGTCTATGTGCGAAAGAACGGGTTTTTTAAGACAATTCTTAGGCTTTTATGGCCCGGACGGCGAACAGCAGACGGCGAACGGACATTTCAAATTTGGATTCTACGCACCTTGAAACGTAAAGTGACAAAGTTTGAGGGGGGGTTATAAACATTTTTCTTCTATACGACCACATAGGCTTATTATTGGAAATAACAAACCAAAAGGAACAAACAAAACCATGGTTGGGAGCTGAAAAATGCATTAATTCGGCGCGCACTGGTGGTGTGGCCGCCAGCAAACAGGCGTATAAAAATCTCAATACGATGGTAAAGGCTCTTTTGTTTCAGTTTCTGTGCGTTTCGTGCTTTTGGGGGGGCATCTTTTGGCTGTAAGTGTACAGGTTTACCCTACTACGATTAAAATACTTACTATAGTAATAAGTAGCTGATTAAAATACTTACTATAGTTGATTAGGCAAAACAGCAGCGGAGAGGAGGCGGCAGCAACATACTGAGTCGACGTGTACTGTAAGTTTAAATGTACCATAGGTTATAATGGGGATGCACCCCAAAAGCACGAAACGCACTCAAATTGGCCAAAAGCGCCTTTACCATCGTATTGAGATTTTTATACGCCTATTTGCTGGCGGCCACACCACCAGTGCGCGCCAAATTAATGCATTTTTCAGCTCCCGACCATGGTTTTTTGTTCCTTTTGGTTTATTATTTCCAATAATAAGCCTATGTGATCGTGTAGCAAAAAATTTTTATAACCCCCCCTCAAACTTTGTCACTTTACGTTTCAAGGTGCGTAGAATCCAAATTTGAAATGTCCGTCCGCCGTCCGCCGTTCGCCGTTCGCCGTCCGGGCCATAAAAGGCTTAAGAATTGACTTAAAAAACCTGTTCTTTCGCACATAGACTCCATTTGGGGTCTAGTTGGTCCTAACGTTTAACCATCCCGATCGCTTTACTCGCATAGATGCTATGGGCAAAAAACGGGCAAAAAAGTGTATTTTTCGTCGCGCGCACGCCTGGCAGGGGGTCACGGTGGGTGGCGAGGGGGGGGGGGGGTGTGAGCGGGGGGTTGGAGTGAGAGGAGGCGCTGGCGCCGCGGCACCTTGTGGTGGGTACGGCGCCGGCGTTCCTTCGAGGCATGAATTTGTTTTTTTCAAGGTCATATTTGTGTATTAATACCAAAGCTTTTCCTACGCATATTTAATAACATATCCTCTCGACTTTTCGTACGTACTTAGATAATGATATTATTAAGGCAATAGCTATTTGAATAGATAGGAGCTCAAATCGAGAAATATAAACATGCGTATATAATTATAGAAGTGTAGGTTGTGGCAACTCGAAGTAGGACACGCCGAGGAGTCTGGACGGGCCTAATGACGTACGCTAGCCAACTAAAACTACGATCATACTCAATTGAAAAAATAATAAACCTTTGTGAAATAATTTGCAGCGTTTTTTACTAACTGAAAAGCTGGCATCATGTAATTTTACAATGTGTGCATTTCCAAGCATAAAAGCTACATGAAAGGCCAGTTTGGAGCTTAAAATCAACCATTCTCAGTTATTTTCGTGCGTTTTTATGCGAAAACGCTGCAAATTATTACACAAAGGTTTATTATTTATGTATTAGACAGCCCTTCTACGTAGATCTCTGGTCCATAATTATTAAACGCCTCTTATAGTAGGTATCTTTAGTATCGGAACTCGGAGCTTCGGACCTCACAAATGGGTTCAATCCATTACAGCAGCGGAATCTCACAATTTTACACTTTTTAATATAGTTGATAAACAAAACAATTTATTACCAAGTCATCTTTCCAACACATAAAAGTGTTACCTATACTGTATATTGATATCATCTAATTGGTCAAATTTCAAAAAATGTGCTGACAAAATCACTGAAAATGGCTAACAATCGTTAAACTGATATTTTTTAGCATAAGATTGGTCAAATAAAGTTTATCAACTATGAAATAGAACATTCAACAATTGATGTAAGAAATTATGCTAAAAACGTTAACTTCATTAAATTTTGTTTTAAAAAATCTATAAAATTGCAAAAAAATAGCCTAAACTCCAAAATCTCTTTTTGAATAAGAGAGTGTCATTTAGAATACTTTTTTTTCCATAAAATTAATAGCTAACATTTTCTTTTCACTCATAAATCTCCAATTTCTATACAACTTGAAATATACAAAAAAAAAGACACTTTTTCACCAATTTTTGGCTCATAGCACCCATGAGAGTGGAGCGATCGAGCTGGCGAGAAGTTAGGACCAACTAGACCCCAAGTGGAGTCCATGTGCGAAAGAACAGATTTTTTAAGTCAATTTATGGCCTTTTATGGCCCGGACGGCGAACGGCGGACGGACATTTCAAATTTGGATTCTACGCACCTTGAAACGTAAAGTGACAAAGTTTGAGGGGGGGTTATAAAAATTTTTTGCCAAACGATCACATAGGCTTATTATTGGAAATAATAAACCAATATAATAGGTACTTAATTTCCTGGCGGTATTCTAATGATCTAAATACTTGAGTCATTGTATAATATTTCACAGCCATTTCCAATCGATAACGCAAACTGCTACACGATCACATAGGCTTATTATTGGAAATAATAAACCAATAATAAATGGGGCCGTCTAGGGACGCCCGAAGGAAGCGAAGCTTTATATCATAAAGCGTAGAATAGAATTATGAGTATTTTCATACTCATGAACAATTGGAATTAATTTCATATAATTTTAATAGTTGCATCCCTCAATTTTTGCAAAATCAATTTTATTGCATACAAGTTCTCACATACAATATATAACATACAAGTTCCAAATCATTTACAAAGCTTAATTATCTGCCTGTTCATCAAGATCAGAAGTACATTCAGTAATTTCTACACCATTATTCTCATTGTTATATTCTATGAAAGTGATGATTGGCGTCGTAGAGTAGAGAAAGAAAGACCGGGGAGGCCTCGGGTAGAATCGGGATCGTTCGGGACAGTTCGGATTATGACTGAGGCTCCATGATTACGCCATGACGATTTTCACGGGGAGACTCCCCGAGCGGCGGGGGGGGGGGGGGGGGGGGGGGGGGGTCCGTATAAAAGCTTCGCTTCAAAACAGCTCCAGGATGATGACGTCAATTTTAATGAGGTTCGAATGTAAGTGTAGGTTTACCCTACTGACCAACCTTGGTTCATAAGTAGGAAAATCCAGGTTAACGATATTAGATGATATCCTCCGATTATTAGTCATAAAATATCCCTATATAAGACTGAGTGCTCAGAAGGATCAAAACCGTGTATCTATTCTCTCCGATCTTGAAGTCAAGCGGGGATCCTTTTTCACTTGGAGGGCAGAACTTCCTTGGGAGGTATCCCCAAACCCCCTCACAAATATTTGCTCAAAAAGTTTCGACAGCGCCCCGCCGGCAGAATGACAAACCCAGGTAAACAATCCCCAGTCACCGCCTCTGTCGAAACATGGAGGAAAAAACGAAGGAAATGAAGCCCACGCGTCTTTCTGAAGAGGCTTTCTCTCTCTCTATCTCTCTCTCTCTCTCTCTCTCTCTCTCTCTCTCTCTCTCTCTATCTCTCTCTCTCTCTCTCTCTCTCTCTCTCTCTCTCTCTCTCTCTCTCTCTCTCTCTCTCTCTCTCTCTCTCTCTCTCTCTCTCTCTCTCTCTCTCTCTCTCTCTCTCTCTCTCTCTCTCTCTCTCTCTCTCTCTCTCTCTCTCTCTCTCTCTCTCTCTCTCTCTCTCTCTCTCTCTCTCTCTCTCTCTCTCTCTCTCTCTCTCTCTCTCTCTCTCTCTCTCTCTCTCTCTCTCTCTCTCTCTCTCTCTCTCTCTCTCTCTCTCTCTCTCTCTCTCTCTCTCTCTCTCTCTCTCTCTCTCTCTCTCTCTCTCTCTCTCTCTCTCTCTCTCTCTCTCTCTCTCTCTCTCTCTCTCTCTCTCTCTCTCTCTCTCTCTCTCTCTCTCTCTCTCTCTCTCTCTCTCTCTCTCTCTCTCTCTCTCTCTCTCTCTCTCTCTCTCTCTCTCTCTCTCTCTCTCTCTCTCTCTCTCTCTCTCTCTCTCTCTCTCTCTCTCTCTCTCTCTCTCTCTCTCTCTCTCTCTCTCTCTCTCTCTCTCTCTCTCTCTCTCTCTCTCTCTCTCTCTCTCTCTCTCTCTCTCTCTCTCTCTCTCTCTCTCTCTCTCTCTCTATATATATATATATATATATATATATATATATATATAAGTTTTCTTGATAAAAAGCAGAAGGAAGAAAAGTTTTTTTTTTTTGTAATTGATTGTTTTCAGGGTGGTTTCCCAGATATGGATGGGAAGATCTGGGCGCTGACAGCCGCTGTCACGGCAACTAGCCTCTAATGACAGGGCGGAAAGGGCAGGGCCCGGGGGCCCTTTAAAAGGGCTACGGTTTGTTACTATGGAGAAAGTAGACTCAATACGAGGGCTCATAACTACCTACAACCAAGATCCCCCTTCAGGTGTACCACCGTAATCTCCAGTTGGACTCACAACAGAGGGGTAGGTAAAAAATTATAGTTCTAACTCGTTTGTGTGTGTTTTTCCGTTCCCTACCGCCGTACTCATTAAACAAAACAAAGGGATGTAGAGGCAACACGATGATCCCTCCTGATCAGGTCCTGATGATTATGACAGTGATTATGCGTTGATGGGCATCGCACACAGTAAAGACAAGTAGCAGTACTTGGTCCCCCAGTTCTTATGTAACAAAAATTACAATTGTAATGACTCGGAAAACATTTAAAAAACGTCTGCCAAGATGGGTGTTGCACATAGCTTCCTCGTTTACCTTTCATCTTCTTCCAACTATCATCCAAATTTAAGCGAACTCGAACGACTAGAGAGTGAAAAGATGGAACATGATGGAATTCGCGTTTGCGCATGCGCAGAATGAAGTATTTCTTTGGCAACAATGAAACTGATAGGGGACCATCTACAACCAAACCCGCGCATTCTCTGACAACTTCATCAAAATTGGATGAAAACAGTGGGAATTAAGGTCGTTACAAGGATTTCACATTGGCGCATGCGCAGTAGCTATTAATTATACAACCATGTTGAAATTGATACAAGATGATCAAATCGTCATCCCCCAACTATCATCCAAATTTGAGCGAACTCGAACGACTAGCCAGTGAAAAGATGGAACATAATGGAATTTGCGTTTGCGCATGCGCAGAAAGAAGTATTGATTTGGCAACAATGAAACTGACAGGAACCATCTACAACCTAACTCGCGCATTCTCTGACAATTCATCGAAATCGGATGAAAACAGTGAAAATTAAGGTCGTTACAAGGATTTCACATAGGCGCATGCGCAGTAGCTATTAATGATACAATCATGTTGAAATCGATATGGGATGATCAAATCGTCATCCCCCAACTATCATCCAAATTTGAGCGAGATCGGACGTCTAGAGAGTGAAAAGATGGAACATAATGCAATTTATGTTTGCGTATGCGCAGAATGACGTATTGATTTGGCAACAATGAAACTGATAGGGGACCATCTACATCCTAACCCACGCATTCTCTGACTAAGTATTTCATCGAAATCGAATGAAAGCAGTGGAAATTAAGGTCGTTACAAGGATTTCCTATTGGCATATGCGCAGTAGCTATTAATGATACAATCATGTTGAAATCGATATGGGCTTATCAAACCGTCATCCCCCAACTATCGTCCAAATTTTAGCGAGATCGGACGACTAGAGAGTAAAAAGATGGAACATAATGGAATTTGCGTTGGCGCATGCGCAGAATGAAGTATTGATTTGGCAACAATGAAACTAATAAGGGGACCATCTACAACCTAACCCGTGCATTCGCTGAAAATTTCATCAAAATCGGATGAAACCGTGGAAATTGAGGTCGTTACAAGGATTTCATATAGGCGCATGCGCAGTAGGTACCTATTACTGATACAATCATGTTGAAATTGTTATAATACGATAAAATTTTCATCTCCCAACTACCATCCAAATTTGAGCGAGATCGGACGACTAGGGCGTGAAAAAATAGAGCATAATGGAATTTACGTTTGCGCATGCGCAGAATGAAGTATTGATTTGGCAACAATGAAACTGATAGGGGACCATCTACAACCTAACCCGCGCATTCTCTGACAATTTCATCGAAATCGGATGAAAACAGTGGAAATTAAGGTTGTTACAAGGATTTCACATAGGCGCATGCGCAGTAGCTATTAATGATACAATCATGTTGAAGGCCACTTTTCAACACGGCGGACAAATTGAGTCACTGCGCGATAACGCTGGTACTAATGCTCGAATTCACAAAGTTTTTATTTTTATTTAACACCCCGAAAATTCTTTATTTCGCTCCGATATGATCTTATTCAAAGCTCTCAAAATTTTCGAGTTATTCAGTGATGAAGGGCCGGATCGTCAGTTCTGTCACGTGTCCCCAGGACAAAAAGGTGAACTGTACTTTAAAATATTTACTTTGAGCACTGAACTTCTGAATGTTTCTGATATACCGATAATATATTACATATTATGTCCTCTCTTTAATCCAACAGAAAGTGGGTGAGGAATATTTTTTCCCCAATTTATATTAGGCTCGGAAGTGTTGTTACCCAAACGTTGAATTCAGGGGCAGCCCCTTTTTGGCGGCGCGTGTGGCGGTTCGGGAAATATCCGGAAGAGCGCCCTGCTGCAATCAACATCTTCAGTTGAGTTTGAAGTTCCATCGAAAAATGCCGTAGGGTAAGTCCAACAGCAGATTTTTCTCGTAATCAGGGTATAATAAACGCAAAACCGTTGCGTACCTTTATTGTTCATCATTCCTGTCACTTGTTTTTTCCATATTTAAGCATTACAAAAAAAAGTTTTAAGCAGGGGAGGTAGTATTTCCATGGAGCACGAAGTCAACCAGAGACTCAGAACAGTTGTAAAAACCAATATGGCTGCCAACTGAACAGTAATGTGCGAAAACGTCATTCCTGTCACGGTCAGTTCTGTCACGTGACAAGACCTGACAGTGTGTGACAGGAAGGACGATTTTTATTCAGTTCTCTCGTTCATTCTTTTTGCTCCTTTCAACAAACATTATGAGCTTCACAACTTTTAAATCCTCTGTAGAATTCATATTCCCAATACACAATTAATTTCAAAGTGGGGTTTCCGTTTTTTAGCCTTTTTTTAACGGGTTATTGAAATCTGCAACGACTGTTCGGAAACGTGCTTTTAGCGAATTTTCTTAGAAAATGATGCTATTGGAATGACTCCGAAAATTTTAAAATAAAAATGTTCTTCATCAAAATCTGTTTTGAGGCATTTGAAATGATTCCTGAATTTCAACACTTTTTTATTTGTATATAAATGTACATATGTGTCATTCCAAACGATAAGTCTCGATAGGATTGAGATAAAAACCTCGTTCTTCCACCAAAAATTAAGCATTCCAAAAGAAAGGATGAATTTGTTGGACAACACTTTTTGAAAACAGTAAATTGGTCAAATTTCAAAAAATGTACTAAAAAATCACAAAAATTACAGAACCGGCTAAAAATGGTTAAATTTATATTTTTTTAGCAGAATATTACTCAAAAAAAGTTTATCAACCATGACCAAGGTCATTTAAAAATTGAAGCTCAAACTTTAACTGAAAATTGTACTCAAATTTCATCATAAAGTGTGCTAAAAAGTCGATAAAAATTTTAAAAAAATCTAAAAACTCAAAATCTTTGTATAGAAGATTATTTTTTACAACAAGTTTTTTCACAATAAAATTAATTGGTAACACTTCTTTGCGCACAAACCTCTCAAATTACAACTTAATTTAACTGAAGTGTAATACGATAATTATGGGAAATTCGCTCATATGATCATGCTGGAAGACTGGAACTTTTTTTTCTGTTAGTAACCCATGTTCTACTTCAGTTCTTTGATATTAGGTATGGATATATAATTGGGCATTACATATTTTCCAGGTTTCCCTTTTTCTGCGCATCTTAATTCTCGTTTTTACAATTTTCAGTCTTCAGAATGGCTCCTCAGAAGAAGAAAGAAACAGCAGAAAAAATAAGAAGAAGAAGCGAAAAAAGATGTTTCCCCTTTGTTTTACTGGACAATGACACATTTTTGTTGGTTCTTTATACTCAGTAAAGTGTTCTATTTTTGATCTACCTATTAGGTGAGAATTTTTAAATGTCAAACAAATTTGCTATCCTGTAATTTTTCTTGTCTATTTTTGATATTTTTGCGTTTTGTTCCTTTTATAGTTCAGTTTCCTACATATTTCTCAGTAAATCTCTTTATAAATCTTGTTCCTAGGTAACTTATTTATATTTCTGCAAGAGAATAGATTCAGACTGATCTCTACAGTTGGTCGCATCTACTGTCCTTCCTATATGACTGAACTTCTCTTCGTCGTCAATAGTTGAAATATTTTAAGTGTTCTAAAGAATTTTGTAATAAATAAAATATTTTCTACGAACCTCCCGTGTACTTTGATCTCCTTTCAGGTCTTATTGTATGTGAATGCATACATTAAATTATGCTGGACACCCTCTTTAGTTCAGATCCGGTCATTTCTGTCACATGTTAGTCAGTTCTGTCACACTGCATAAAACACTCATAAGTATTCTATAAAATGAAATTTCAAATGATCCCCTATCACATTTTCTTCCAAAAGATCTTCTTTTGTAGCTACTGTCTTTGAATGAAATGTCATCTTCTTTAATTGTACTCTATATGTAATATAAGATATGTGAGAACGAAATTGACCATCAAAACCGTAAAAAACTGAAAAATTCTTTAATTGAAAAATTATGCTCAGCAGACATTGCCGCAAG
Source organism: Adelphocoris suturalis (assembly GCA_030762985.1). NCBI lineage: Eukaryota > Metazoa > Arthropoda > Insecta > Hemiptera > Miridae > Adelphocoris > Adelphocoris suturalis. The sequence goes on from CM061044.1 coordinate 112,604,618, forward strand.
TAATACCAGACTTAAGCGAAAAACCAACAACGAGAACTTCAGAGTGACTTCATCATCAAATACAGGCGTGACAGGACTGACACTTCGCAACAACTTTTAGAGCTTCTACTTGGAGAAAAAAATTGAAAAACTCAAAATTCAGCTCGGCCGTTTTAGGGATGGGTTCCCAAACGTTTTCTTGAACGAAAAAAAAGTTTTTCCAGCGGATTTTAATTACATTGGTTTGACAAAATTTTCTGGAGTCAATTTGTCCGCCGTGTTGAAAAGTGGCCTGAAATAGATATATGAGATGATCAAATCGTCATCCCCCAACTATCATCCAAATTTGAGCGAGATCGGACGTCTAGAGAGTGAAAAGATAGAACATGATGGAATTTACGTTTGCACATGCGCAGAATGAAGTATTGATTTGGCAACAATGAAACTGATAGGGGACCATCTACAACCTAACCCGCCCATTCTCTGACCATTTCATCGAAATCAGATGAAAACAGTGGAACTTAACGTCGTAACAAGGATTTCACATAGACGCATGCGCAGTAGCTATTAATTATACAACCATGTTGAAATTGATACAAGATGATCAAATCGTCATCCCCCAACTATCATCCAAATTTGAGCGAGATCGGACGTCTAGAGAGTGAAAAGATAGAACATGATGGAATTTACGTTTGCACATGCGCATAATGAAGTATTGTTTTGGCAACAAACTGATTAAGGGACGATGCACAACCTAACCCGCGCATTCTCTGACAATTTCATCGAAATCGGATGAAAACAGTGGAAATTAAGGTCGTTACAATGATTTCACATAGGCGCATGCGCAGTAGCTATTACTGATACCAGCATGTTGAGATAGATATGAGTTTATCAAACCTTCATCCACCAACTATCATCCAAATTTAAGCGAGATCAGACGACTAGGGCGTGAGAAAACGATGCTTGGTTGAATTTACGTTTACGCATGCGCTTATATAATATGTATTTATTCATTTGCAACATACACTGTAGAACTAGTGTCCCTTTTTACATGTTCTATTACGTATACATGGAATTCTAAAATTTAGAGCTTTCGCACAATTTGAATAAATAAGGGGGAAACGGACTGTATCACTTTATGAGTACTTAGAACTTTCTAAAATATAATAATACCAACAGAAATATTATATAATCTAATATTTGTAACACAACTGCTTCTAAATCGTTGTACGTATGTAGCTAATCTTTTTTTCTAAAACACCATATTATGTCCTGAATTCATACACATACCCCAGTAATATATTCAACACTTTTATCCTAACAATTCTTATTTAAGCTTTTCGAAAATCATTGAATTTATTACATTATTGAACTTAGTGAAATGAAGTTGTTTATTGAACATAATAATCGATCTAAAATATATCCTTGTGTGATGTAACGATATATTGCTTCGTCTACCTAAAGGTAGGTAGGTTTTCACTTTCAGGAGGAAATATATTTTTGGTCTCCAAAATTTAAATTTCCACTCGCATTTTACGTTTTATCCCATTATGAGTAACTTTGGTTCCGTGTCTGTCTGTCTGTGTGCGTAAATCCTTGTAACCGTCTTATTTTGCTCAGTTTCCATCCGATTTGGATGAACTTTTCAGGGGATGTGCGGGTTAGGGTGTAGCCGGTCCCCTATCAGTTTCATCGTTCTTGACTCAAAAGGTGTGTTCCAACCACCCCTCTGAGTTCATGAACTCATGAGTTCATGAACTCAGACGGGTTCCATGAGTTCATGAAACTTTTAGGTTCAAGAACCCGTCGGTGGGAACACTGTAGTTCACATGACAGTCAATGCACTAACTAGCGCTAGCATCTTCTTTAGTAACGTGAACACCTTGTCATCGAAATCCTTTGAGCATTCTGGAGAAAAGGCCAAAAAGGTGGAAAAAAAAAACAAACAGCATTCTCAACTTTTTTGAAGTTTATTAGCTAATTGCCCCCTCAGACTATTTTCCTAGGTATGAAGGGTATAGGATATCATTCCTATCCAGAAGAAGAGTAACTGTTGAGATTTTCATCAAAATCCCTCGAGCCATTATTGAGAAAAGGCAACAAAAAAAGTGTAAACACGATTTTTTTTCAAGTAAGGTAGGGTGAGCCAAGTGCGCCAAGAAAAACATTATGTAGTTTGACTTTGCCTGCCAATTACCAACTAGGTACCCTTAAACGAATGTTTTCTATCTATGTGTAGACAGCTGATAAAAGAAAACTGATGGTGGTAATAATTATTCGATGGAGCAAATTGAAAAAGAGAGGTGAAAAACGATAATACAACAAGCATCAAGCAGGCTAATGACAAGGCATTTAGCGTGAAGGTTCGCAGTGAAATGAGATTTTTGGAAGGTTACAAAAGGTTTCCTTCTGTTCGAGTTCTCAACCCGAGCAGGTCTGAAAAGTTCATGAACTCACTGAAGACTGAACTCAGTTCATGAACCCGATGCGGTGGGAACACCGTAGCGAGTGTTGAGTTCCTGAACTGAAAACGGTTGGAACACGATTCACGTGCGCATACGGTTCGGCGCCGAACCAGTTCCGAAAAGTTCATGAACTCGCGGTGGTTGGAACACACCTAATACCTCACTCTGCGCATGCGCAAAGGTAAATTCCACCAAGCATTATTTTCGCACGTCCTACTCACCCGATCTCGCTCAAATTTGGTTGATAGTTGGGGGATAACAATTTGATCATCATACTATCAATTTCAACATGATTGTATCATTAATAGCTACTGCGCATGCGCCTATGTGAAATCCTTGGAACGACCGTAATTCATCCGATTTGAATGAAATTTTCAGAGAATGCGCGGGTTAGGTTGCAAATGGTTCCCTATCAGTTTCATTGTTGCCAAATCAATACTTCATTCTGAGCATGCGCAAACGTAAATTCCATTATGCTCCATTTTTTCACACTCTAGTCGTTCGATTTCGCTTAAATTTGGATGATAGTTGGAAGAAGATGACTTGATTACCTCATATCAATTTCAGCACGATTATATAATCAATAGCTACTGCGCATGTGCCAATTTGAAATCCTTGTAACGACCTTAATTTCCACTGTTGTCATACGATTTTGAAGAAATTGTCAGCGAACGCGCGGTTTACGTTGTAGCTGGTCCCGTACCGATTTCATTGTTTTCAACTCATCAATTTATTCATGCTGCTCTTGCATAAACGTAAATTACATTGAGTATCATTTTTTCGTTTCTTAATTAACCAATTATGACATTTCAATTACCAGCCCCCAGTTATCATATTATTTTGATTTTCGTACGCCGATCCATCCCACAAGAAGTGATGATTTATTTTCCGTCCCTTTTGTCCCGTTTAATTATTTGTTCAATAACCCCCTCTATCGCATGGCTAGACATTATAATTTAATAGCAGCTGAGAATAATTGCCTCGATTTATTTTTCAATAGTTTTTCCGTTTTTAAGAACCACACAATTTCTTATTGTTCTAAATTTTCAACCTAGTAAAAGGTACCTACTATTATTATCTTTTGTGCATTGATTTAATTTTTGTTTCTAACACTTTTAACTCTGTAAAATGTATTTTCTTTCGTTGTCTGTATTTTTCATATATGTCTGTATTTTCTATGAAAGCTTCCTTATTGTACCTATATTGGGCTAACTAGCCCGTAAATAAATAAAATAAATAAATAATTTCTCGCTACTTCTTGATTCACTCTTTTCCGCTATGGAATTTTTCAAGATCATATAAAACTTTTCAATGATCTATACATTCATGATACGTGAACGAGGAAGTGCCACACCCAACTTGGCAGACTTTTATTTTGTGTATCCAACGGCGCTGGCCGGCTCATAATAGATTTCAAAGGCAATAAATCGTTCATTCATAATAAATACCTATTAGTGTAATAATTTGCAGCGTTTAAAATTTGTAAGAAACATTCAGTTTGGAGAAATGGAGAAGATAACCTAACTTTACTGCACATTTGAAAGTAAATTAGATGCGTCAAATTGTTAACTTTTTTCCTTTTCATATTTATAAATTGGCCTTGGGTGCGTAATATATGGGTCACTAGTAACCAAGATGAGGTGAAAAATGTCTTTGTTAGTTGAGACTCGGGAGGTTTTCCTGGAATGATGTTCCCTGCAGTATATATGCCAAATCACCCCCTATCATTGGGGTTTTCTCATTTTCCTCAATATTTGAGGATGCTGTATCTATTAAATCTTGAGGATATGACTCTCGGAACTCACGTATTTTATATTGTTTGGCCTTCGGTCCACACTCACCAAAGCATTTGATAGGTCTTGGTCAATTTCCATAGGAGTGTTTTGCTGAGCTTCGGAAAAATTAACGTGAAACTCCCTTGTCAACCAATCATCATTCTTTTTAAAAAAAAGTATGCCTAACTATGGCACAGGTCCCTTACATTTTTAACGAAATTAGGCTGGAATCTTCTTTGCACTTCTTCCTTCAGTTGAGCCAATTGCTCTACCTCCAGTTCCGGAGACCGGGTTTGCAACCACTGATCCCGTTCACCATCTGGCATGAAAATGAAACACATCTCACAACTCGACGGTCGCCCTACACCGGCCCGTGGCTCCCTCCTCCGCCGCGCAGCGGCGCTAGTCTCCTTTTTTATCAGTCAGGGCTTGTATGATCGCTCCGACCTGTAAATATGCGGATTTATCCGTATGCCAAGAAAAAATATATTTATTGGTGAGGAGATTGTGTACCAGTCAATCCCTTAGTAAAAATGCAGATTAGTTGGGCATGTAGATCAGAATGATGTGTATAGTTTGGTGGTCTGGATGCTCACAAGCTCGCATCTCAAAAAGACATAACATCAAGTAGTCAATCCCTTAGTAAAAATGCAGATTAGTTGGGCATGTAGATCAGAATGATGTGGATATAGTTTGGTGATCTGGATGCTCACAAGCTCGCATCTCAAAAATACATAACATCAAGTAGTCAATCCCTTAGTGAAAATTCAAATTAGTTGTAGGTACGTGCAGGTCAGAATGACGTTTTAGAAGTACATTTCGGGAGGTTTACGAGCAAAAAAAAAAACACCAGTAAGTTGGTTTTAAGCCCACGACATTTATCTCACGAGACCGTGTTCATATCCATTGAGCTATGCCTCAACTATCGTATCTGGAGACAATCACAATACTTCACTATTCAGTAGGAGGGAGATAAAAGTGGGAGACTAGCGCCGCTGCGGCGGAGGAGGGAACCACGGGCCGGTGTAGGCCTACCGTCGAGTCATCTCACACAACACACGATAGGGGATTACTAAATTATTATTATTATTATTTTTTTATTTTTTTTTTTTTTTTTTTTCCGGCAATGAAATTTTCACCATTGTTTCTCTACTTTCTGCACTTCCACCTAAAATCATCGCGAACATAAAGTTCCATAAAGATTTTTTTTAACAAACGTAGGAAAGTAGGAAAATCTTACTTTTTGCGGCAACGACTTGAACATTCCATTTCTCCCTTAATTATTGATACAACTTTAACATGATCATTCCTTACACTCGATTACACACATAACAAGCTACTGATAGAGGGGTTTTTTTTTATTGCTGTTAATTTCTTTCAGTAGAAACATGTCATTATTATGGTGGAAAATATGCTAATTTTCATTAATATTCGAAATGACTACTTTAATGGATTGCACACATTTGAATTGTACACTAGTCGAAAAATTCACCCCGTACCACTGTTCAACAAGTATCTGAGTATCCAAAAACAAAGACAAAATTAAAGCTTACCATCGCGCTAAGGTGGAGCTCAACTTTGTTCACCCTCAAAATGATAATGTTCTCAACTGAAGTATTGATCGAGAATTTAGGAACCCATTAGGAACCTACGAAATTTGATATAACTTGCCAATCTCAAGAATCTATATACCAGGTAATCAGTGCCTACCTGCAAGCATACCAACTCCGTGCTGGCCCACATTATTTTTCCCTCCAGCATGGACATCAGCAATCATTATATATTTATATCTACATGAAATTTATTGTGTACCAAATACTTTTAACGCCGATCCATGTAAAATCAAGTACATATAATGTCCTGTTTCAGTAAGTCTAAGTGAATTATTTCAACAAACATGGAGTCAATGATATTCATGCAGCATGCAGGTATCTTGGGAAGGATCAAGGATGATGAATGACAAATAGTACTGAACGTGCTGGGCCACAGTATTTTACTCTCCAGCACGGACATCAACATTTACATTTCTTTATATATGTACCTACATAAAACTGATTGTGTACCAAATAATTTTAACGCCGATCTATGTAAAATCAAGTGCATTATATTTCATGTTTGTGGGTGGATTATTTCAATAAACATAGAGTCGGTGATATTCATGCAGCTACCTACCTTGGAAATGGATGTTAGTTGACTTACTGAAGGAGAGCAGCAGATGAAGTCGAAGGACACTTCACAAACACTTCACTTTCATAACGTGAAACGATTGCCCTTTTTACACATCCGTTCGCGTAAACGCGTACCGAGTACGAAGCAAGATCACGCAGTTTCAACGAAATTATCGGTGATGAAGCTGCAGTAGTTGCTCGCAGCAGAGCCAGCAGCCAGGTATTCCTCTTCATCCGACCCACCAAGCGATGGAGTTATGGAACAACCTACCACATACCACGATCCGGATAAGACTGAAAAAAGTATCTTGTGCAGCCCCTATCACTCGTAAAACTTACTGCGCATGTCCGTCAAGTTCTTCGAAATTGAGTTCCAGGTGTTGTGGAGGTACATACAGGGCGTCTCACTATTTGGTTCCGAGAAGGTGGGTAGGACCTACGCTACTAAGGCCATCAAACTTCTTTACCTGGGAGGCGATGACTCGTGCTAGTAGGCTGCTGCTCCATCAATGTATTCCTTATGGGAGCCCGAGTGAAGGGTCGCCTACTAGCATGAGTCATGTTTTCAGATGGGCGCACACTGGGGTGATCCTACAGTAATGTTGGACATTGGGGGAAAAAATAAAACTTTTGATTAGGGATTTTGATTGTGTTGTTAGTACCAAATAAACGCTTTTCTATTGAGCAGATTGATTTTTAGCGACATTATTGCATTGGTTTTCACATAAAGCCTGGTTATAATTGGTATGTCTAAAAAAACCTTGGCTTATTAAATTGGTCGTGAACTCTCATTTCATTTTAAAAATTATTGCTGCTCTTAGTACACAATAAGGGTATTATAATAAATCTAAAACTGGCCCAAAAGGTTTTTGAAAATTCCCCTAACTTATATATATATTTTTTTTTTTTTTACATCGAACAGAAAATAATTTTATTTAATTAATTCGCAAATCGCCGGTATTTGCCAGAAAGAATACCATTTGGCACGTTTTTAGAAGTATATTGTCTTATTTACAACGTTGTCAGATCTTGCCTAAACTTGCCTATTCAATAGATATTTTGTTTTTAAAGTTAATACCTACGCGCCTTTGTTGACATTTTGTAATCAGATTAGTCGTTGCTTCTGTTTAATATTTGATTCTCCTCTTTAAAGGTAAACAACCAATCTGATGTTGTCTCTCGCTTCGACACAGTGGAAATTAGAACAAATGACGATCTATTTCAATTTTTTAGATCGAACAATATTAATTTTAAGGATTTTGACATGGCTTTGGAAAAATGGACTGACTTACTTGGTTTTGCGATTACTAATAGTGCGAAAAACGGTTTGCGGGAGAAATTAAGGAAATGGTGCTATCATTTTCAACTTGAATAGAATGATGCAAATAGATCTTTGGAACCATTTTTGAGGAAAAATCGCGAATGGCTTAACAGGAACCTAATTTTTCCAGAGGTATATTCTCAAGAACTTCCATCTTCATCCACTCCAGGTATTCCTAGTAGATCAAAATCATTCGAGCATTTGTCAGAAAGACAAAAACGGAGGAGAATAAAAGATTTCAGAAATTGTTCTGATGAGGAGTTCAATTTTGTAAAAAAAAAAAAAAAAGCTTCAAGGAATCTTCCTGCCACCAGGCGCGGATCCAAGGGGGGGGTCACAGGGGTCATGACCCCCCCCAGAATCAGCCTACATTTCAAAAAGCAGGGCTGAACGAATTGTTGACTAACCCAATAACAAACGAGTTCCACTATCTGCTTTACAAGCAGATACCTACCATGTTACATGGACATGTCTTTGATTGGGGATTTCATAAAGGTTATCCTCGAGAGTTGTAAACAAATCCTTTAACTTTTAACAAATCCCTGGGCCGCATCCCGACTAATTCCAACAAAACAACGGTTTACTTATAGAAATGTTGAAAATAACTGTGGAGAGAAGCCAGAACAATGAGTTGTTGTTAACAGTCGACTGTTGTCAAGAGGATGAAAATGTTTCCTATGGAGTGGAGTAAATGATGCTATTGCTTTACGTTAAGAATATTGTAACCGGCTTATTAAAATTGTTTATAGTCCAATCAACTTAGTTTAGGAATGTAGCCAGGTACGTAAGGAGGGGGAAATTGGTAGCTTGAGATGTGAACACATATCACATAAATCAAGGGCCTTCCAACGAGTGGCGAATGATTTCTGTGCGATGAAAACTGCGGAAGTTCCATTCCCCTAGCAACGGATGGGTTGTACGTGAAAAGCACTGAAATTGTGACACAAATTTTGCGTCACGGAAATTTTTGGTTGAGAGCAAAGACAATATATCCATGTCAAAAAAAAAATTCAAACGACCAAAACGAACCCAATTTTTGTAAAATCAAAAACCAGAAAGAAACCAAACGACCAAAGTTAACTTACCATATTGCTAACTAAAAACATTGGAAACAAAATACGAGTTTAACAATAATAACGACTAATCTTTTTATAGGATACTGATTTTTTCATGTATTTGGTTTGTAGCAACACTTGTGATTTGTTTACATTTGTAAAAGTTCCAACTGGGATGACCATTTATAACACAAAGTCTAATTTTCTATTTTGTTTCGCAAATCTGTTGATTATCGCATCGATGTCTAATTCGATGTCGCGATGAACGTGTAACAATGCAAGCCCAGGGAGTCTGTCTTCTGCCATAGAATTATGTCAATTAGGTAATTTACCTTGGTGTATCCGTCAAATTACACCTTGTTTATTTCTTCTTATTTTTCTTAATTATTATCTTGTTTTTGTTTCGTTCTCGTTTACTTTCCTGCCAAATTCAGTAAAAACGATCCTGAATTCACTGAGATCAACAATCGATTGTTGTGGTTTCAATGTTTTGATTTGCAAACTCTGAAGTTATAGCTACGCTGCCATAAAAGGCGCCACTTTGTTTGAAAACACATTAGGACACTTTTTTAGAAGAAAATTGAAAATAAATACATTTATCAGCTAAATAATTAATAAATATTAAAAAATATTTTTGACATAAACAATGAATTTTATAAATAATTACAATTAGTTTTTAAGTAGACAAATTGGACGAGTTTAGGCATAAGGTTATTCTGGCTTTGTCAGTCTGTAAGAAAATTCGGTTTGTATTGTTCGTTTGGTTATATTATTATTTTTTGTTATTTTTTATATTGTTCTACCCTGTGACCCCCTCCGGAAAAAATTTCTGGATCCGCCCCTGCCTGCCACTTCGGGCTTTCACCATCTCGCCTTGGTGTCTGTTGACAATCTCCGGTGTAAGCCCGTCATTTCAATGTAGATCGCACTTTCATCAAAAGCAGTGGTGAGCTGGTGAGTGCTAGCTATCACCGGTGGATGCTAGCTTTCGACAGGTGTCGGGCTTCCACAGTAACATGTACTCATTTAAACGTTGTTCTACACGTTATATCGCCACTGGCAAAATTGCTGATCATGCGGTTCAATAGAGTATTCGATTTGCTTTAAAATGATACCTGAAGCAATATTCTAGGACAAGAAGAAACGGAGATATTATTGAATGTCCGGCCTACCCTATCACTCGCTCCACTGTGGGGCGGCCTTAGTAGTGTGGGTCCCGGTAGGACTGGCTGTCACTCAGGGCGCTTATAAATGAAATATGGCATGTTGGGTCTTCCTTCCAGGAGATAAGGCCAAAGGGCTCTTGCATTTATTCAATTTCTTGGAATACGGCACCACATGCAGACCCGCTTACAACTGCAAACAAGTAAATTCGGCGTACTGTTTTTTTTTTTCCACGTTTAGAAGCTTTTAGCGAATTTTTGAAGAAAATTAAGCTATTGCTCTCGCCTCAAAATTTGTAGCATGTGAATTTTTGAAAAAATTTTATGCAGAAATCCGTTTCAGGCTATTCTGAATCATATTTTGAAGTTTAACGCATTTTTTCATGTATGTATGTATGTATCTATATATGTATGTATATATGTATGTGTCATTCCAGACGATAACTGTCCGTAGAATTGAGCTAGAAACTTCAAACAAATTTTAAAATGTTAAGGACACAAAACGAAAGTTCAAGTTCGATGGCCAGCATGATCGGATTACATCTTCGGGTTGAAATTTTCAAAAATGTAGTCAAAAATTTCAAAACAGCCTGTTTTTTGCGATTTGTTGTGCGAAATAATTTTTTCAGCATACTAACATGTGGTATATTCGGAATCAGCGTAAAATTTCCTATAAGAATATGTATCAAGTTTTCAAAAATTTCAAAGTTGAAAAATCAGTCAAAAATCGAAATAATGCCGTTCGCTAGTTGTAAAAATCGGTAATATTTGCATGAAACATTGTCCAAATTCAGATTGAGCTGTTTAAAACGTAGGTAGTAGGTGCTTGTTAAAAAAAAAAAAAAAATGTAATCACAACTGATGAGTTTACTCTGTGAAATATTCCGTCCTCCAATTCTATCGGTCGCTCTCTTTAATGTTTTACGCTCAACTGTTTTAGGACTTGATGTAGCTTTAATACTGACTGTGGCTTAGAAAAAAGTATGAGTACCTCCTAATTATTTTTAATAATTTGATTCCATGTTTGTCTATCAAAATCATAAACTAAAATTTCTCTACACGATCAATAGCGACTGAAATGTCGAAGATTTCTTCAAAAATTCGCTCATGGGGTCATGCTGCATGACTGGACTTTCTTATTATGAAGGCCTGCCAAGTTCTGTGCAAGAGTTGGTAACTATTCCTAGAGTTGAGGTTGCAATGCACGAGTTGTTTCGCATTCTCCGAATTTGGGTAGGACAGTAGATAGATCGATTGATAGATTTTATTTATTTCAATAGAGACACATACATATGATGATAATGCAAAAGTAGAACTAGGCTACTCGCCTAGCTTACTTTTCCCATGGTAGGCTTGGCCCTTGCTGTTGGTTAAGGTCTAGGCGATTTGCCCATAAATTCAAACGTAGCACGTTGACATAACATCGCATATGCGTCTACATAATCTACACATAGCTTAATATTATAACTACAATAGAAGGCTGAGTTCCAACGTGGGAAAAGGAAGGTGAGGTTTTAGTGGGTTTGAATCCCACATAACCCGGAGTGCGGTCCCTCTTGGGTATCTTACGAGATCCGATTACCACCTTAGGATCTTAAAGATTTCCTCACCTGCCTACGTAAAAAAAAAAAGAAAAAAAAAACTACAATAGTACTTGATGTCCCTATCTTCTATAAGTAGAAAAAATTTCTATAGTAAAATTATTGTTTTATAATATTATACATAAATGCTGTTTAGCATAGTTTCGCAATCCACTGCTCCATTTTTCACTAGCCACGTTAAAATTTGCTTTTTGTAGTTTGGTCTAGTATAATTTTGAGCTCTTTTCATATGACTATCTAGCGCTCTGTGAATGATGTACATAATAAATTTTGAACTGTGTTGACAGCGTTAATCTTGGTCTTGGTGCAATTACATTCCCTGCGACTACATATCTTGTGGTATACTGGATTACGCTGTGAATTTATTATTTGTGGATACTTATGGAATTGTAAAAGTAAATTTTTAACATATAGTTGCCTTATGGTAAACAGCTTTGCTATATTATATACATTTATAGATGGCGTCCTAGGCGGTAATGGCAACATTATTTTCATAATGATTTTCAGGCGTACGTGTAGTTTATTTTATGTGAGGAGTATGTTCCTCCCATGCTATTATTCTATCTTGAAGCACAGACTGTAGCATACTGTAATAAATAAGTTTTATCGTATCTCTCGGAAGTGAGTGTCTAATGTTGTAAAAAATGTACATGAATTTCGTAATCTTTTCGTGAGTATAGTCAATATGGGGTTTCCAATTTAGCTCTTCGTCCAAGACTATACCAAGATACTTATGCATGGCAACGCGCTCTATTGCGTCACAGCAACAAATGATATTTAAGTAGTAGTAGACAAAGGTTCGATGTAAACTGCGAGTATAGAATGAAGTAGAGTTAGAGGTAGAGCTGCTTTCGAAGGGTGCTGGTGCTGGATATGTCAAGCTTCCTCAACTGGGGATCAATCTGCCGACCGACCCATTCTTCAGGGCCTAGATTCGCTTGCTTTTGGTGATTCCCCGCTCGATTTTCGTGTTTTCTCGAACGTTTGTTAGTAAATCTGGTTAGACGATTGTTAGTAAATCTGGTTAGACTACAGCAACTGAAAGAAATAAAGCAGAAGACGTCGAAACAACAGTTTTGAGTGCCAAAGTCAAAAACAACCTCAACCATTACTTAGACCACGTCTCTCATAAACTCATCTCGCTAAATACTTGATCGTAGAAAGCATAGAAAAAACCTAGTTCAGTTTTACAATTAAAAGTGGTTTCCACCTACATCTGCAATCAGAATCAGAAAATTCAAGAACGTAAAGAAAAAACTTGAAAAAATTATTTCAAAGTACAATAAAAACGTGTTACATATAGCGAAAATTGTATGACAAATAAATAAATAATATTAGTTAGGTAATAACTGAAAATGATCATACCTAGGTACTTCATTTTTAACATGTTTAATGTTTTAGGGCTGGGGGTCGTTCTGTGAATTCCGACACGACACGCAAATCTACAACGTTTTTTTTTCTGATGATTTCCGCTTACAACCGAGTCGTTGCTAGGGAAATGGTACTTCGTCGTTTTTCATCCCACAAAATTCGTTGACCATTCGTTCAAAAGCTCTCGATTTATCCAACCATATTATGTTAACTACTGCGTAGTGCGTGGCCAACAAGCTGAGTTATGAGCATGGTTATTTGAATAATTGTGTACACTCAGGTGATCATTCTCAATAATTGATGTTGTGAACATGATTGCAACCGCTTGTTAATTTCTGATGATTTCATTGAGTTGGTGTTTCGATGATTTGATTCATAGCAGGTGATCCGAATATTGCGAGAACGGTTTGATTTGTGAAGCGGTGGTTAAATCATTTTAATAGGTAATTTCTATACTTTACACTCTAGGAAGCTGTAATTTTGTATGTAGCCTCTTCAGGACATTTACTTGACGATGCCCAGGGTCCGGATCAGATGAGTGGCTCTTAAAGCTATTTTTTATGCTTTACACTCTAGGAAGCTGTAATTTCGTATGTAGCCTCTTCAGGACATTTACTTGACGATGCCCAGGGTCCGGATCAGATGAGTGGCTCTTAAAGCTAATTTCTATGCATCACGCTCTAGGAAGCTGTAATTTCGTGTGTAACCTCTTTGGAACATTTACTTGACGATGCCCAGGGTCCGGATCAGATGAGTGGCTCTTAAAGCTATTTTTTATGCTTTACACTCTAGCAAGCTGTAATTTCGCTTGTAGCCTCTTTAGGACATTTACTTGACGATGCCCAGGGTCCGGATCAGATGAGTGGCTCTTAAAGCTATTTTTTATGCTTTACACTCTAGCAAGCTGTAATTTCGCATGTTGCCTCTTTAGGACATTTACTTGACGATGCCCAGGGTCCGGATCAGATGAGTGGCTCTTAAAGCTAATTTCTATGCATTACGCTCTAGGAAGCTGTAATTTCGTGTGTAACCTCTTTGGAACATTTACTTGACGATGCCCAGGGTCCGGATCAGATGAGTGGCTCTTAAAGCTATTTTTTATGATTTACACTCTAGCAAGCTGTAATTTCGCTTGTAGCCTCTTTAGGACATTTACTTGACGATGCCCAGGGTCCGGATCAGATGAGTGGCTCTTAAAGCTATTTTTTATGCTTTACACTCTAGCAAGCTGTAATTTCGCATGTTGCCTCTTTAGGACATTTACTTGACGATGCCCAGGGTCCGGATCAGATGAGTGGCTCTTAAAGCTATTTTTTATGCTTTACACTCTAGGAAGCTGTAATTTCGTATGTAGCCTCTTTAGGACATTTACTTGACGATGCCCAGGGTCCGGATCAGATGAGTGGCTCTTAGAGCTAATTTCTATGCTTTACACTCTAGGAAGCTGTAATTTCGTATGTAGCCTCTTTAGGACATTTACTTGACGATGCCCAGGGTCCGGATCAGATGAGTAGCTCTTAGAGCTAATTTCTATGCTTTACGCTCTAGGAAGCTGTAATTTCGTATGTAGCCTCTTTAGGACATTTAATTGACGATGCCCAGGGTCCAGATCAGCTGAGTGGCTCTTAGAGCTTGCATACGAGTCTGCAACTAAAGACATAAAATGTCCCAATGTGTTGCAGACTCGTATGCAAGCGTACTTTGGTATGAGTCCCATCGGAAATATCTAATGGTAAAATAAAAATGTATATAAATATAATAAATTGTTTTGGTTAATTAGAATCTTTTCTTTTTTCTTGACCTTAAAAATCTATATCTAATTTCTCCCTTGCGAGGGAAAAACATTAAACATGATTTAATGTTTTTCCCTCTCAAGGGAGAAATTATGAAATCGTTGTAGTTTTTGCATAATATTTGGCTTTTGGTACCTAGATACCTACCTACCTATTTATCATCCTTTAGTTTAATTACCTTTAACGTGAAGTAGGTAGTTGAATTTAGATTATAACAAATTAATCTTGTTGGCGAATTTTTGAAGAAAATTATGCTATTGCCCTCGCCTCAAAATTTGTAGAATGTGAATTTTTGAAAAATTTTTATTCAGAAATCCGTTTTAGGCTATTCTGAATCATATTCTGAAGTTTAACGCATTTTTTTATGTATGTATGTATGAGTATGTACGAGTATATATATATGTATGTATGTGTCATTCCAGGCGATAACTGTCCGTAGAATTGTGCTAGAAACTTCAAACAAATTTTAAAATGTTAAGGGCATAAAACGAAAGTTCAAGTTCGTTGGCCAGCATGATCGGATTACATCTTCGGGTTGAAATTTTCAAAAATGTAGTCAAAAATTTCAAAATAGCCTGTTTTTTGCGATTTGTTGTGCGGAATAATTTTTTCAGCATACTAACATGTGGTATATTCGGAATCAGCGTAAAATTTCCTATAAGAATATGTATCAAGTTTTCAAAAATTTCAAAGTTGAAAAATCAGTCAAAAATTGAAATAATGCCGTTCGCTTGTTGTAAAAATCGGTAATATTTGCATGAAACATTGTCCAAATTCAGATTGAACCACTCTTATGGAAGTATCCCTGTATAACCAATCCTAGAGCCATGCTGTTTAAAACGTAGGTAATAGGTGCTTCTTTAAAAAAAAAAAAGTAGGTAATCACAACTGATGAGTTTACTCTGTGAAATATTCCGTCCTCCGATTCTCTCGGTCGCTCTCTTTAATGTTTTACGCTCAACTGTTTTAGGACTTGATGTAGCTTTAATACTGACTGAGGCTTAGAAAATATCAGCCATGAAATTATGAAGAAGTTCTATTTATGTACGTACTAGCAAGCAGACCCAAGGCCTCACTCCGCTCGAAATGTCGAAGATTCCTTCAAAAATTCATGACTGGTTTTTTTTTATTTAGTTGTGCTCTATCATTAAAATGCTAAAATAAAAGTGTACCGCATTTTAAAAATATTTAATTTTAAAATCTGTTATGGGCTATGGTCAAGATTTATCTAGCTTTTATTTTTCTGCATCATAGTTCATATTAGAGTCCTTCCAGTACTCCGCTGGTCTAGGCTGGAATAAGGCTTCGGTCGGTAGTACACTAATTTAAAGTCGACAGTTTAACAAACCACGAGAACGGTTTGTGACAAGTCTTGATGATAGAAGCATTATTGGGATAAATTGATGCTGATTAAAAATCTTAACCGTTTCTTCAGCAAATTTCAGCAAACAGCGAATGCTGCTGATTACTTTGTCAATAAAGACATGGAATTTCAATCATTTCCAGCAGTATAATGTAAGCTGAATGACGTCATAGAGGAACCTCAGTGACGTCAACCTCATTTGACTGTTTTTGATTTTTTTAATTTTTAAAGAAATTTATGTATAAGAATGATATCTAATAGGAGTACTTAATAGGAATTAATTAAGGAGTTGATAGAAATTATCGGAATTAATAGGAACTTCACTGTAACAATAAAACAGCACAGAATAGACAAAACAGCCAATAGACTCTGAAAAACGTTGTAAAATATCATTTTGAAATAACCAAGACAGGTAACACATTGCTTCCAGATCAGTTTTGCACCCCTCTGAAAACAGTCGCTTCTGAGCACAGCGATCGATGTGCGCATGGCCCATACTTACTTCACATCCAAATAAGTACTGATGAATGATATATATTTAGTTTGTCTTTTTTTATCTTATATGTGCATATGAGCTTTTCTTTTTCATTTTTACCAAATTTTCGTGGAAAATTTTCTTAATTTTCAAAACAACGTAACATAATATAGTACGATAATTTACGAAAATTCGCTCATACAATCATGTTGCATGACTGGACCTTTTTTTTTTAATAGTAAAATGTTAATTTTTTTAATGTAATTTCTTAATTTTGTGTTTATTGTGACGGAATGGTGATTTGTTGTCGAGCCCCTTTTATTTAAAACAACTAGGTGCCCACCAAGTGAAGTCAAGGGCAGGCTAACGATGATGAGTACGGAAATGAGCACTAAAGATGTTACTCCGGGGCACTCACGACTAAAGCGGAGAACGTGCACTTCATATCAGATCTGATGAAGGAGAAGGCGGGAAAAGGGATGAGATTTCGAGTGGGTCCCACGAAGTGAGGATTATCGCCCATCAGGTGACACAATGCTATCATAAACCTCGGAATCATTTCGTTGTCAGACAACCCGGCAGTACTCGTTAACTAACCTCAAATTCCAAATGATTGCGTACATTGTATTAAAGCATGAAACGTTTTCCAAACACCTGTTCATTGTTACGTAGCTGTAAATAAGTCCTCTATACTCAAAGGATTGTTGATGCGAGGATAGAAGATAGACGGCTTCTTCTTGTGTATAATTTATTACGAACTAAATCACTCGCGACGAAGTTGTGGAAACCCATTTCAAAACAGAAGTTAGTGAAATAAAACGTTGTCTATTTCCACGAAAAATAAAGAGTTACAATGTTACATCGATTTCGACGGTTAGTTATCATCAGTAACAAACAATAACTGAAGACAAGACACATTAGAAAGGACACAGCTTTTATAGTCACAGGTGAAGGGAGATTGAATCTCATTGGTCAAAAGAAAGGAAATGGGGCAGGAGGTACAACCAATTAAGTGCAAGCAAAGTGAAGGGGGATTATAGCTAATGAAGTGAAAGGAGGGTAAGAATTACTGGTTTCAACATTTTGAAGGGATAATTCCAAGCTTTATAGAAATTGATTTATCAGGGGTGAAATATATTGAGGGATATCTTCATTTAAACATTTACCAGATCTGTCACTTTTGATAATTTCGAATTTTTCAAGTACATTCAACATACCTCCCTTTGGACAAAAATGAAGAAATTCTACAAACTATCTATCTGTCAAATCAAAAATTATAAGTATGATTGGATTCCTTAAGATGTTTTGCAAATGTCGACCTACCCTTATTTTCCTTGAAATCCTCCTGATGCTCTTCTATTCTTTCCCTGAATTTCCTACGAGTTTGACCGCAATATTCGTAGCCGCAAGAACATCTTGATTTATTTAATTTATAATTTACTAGAGGCCTGTTAGGGCTTGGAAAGCCCTAATCTAGTCCGCATAACAGTAGTACCTAACAGGAACTCAGCACATTATAGTAACGATATAAGTCCTACCTATTTGCGGCGTTATGTGACCTGGTCCAAAGCTAAGGCGATGTTATTAAATGATTAAAAAAGAGGAAATACCGATCAAAATGTAAGTAATGTAATAAAATAAATATCACCAGTTGAGGTGGTCCTCGCCACTCAGCTGATCAGAAAAGACCACCAGTTGAGGTGGTCCTCAGCATTTAGCTCACTCAGCTGATCAGAAAAGACCCCATCACTTCACTAGTCTCCTACAGCGAACAGGAAAGAATTTAGCTCACTCAGCTGATCAGAAAAGATTCCATCACTTCACTCGCTCTTAATGTCCCAGAGAGTCTCCCTATCAAATTTCAACTTCCTACAGCGAACAGGAAAGGATTTAGCTCACTCAGCTGATCAGAAAAGACCCCATCACTTCACTCGTCTCTTAATGTCCCAGAGAGTCTCCCTATCAAATTTCAACTTCCTACAGCGAACAGGAAAGAATTTAGCTCACTCAGCTGATCAGAAAAGACCCCATCACTTCACTCGTCTCTTGGCGTCCCAGAGAGTCTCCCTATCAAATTTCAACTTCCTACAGTGAACAGGAAAGAATTTAGCTCACTCAGCTGATCAGAAAAGACCCCATCACTTCACTCGTCTCTTAATGTCCCAGAGAGTCTCCCTATCAAATTTCAACTTCCTACAGTGAACAGGAAAGAATTTAGCTCACTCAGCTGATCAGAAAAGACCCCATCACTTCACTCGTCTCTTAATGTCCCAGAGAGTCTCCCTATCAAATTTCAACTTCCTACAGCGAACAGGAAAGAATTTAGCTCACTCAGCTGATCAGAAAAGACCCCATCACTACGTTTCTTACTTACCGACACTTTTGCAACAAACTTGGGGCCGTGCTGATTCGGAATTATATATAATTCCGAACGGTCTTTGAAATTGTGAAGAACTTCGCGGTCCGATTTTAGTGTTAGACTGCTCATTCGAATCAGCACGGCCACAAGTTTGTTGCAAAAGTGTCGCCGTTCGTCTCTATACCCGCCTTGATCGTGTTCTAGGCGGTCCTTATCAACGAGAGTTGTTTATCAGGCTGTGGCGTTAACAACAGTTGCCATCAATTTACGGTCAGTAAGAAACGTAGTGTAGTTACTAACATCTAGGAGAGTTATTTCTGAACGAAGAAATTGAAACTGAAGAACTTAGCGGACTTTATAAATATATAATTCCGAATGGTCTTTATATATAATTCCGAATCAGCACGGCCCCAAGTTTGTTGCTAAAGTGTCGGTAAGTAAGAAACGTAGTGATGGGGTCTTTTCTGATCAGCTGAGTGAGCTAAATTCTTTCCTGTTCACTGTAGGAAGTTGAAATTTGATAGGTAGACTCTCTGGGACATTAAGAGACGAGTGAAGTGATGGGCCTTTTCTGATCAGCTGAGTGTGCTAAATTCTTTCCTGTTCACTGTAGGAACTTGAAATTTGATTGGTAGGATTTATATCGTTACTATAATGTACTGAGTTCCTGTTATGTACTACTGTTATACGGACTAGATTAGGGCTTTCCAAGCCCTAACAGGCCTCTAGTTATATATAAATACCGTTCGGAATAATATAGACAGTTCGCTAAGTTCGTCAGTTTCAATTTCTTCGATCAGAAATAACTCTCCTAGATGTAACTACACTATGAAGTCTAACACTAAAATCGGACCGCGAAGTTCTTCACAATTTCAAAGACCGTTCGGAATTATATATAAAGATATTCTAGGTAGTAGGTATAGGTACATTGATTAATTTTTTTAATAAATTTTTTGCAGGTATTTTTGATATCGACGATAATAGAAGACTTCGGACTTCTGCACGAATGGCTGGACGATTCAGACTTGAAAAGTCTGTATGAGGAACTTGGGGAGGGAAAAAACAAGTCTCCTGATTCCTTCGATTACAAGATCGATGGGATACCACGTTCAACAGCTCAGCGAGTGGGAGGCAATGTGGTTGGGCCAAACACTGTTGAAGAGAAACTAATTTTGGTGATGATGATTACTAGCTAAGTTATGCTTACTGAAACATAGAAACTGTTTTTACAACTATCATACTACAAAATAATTCTGGTTTTTTATATTTCAACATTTTAAAAATACCGATTTCTTGAAAAAATATAACTATATTATTTTCCATTATATTGGTTTGTTTTCATGTTCTACTAGGTCCCTATGTCCACTTACATAGACATGGAAAATCATGCTCTTAGTTCACCTCGATCCTGATGTCCACCTTGGTGGACACATCATATATATTCAACAGGTGCAGCAATCTGCATAAAATTCACCATGTGAGGTCTTTGAACTATTACCAATCTACCTCCAAAAGAAAAAAAAATTTGTGTGAAGGAAAAAAATCAGGCTAAATGTCACGTAAAGGTAAATTTGTCTCATTTAGGCCGGATTATGATGGCAAAAAAAGGTTATGTTCCATGTTAAAAGTTGTTTGAATCCAGTTCAATTATACGTGTAGACATACGTAGTTCATTGTTTATTCAATAGTTCTGGTTAACCATTAAAGTTGGAGGCAGTTCTGTAGTGATGCTTCTACTCATATCCCTTTGGAATAGCGGACCAGATGAACTAAAGGCCATTAAACTTTATTATTATGTCTAGGAATAATGATTAAAACCGGGTAGCGGAGGCGCGTTTGCGTAACGCTGCAATATGATTGTTGCAAGGAGTTGAGGATGAGAAGAGGGAAAGATCACTTTCCCGTGGTGGAAGCCCAACCAATGAAAACGGGAAGGATCTAATCGGATTCATCCACGGCGTCAGAGACTATCAGCTTAGCGATAACGGAGATGATTCATTTCCCTATCAAGGAAAAAAACTATTTACATCCAAGATTACAACGGGATTTTCGTGCATATGTGCTGTCATGTGATGCATAAATGAAGACCGCCTTATGCAAAACAACGTAAGTGCCATTTTTTTAGAAATACGTTTTTTAACGGATTCGGACCTTATGTGCCATAAGACAACTGCTTAGGAAGTTTCTGAGCGATAGTAGAGCTCCGAACGGTTCGTTTATCAATTTCAAACCGAACAAAACCAAAGTGCCCATTCTGTTGCATAACATTCCAAGTTCCTCCATGGTCCTCACACGGGAACGAACTAATAACAAAACAAGTGAGAAATAAGATTCCCTTCATTCGGTTCAAGTTAACTTTGCCCACATCCCAAATGTATTGTAGCAGACAACTGACGTGTCCTTGTCTTCAACAACAACGTAAGACCTTGGGATTCATGTCGACCATAGCGGTGAAGACTTCTTCTCTTTTAGGACGAGACAGAGGGAATCCGCGGCTGTAACGAAATCAGCACCTGTGTTCATAGCTACCAATACAGCAAATCTTAAGTAGCTCAAAACAAAAAAATTCCAGTCACGCAGCATGACCCCATGAGCGAATTTTTGAAGAAACCTTCGACATTTCAGTCGCTATTGACGGCCGAGCGGAGCGAGGCCTTGGGTCTGCGTGCTAGTACGTACATAAATAGAACTTCTTCATAATTTCATGGCTGATATTTTCTAAGCCACAGTCAGTATTAAAGCTACATCAAGTCCTAAAACAGTTGAGCGTAAAACATTAAAGAGAGCGACCGAGAGAATCGGAGGACGGAATATTTCACAGAGTAAACTCATCAGTTGTGATTACTTTTTTTTTTTTTTAACACAGAATGTGTTTTTGCGATGACCTACCGAAAAAAAATCGTCACAAAAAACCGACAGAAAAAACCGTTATGCGCCTTTTATAATGATTTTCACGTACAACCAAGCCGTTGGTAAGGAAATAGAACTCCCGCAGTGTTCATTGCACAGAAATTGTTCACCATTCGTTGGAAAGCTCTCAATTTATATAGTATTTTTCTTGTAGTTACATATTTATTTATATAATATTTATAGGGTTTTAGACCAAATTAAATATCTAACAATTATTTATTTTATTATTGCCAAATATGGTTATTATTCACGTGCAACCAAGCAACCAAGCAAAAACACATTCTGTGTTCCTATGATTTCATACAGAGTATGGAAAAAGAAATAAACCGGGGGGTGCAGGGGGGCGGAGCCCCCCGCCGAGGCGCAAAGCGCCGAGTTTTTTTTTTTTTTTTTTTTTTTAACAAGCACCTACTACCTACGTTTTAAACAGCATTGTTCTAGGATTGGTTATACAGGGATACTTCCATAAGAGTAGTTCAATCTGAATTTGGACAATGTTTCATGCAAATATTACCGATTTTTACAACTAGCGAACGGCATTATTTCGATTTTTGACTGATTTTTCAAATTTGAAATTTTTGAAAACTTGATAATATTTTTATAGGAAATTTTACGCTGATTCCGAATATACCACATGTTAGTATGCTGAAAAAATTATTTCGCACAACAAATCGCAAAAAACAGGCTATTTTGAAATTTTTGACTACATTTTTGAAAATTTCAACCCGAAGATGTAATCCGATCATGCTGGCCAACCAACTTGAACTTTCGTTTTGTGTCCTTAACATTTTAAAATTTGTTTGAAGTTTCTAGCACAATTCTACGGACAGTTATCGTCTGGAATGACACATACATATATACATACATACACAAAAAAATGCGTTAAACTTCAGAATATGATTCAGAATAGCCTGAAACGGATTTCTGCATACAATTTTTTCAAAAATTCACATTCTACAAATTTTGAGGCGAGAGCAATAACTTAATTTTCTTCAAAAATTCGCTAACAAGAAATTTTGGCCATGTTTGTGCTGAAGTCGGTAAACAGTTTTTACGACTGGATGAATATTGCGAAAGACAGCGGATCTTCAGTCCGCAACCCTTCCTCAAAAAAAAAAAAAAAAAAAAAAAAAAAACGGACTGCCGGGAAGATGAAGGGCGTTGAAATCATGATTCCGTGGTTAGGAATTATCCTATCAACCTATCCCCAAAAAATCAAGATTTTTATTTAGACCAGCCGGTTACCCGTGCATTGCATGAACCCACATCTGCGGGTCATTTTTATCGGTTACCTCGTCATTTTTACCCAGCAGTCCCATAGAGGCTTCAACTCTGAATCTACAACTTGCTTCAACTGAATCTATACATTTGCTATATATTTTTCTCCTCATGTATTGGGCTTGCCCGTATTATTGAAATAAATAAATAAATAAACTTAAATTTCAGCAATCAAGTTTCAATTTGTGCCTAATTAATTTTTCAACTAAATGTTCTCTCAATATAACCAACTCATTATAACCTCAGTTACGTTAAAACACGAGACCTTCTCGAACGATCAAGTTTGTCCCCCACCCCGGCAACTACTTGGAACCGTTCCCTACAAGAAGAACTGTGAGTTCTTCAATTCCATGTAGGTCAGAATGAAGTGTATAGTTTGGTGGTCTGGATGCTCGCAAGCTCGCATCTCAAAAATACATAACATCAAGTAGTCAATCCCTTAGTAAAAATGCAGATTAGTTGGATATGTAGATCAGAATGAAGTGTATAGTTTGGTGGTCATAACACGATCACATAACAGTTTAGAAACGTAAATGTGACTTTTCATTTGTGACTCATGAGCTGCACCGCGTTGAACGGAATTGAAGAACTCACAGTTCTTCTTGTTGGGAACGGTTCCAAGTAGTTGCCGGGGTGGGGGACAAACTTGATCGTTCGAGAAGGTCTCGTCGTTAAAACTATTCTCGACCAACATTGCTTCAGTTTGAATATCAGTTTTTGAAATGGTATCTTACGAATAAAAACTGCTCGGCTCAACCCACCAAAATCGTTTTGGTATCGTCGAATTCGATATCTAAATTTATTTACCCGTGAACCCGCCCCATCCTAATTTGACGTAAGTTCGACGCATGTCGGCGTTTTCCTTAATAAGAAAGTCTTTTACATTCTTACCGGGAAAGCCGAGTTAATAAGGAGAAAGTCTAGAGGATTGTAATATTAATAGTCTTTGCGTTAACTATGGACCCTATGAAAGTCCATGTACGATTTCAGCTCAATGGGTCCAGTAGTTTTTACGTGATTGAGTAGCACAAACCATTAGATTTTTATATAGGTACCTAATAGTATAGATTATATCAAAAATGAGAGAAATTGTATTTTTTTTTTTTTTTTTTTTTTTTTAACTGTTGTACGTCTTATGCTTTCCTTACCTTACCTTTCCGTCCGTTATGGTGTCCCACAAGGATCTGTCCTTGGACCTATCCTATTCAACATCTTTATTAATGATTTGCCACAAAGAATCCCATATCCAACTGTTTTATTTGCAGATGATACTACCATTATTTCCAACAACAATTTTCTGATTGAACTCAAGTCTTCTATTACTGAGGCTATTTCTGATGTTACTAGTTGGTTTAACGGCAATGGTCTCTCTGTCAATGATTCAAAGACCCAAGTCATGGTTTTTGGACTGCGTGATCTCACAAGTGTAGGTGAGAATCCGCCCACTTCAAAGATATTGGGAGTTAATGTTGATCCAAAATTGAATTGGAAACCCCATTGTGAGCAATTAGCCAAGTCCTTGAACAGTGTGACCTTTCTTCTTCGTAAACTCGCTGACAGTCTTCCAGAATTTGCTCTACTTACAGCTTTTCATGCCGTGTTTCAAAGCCGTGCTACCTATTCAATTCTTTGTTGGGGTCACTCAACCGCTTCTACCATAATCTTTGGCTGTCAAAGAAGAGCTGTCAGAGCGATTTCCAATCTAGGATATCGTGATGATTGTAAGCATGAGTTTATTAAAAAACAAATTCTTACTATGCCAGCGGTGTACATTCTAGAGAGCGCCCTGTATGTTCACTCGCATCTCCGGAATTATGAACTTCCCTCTCACATGTACTCTACCAGGAGTAAGAACAATCTTCCTTTACCATTCCACAGAGTAACGACAACCCGTAACTCCACGAAATGGTGGGGGCTTAAATTTTATAATGCTATTCCACTAAACGTACGTGAAATACCCCCACAAAATCTCAGGCGACGCTTGAAGCAATTTTTATTAAACTTGGCTCCTTATAGTTTTGACGATTATTTTGAATCTGCGAGCCTCATTAAATAGCTTATTTGTAAATTTATTTTTTGAGTATTTCTTGTGACTTTTTAGAGTTTTTTTTTTGCCTATACGAGGAATATTTGTAAAAGTACTCAGGCACTGTTTTTTATTTATTTATTAAAAAACTAATATAATATGACAAAGGCTATTAGCCGGATGTATTTATTATCTTTATTATATTATTAAGCTTGTTATTATTTGACAATTGTTATGCACATGTGTGATGGCAAATAAAATCTCTCTCTCTCTCTCTCTCTCTCTCTCTCTCTCCTTACATTTTAATTACTTCTTTTAAATACAGTGGATGCAATAAAAATTTTAATTACTTCATGTTCAAGCC
Source organism: Adelphocoris suturalis (assembly GCA_030762985.1). NCBI lineage: Eukaryota > Metazoa > Arthropoda > Insecta > Hemiptera > Miridae > Adelphocoris > Adelphocoris suturalis. The sequence continues at coordinate 112,630,084 of CM061044.1, forward strand.
TTTTTTCTACAATTTGTGATATACGAATCAGAACACAGGCTGAAATGTATTCAATAAACTAAAATTTGACCTTCCTGGTTACCGAAATAGGTTATGCAAGAGGATGGGCACTTAAGGTGTTTTGGTTGGAATTCGTTAACAAAAAAGGGTAATTAATTTTAGTTGTTGATTTATTTACTAATTAAACAATAATAAAATGTACAACAGACATGGTAAACTACAAAAGACATTTCATTCATTTTTTTGCTCGGCTATGAACAGTTTTTTGGGTCTGCTGGACAATTTCATTAATGGCACTTAGGATGTTTTGCATATGGCGGTCTTCAAATCTTCAGAGCGCTAGTGCACCCGAGTCGTGGATAAATTTTATAAATTGGTAATCCACGATGGACCGGACTGGTGATTGGATTGGGTATGTTCTCATTGCACTGCTGCATGAACATGAAAATTGTACACAACATGGAACCACCCTCTCTCACAAACTACAAAGTTTTATTGTTCCTTTATGCTTGTAGATTTAATCCTGACAACTTCAGTAGTTTTGTGCATTTTCGAACAAGAGTTTTAAGCAGGATAAAGGAATTTGACCTGCAGAGTGTTTTCTTTGAAGTAGTTTGTGTGTTGTGCAAGTAGCTACTAACTTTGTAGATTACATGATTGTTATTGGCTGAGACCAGCTCCACCAGCCGCCACAAGTTCTTATGAACTTGTTTGGTTGGTGGGCAGGAGAAAATTTACTTTTTTTTTATTCCATCGGCTTGTATACATTTTACATTGTATTTTCTTTCTGTCAATAAATTGATATTCTATTCTCTCACATCACTAGATAGCCTATAACCAGTGGCGCAGCTATAAGTCATTTCTCATGGAGGCAGCAGTCAAGGATCTCATTCTATTTTAAAGTTTTAGTATTCATTTCTAGTACCTAATTGTTGTTAAATATAAGAAGACTGTATAATAAACTGTCAAACGTTCATAAAAGTAGATATTCAAAGGTTTTCCGTCAATGATTTGAAATCACGTACGCTTTCATATTTACAAACCTACCTCTGAATTATTAAAGCATACCTAATACTATTTAAATGTTACAAATGTAAACAAAACAAACTCAAACCAGCAATACGCTAGGTTAGAATAGACATACCTACTGCTACTATAGACTGTTTTAATCTTTTCTATTAAACTATTTCAATCACCACAAAAAACTTCTATTTTAGCATGGAGCATGCTTTAGCCTTGAGCTAACTGATCGAAAACGTTACGCGGAAGTGTCACGAAATTAGAGAGTTTTTGGCGACTTCAACTTAACGTCACCCGTTACCGTAGTCTTCAGGGAGCAAACGAAGATGCTAACCCAAATGGAACCGGGAGAACGGTTGCCTTAATTTTGATGTCACGTAAACGGTGGTTGGGTAACGCGATATTTTCCCCCCAGCTGTCTTGTTGTCTACTGGTTGACTAATCAATTTCTTCATTTTGATATGAAACGCCGATTTTCAATCCTGAATTCGAATTTCATGTTAGTTTCAATACAAATACGGGCTAATTTCTCATTTTTAGTTTTCAATTCGTAAACAGGGGATGGATAGTAAGCCTCAAGTGTGGAACACCGCGGTTTAGTTGCACTTATAGGTCATTAGTCGTTACGAACTTCATGTTTTTTGGTTTTCCGTTGGGCAAATTATCAACAAGTATGAAAAAGTATTTATCTCTATGACAATGAAACAGGATTTTACCTGACAAAATCATCAGTGAAGGCAGCACTTCACGCAATGTTCACGAGAAAATAGCTGAGAGTTCAGGTAAACTAAGAACAATACTGCGAAGAAGTAGTGTCTTAAAACTCAGTTTTCTCATTTAAAATATGTGAAATAATAATAGAAACAAGGCTCTAATCGACCAAATAGAGCCTGAGCGCAAAAGAACGGAACTTTTCGATCGAATTGAAGGCTAGTAAAGCTGGACAGCGGTGGCGGACTTCAGATGGCACAGTCGGTTTCTACGCGTCTTGAAACGTAAAATAACCAAGTTTGAGGGGTGTTCAAAAACCTACCCTCTTCATCAACATGATTAGTTGGTAATGAGGCATTTGAAAAGAAAAACTACTAACTACTATATCTATTTACTTCAGCAGTATTCGAGTAATTTTGAGGTAAGCAGTAGGGTTACATTTACAGGAAGGTTAGGCTGGTGTCGTGTGCCTTTAGGTCCCCAAACGGGTGACGTTAAATGAGCCATTCTAACGTACGACGTTGCTAACGTCCCCTCAAGGTCACGTACTCTTGGGTACGTTAGGGTGACGTTAAGGGTACGTTAGTGGTCACCAAAAACTCTCTAAGTCTTATGATTTTCACGTACAACCAAGCCGTTGCTGGGGAAATGAAACTTCTGTAGTTTTCAACGGACAAAAATCGTTCTCCATTCGTTGGAAAGCTCTCGATTTGTACTTGTTCTTTTATTCATGTCGTTATTTCATGTTTATTTATGTTATATATGGATATAGTAAACAATGCCGCTTGTTTTGTTGTCACTTGGTTGATAAGGAAGTGTATTGGGCCCACTCCTGTACCTTCTGTACACCAGCGACTTACCTGAAGTTGAACATAACACCACAGCAACATTTGCAAACGACACTGCTGTCCTGGCAGTTGGTGACAGCAATAATGAATCAATATCAAAACTCAATAAGTCCATCTCCAAAATCAGTCTGTGGACAACAAAATGGAGGATCAAATCGAATGAGGCCAAGTCGGTGCACGTTGATTTTACCAACCGGAAGATTATTAAAGCATAACTAATGCTATTTAGGAAAAATATTATCCAATGCCATTTCCGTAGATAGCGGTAAATTCTCCTCATTAATCATTTTAAGTTGTTAGCTTGAAGGGAAATCGTTTTATACGGTTACTTGTGGGTAGAAAGTAGAAATTAGTCGGAGACTGTCCCATGGAGCCGTTCCAATTCTTAAAGCACCTTGACTCAGCAAAGTTCCCCAGTAGGGCGAAGCCTTCGGGAAAACAAAGCCGTTTAATTAGGACTATCGCCGGGCGGTAGGTGAACTCAAGCCAACCGGGTTCACACCGTATTCAAATGATAAGACGCTTTAGACTTCTGGAAGTTCGGATGAACGGTAAGCGTGGAACCTTCCCGATTTCAAACGGGGGTCTCGGTTTTACTAATGAAGTTGGGAATAACGTTTCCGTATTGGTTTAAGAAAAATGCACGAGAATAAAGAGCGGAAGGAGATAAAGATCGCTGCTTTCTCAGTTTTCCGGTAAATTTGCAGTCAATTCGGTCGGAATACTGGTTCATGAGAAAGAGATTTTTTCCCAACTCAATAAATAAGAATAATCAAATCATACAGGCGATGGTATTTCAGAAAGGGAGGCCAACTTACATGAGGGGGGGAGGAGGGGCGGGTAAAAAAAGCTCAATACGTGTTTTCCAATGGCTCAAAAAAATTTAAAATCAAAATTTTGGAAAATTTCTTCATTGAAATCCGTTTAGAGACATTCTGAAACGAATCCTAGAGTTTAATGCTTTCCATATCTATAATTACATACATGCACACACACACACACGCTTTTCTTAGATTTTCTTGCGAGTAAGTGAATTTAACAACTGTGAAGATGAGTTCAAAGTTTCAATATTTCTAAATGTTATTGGCAAAGAAGGCCGACGTCTGTTCAATTCTTTTGATCTCAATGAAGACAACTCTAGTTTGAACGATGTAATTCAAGCATTTGACGATCTTTGTGCACCATTCACCAATGTCGTCATGGAACGTTTTAAATTTTTATGTATTTCCCAGAAAAAGATATAACCATTTGATGAGTTCTTGACGGAGCTTAGGTTGTCCATTAGCCATTGTGAATATGGCAACCAAGAAAACTCTATTTTGAGGGCCCAAATCATATTTCGCATTTAAGATAATCGACTTCGTTTTAGACTTCTTAGTGAGCGTAACTTGAAAATAGATAATGTTATTCCTATATGTAGGGCTTTTGAGTCTAGTGAACGAAATTCGACATTAATTGAAAACCATAGTCATACAGTTAGTAAAGCAGTTAATGTCCCAGGTACGCGAAAACTGGCAACGAGGCAAAGTGAGAAATGGTATCAAATTTTTATATTCAAAGTGCGGTTATGGACAGGTTATTCGAGCATGCCCGGCCTACAAAAGAAAATGTGCGCAGTGTTTTGAAGTTAACCACTTCGCAAAATATTGCCCAAACAAAAACACAGCGGACCATCATAAGGTTGTGTCAGATAACTCAAATTCTCCGCTCAGTTCAGGATTCTCCGCTCAAATTCTGTCAGGGATCATGATTTCAAAGATGTTCACATCATTAATCCCACTTCTGACACCATGTAACAATCTTAATGTTTTAATATATCACCAGAATCTACGTCTATCAAATTACATAGATCATATTATATCAACTATATTTACCAAGATAATGGTATAGGCATTGGGCCGTACAATCAGATATCAACTGCCGGCTAGGGATGGGTATCGATACACGATATTTCAAAATATCGATATTTTTTCACCTCATATCGATATTTTTGTATCGATACTGTACCTTCCGATATTATTGAGTATCGATACTTGCATTCCGATATTTTGAAATATCGGGAATTTTTTTACAACAACTTAAGCAAACTTAATTCAATTTTTCGTTCTTTGACTATGGGCCAATTGCCAATCTCCGTTTAGCCGTGATAACAATGATATCGAGCAATATGGCCGATATGGCATCAGCTGATACCTACAGTTTGATTTCGAAGTCGATCGAAATCAACGAATATTATAAATTATGTAAAATAACAACAAAAAATCAACTAATATTATAAATTATATTGAACAAAATACTAATGATATTAAAGAAATTAAATAGGTTTTACGTTCAAAGCTCCAAACACGTTCTAGAACATTAGATGGAAACTAGAAGTAACTAGGTAGATGCTAACTAGGTAACTAGATAAAAACTCAATAAAATACCTAATTTTTAATATGAAAATAATATAATTTTTTTCCAGATAATATATCTTCAACCATGAACATTATTGTACAATGACCTCCATCCATCAAGATAAAAAATTCAAACTCTGGTTTGAAAGTTTTTGTTGGGAAAGACTAGTATTCTTAAGCAATATTGTGGATGTGGTATCGATACTCGATATTTATGAATATCGATATTTTGCTCAAGCGATATTTGGTGTATCGATACTTGCATCCCGATACAGTATCGATACATTATATCGATACTTTTGTAACGATACCCATCCCTACTGCCGGCAGACATTCAAAATCAGCCTTTCGATACAAATTGTCAGTATCCAGGATACACGCCATGAACACCGGAGAATGCCGTTTCTAACTTTTTAGTTTAATTAACCATTTACTCTCTTCAACGAGGGATCTGCCATTAAGGGTCTTTTAAAAACATTATAAAACGTGTACTCGTTGAACAAGAACTATATAATGTAACAGATTTTTATAAGCTCGACACCTCTCCCATCATGTCCTAATAATTTTGTTCTCTATTCTAGTCATATTACGTGTTATTATTATTACTTATATATTATAATTGATTTTTGTATTGCCTGGCAAGGCTCCTTGCAGATAAAACTTATTTGATTTGATTTGAAATGGGTTTCTAATACTTCGTCGCGAGTGATTTAGTTCGTATCTTATCCTCGGGCCAGGATAACATGCCTCCGAGCAAACACGAAAGAGGGAGGAGATCTCGTTGATACCATATGAGATAAGGTTCTTATGAAAAAGAGTAGAGATAAAGTTTCCAATCTGGTTAGGGAAGATGTAACTTTAGAAGAAAAACAATGGATAAGTATACCTTATTATGGGAAAATTTCTGATAAAATCGGCGAAATTCTATCATCTAGGGGTTACAAATGGGTTTCAAAACTAGAAATAGCCTTAGAGCATTACTAGGTTCCGTTAAAGACAAAATCAATGTTCAGGATAGAAGTGGGGTTTACAAACTAACTCATTCTCGACCAATGGGATTCAATCTCCCTTCACCTGTGACTATGTAATGTGTGTCCTTTCTAATGTGTGTTCAGTATTGTTTGTTATTGATGATGGCCTAACCTTCGAAATCGATTTAACATCGTAACTCTTTATTTTTTCGTGGAAATATGTCTATTCGTGGAGATACGTTTTCCACTAACTTCCGTTTTGAAATGGGTGTCCACAACTTCGTCGCGAGTGATTTAGTTCGTCACGAAAGAAAGACGACACACGACGTCGCTCCAGAGTGAGAACTTGCACTTTGACGTTGAAGACCCTCAAACTGTTCCCTTCGGCCCGTCCCAAACAGACTAGGAGGCCTAACGATCGGCGTGATGGAAAGTGTCATCTGCAGAAGCCGGATGTGCCTCGTAAGGGATTGATACTCTACGTGCTCCTCGTCCTGCCAAGAAATCGGGCGTTCTATCAGAAACGAAGCTAGGAAAGCCCTCCTAGTTCGGCCTATCCGCAGAAGATACGCATCGAGAGAGAGCCGTCAACCATTAGCGTAATTCCGCCCGATTACCAAAACCTGTGCGTCTCGGAAGATCATTCTGAAGAGAAAAAAAAACCTCAGACTCCTAATGGAACTTTAAAAATTGCTGCTGAATCCGATTTTTTTTCTTTTTCCCTCACAAAAATAGCCTATCGAACGGGTTCCACGCTTCCTGTAAGTACCGTTTTCTCTTTTTAGGAAGGAGTCGTTAAGGTATCACTCTCGCTTGTTTCGTTTCTCGAGAGGATCACGAGTAAATACGAATCCTTCCGGTCAAGGTCGAGGTGGCCACCTTCATTACGCGCCTATTTCGGAGTGAGAGTTCGAGCGGTTTCCTCCGATCCGCAGATCAGATCAGCCACGAGCTCGATCTGTAATGACTGTGGATGGATCAATTCACTTTCGATGCCCGGAATATATACCTATTTTCTTTTTTCCGGAGAGATTTGTGCGTTGCGACGCTTCGCAATGCTCCACTACCTTTTGAATCATGGACAATTTCGTAAGGTAATCAGTTTCATGATATGAATGCCTAAGTACGTCTAAATCAAAACGCTGTAAATTATTATCTGTATTAGATAGCCCTTCTGCTGACGACTCAACTTTTCTAATTAGTAAAGTAAAATTAAAATTTATTATACCGCTAACATTTTGAGATCTTGAGCCAGTTTTTACAGATGAGGTAGGCAAAAAATAGTACAGAAATGGGGACTCTCATGGGTTTAAAAAATTGGAATTTTTCATACGCTCTTGAAAATTGGAAATTTAACGCTCTTTCCAACGGTATCCTCAAGTTTAAACTTACTGTTTTAATTATTGTAGTCAATCTCAAAAATTTAATTACTCGAAAACTAAAAAAAGCGTTTAAGCGTTAAAAAAAAAATCTTTCTTCCAGAATCCAAAAAACTTTCGATCAGAAATGAGCTGTAGAATCACGCCCTGAAACTTACCACCTTATTCGGGACACCCTGTATTATAGAAACAGAAGGGAAGTGGTGTAGGCGAATGACATTGTACATCAAATAAGTATTGTGTGAGAATCGTTTTTCTCCTCTTATACCTACACGACGCGACGTACCTATCTCCAACTGTCATGTTACCCGTGCATTGCATCTACGGGTCATTTTCTGGGTACCTTGCCATTTTTACCCAGCAACTTTTTGTTACGCTAAATGGCTTCAGTTCAAATTTTAGCAACCAAGTTTCAAGTTGTACCTAATTATTTTTTCAACTAAGCGTCCCTTCAATATAACCTAAATATTGAAACTATTCCCAATCAACATTGCTGCAGTAAATTTATTTTATTTTATTTATTTATTTATTTATTTCAAAAAGTACAGAGGACCTGAGTCCCACCTAGCGTAGATACTTATAAAAAAGTAACAAGGAAACAGTAACAGGCGTTTATTTTTTTTAAATTAGTAATTACCAAACCAGAAAAAAATAAAATAAAAAATAAAAATATAATAAAAGAAAGAGAGGTACTAGGATCTTTATTTAAGAAAAGAGAAGAGAATAGAGAAGAGATCATCGAGAAGAAGGAGTAATAGATAAAGAAGATAATAATGAGAAGAGGCGAATGAAGAGGGAAATGAGGTAAAATCAAGAAGTTAACAGATAATAAAAAAAAAGGAAGGAAGGAAAGGCTGCTAAGACTCTGCAAAGTGGGCCATACATCGCCTCCGAAAGGCCGAGTAGGTGGGTGATTCTCTGACAGCCCTAGGAAGGGCGTTCCATAGTCGCACACCACTCACCCTTATACTAGATGCTGCAAAGGAAGAGGAGTGCTGAGGCATTGCAAGATTTCTGGATCTCTCAGATTTGGTATTTATGAACAGACCATCAAGATAACCCGGACGGATTCCCAAGGTGAATACAAATATGAAGCAGAGCAAATCAATCTTCATAAGGTCATCAACGCCGCAGCCAATCAGGGAGCCATAGAAAGGGCTTATGTGCTCTCTACCTCGCACATTACAAATGAATATGATGCAGGAGTTAAAAGCGACAGTCAAACGCTTCACAGCGTCTGCTCTCAGCCCAGTGCTGAAAATTATATCAGAGTAAGTGAAATAAGGGAGTATAAGGGATCGAACGAGACCACTCTTCATATCATTGCTCAAAAAATGTTTGTAAGGCTTCATCAAGTAGAGAGCATGATATACTCTGCTGCATATAAGAGCCACATGCTTTTGCCAGGTCAAATGGGGGTCAAAAATTATACCAATGTTTCTCACCCCTTCCTGAAAGGCAACGATTTCCCCATTTATTTGGATTGAAGGGAACCCACCCAAGTCGATCTCATCCTTTCAAAACAAAATTGCTTGGCTCTTCTTTGCATTTAAAAGCATACCATTACAATTTGCCCACTGATAGATATTGCTGAGGTCAGAGTTAAGACTAAGGATAGAAGAAGCAGCATTGTCAAGGGGACACTGAACATACAGTTGTAAATCATCAGCAAATAGAATGTTCCGAGAAGAGCCAATGTATTTAGGGAGGTCATTAATGAATAACGAGAACAAGATCGGCCCGAGGATGGACCCCTGTGGTACGCCATATTTGAGAGGAAGCCAATCTGAAAGAGATGAGCCAATCCTGACAGCTTGGGTTCTATGAGATAAGAACGATTGGAAGAGAGAGCAGGAAGTTTCGCCAAATTTATAATAGTTTCTCAATTTGTGGATGAGAATTGAATGATCCACTGAGCCAAACGCGTTAGCGAAATCCAAAAGAACATTAACAGTGATATGAGATCTAGAAAAACCATCCCTTATGTCTTCCGTGAGGCGCAAAAGGGCGGTAGAGCAACTATGCCTATGCCTAAACCCAGATTGATGTTTATCCAGGATATTACATTGGCTCAAAACAGATGCAAGTTGAGTGTATAGCAAACATTCTAGTCCCTTTCCTAACACAGGTACAACACTTATAGGCCTTAAATTCTCAAGGGATGAAGAACTTTCATTCTTGGGTATAGCAGTGACAACTGCTATAAAAGGTGTATTGAACATCAATTTTTGAACACCTATCTTAACGAATTAAAAGATCGGCCCTACCCATCAAAATCGCTTTGGTATCGTTGAATTCGTTTTCAAAAATTCTTTACGCGTGAACCCACCCCATCCTCATTTGACGCATGTCAGGTTTTTCCTTAACTACAAAGTTGTATACCAGAGCATCGTCGTTAGGGAAAGCCGAGTTCTCGATGAAGGAGTAGGATTGTTATATAGTCTATGTGTTAACCCTAAGAATGACCATGTTAAATCTCAGCTCAATGAATCCAGTAGTTTTTACATAATACACACACACAGACAGAAACCACTAGATTTGTATATAGCAGCATAGATAACGCCTATAGTCTTGGAGCCCTCAGGCAAACTCCCTGCAATCATTCCGACTGTTCAAATTTAAAAGTGGAATAAAACAAGCATTTGGACTGCTCTCAAATTTAGCCTGAAAAGCAGCAAACCATTGCTGAGTGAAAGAACTTTAAAATTATTAAGTAGGTACATACCTTTGTGTTTTGCTGCTGTTTGTTGTCTGCTGTTGGTTTTTATATCCTATGCGCGAACGTGATAGGTAGTCATTTCTATACTTAAAAACAAATACGGTTGTTTCTTATGATTTTCCAGAAGTAGGAGCCCAAGTTCAAGGAGAAGCCAAAAGGTTGAATATAACCGAGCATGAAAGTGGATCTAGCCTAGATCCTAGGTCACAACAGAACGTGACTCTCATTAGCTTGGATGAATAGGAAAGTCACATCTATGGAAAGCACATTGATGAATGGCTCTTTCACTTTTGACACAGCTAATTAAGGCATAGATCGATTATAGCAAAATAACAATCACAAAGGCGGAAGAAAGTTGACGTACAAAAATACCACGTGGACAAATTGACACTTTAAAGATGAGCACACGTGGTAAAATTTACTTATACTCACAATGATTAAATTAAGTTCAGCTGAAATGTTTACTTGCGCTTGCGTTTAGGAGGTTTCCGAACGGATCTTTTTCGTATCCAACAATCGTCGACCTTCAGCTGTCTTATATTGATTCGTGAGTAACCGAAATTATTCGTCCAATTTTGTTAAATTTTCAATGGTTTTATGGAAATATTATATCATTACAATGCATGTGCAGTTTGCATGAGTGCGCTCTCATCTCCTGAGTTTGCTGCTGCAGTGCTCCGAATTCATCATTTTCTCTTATTGGGTCGAATGGGGTTTAGAGGGCACCAGAACCTGGGACTACTGGTACTTTCTTGCCACCATTCCAGATGATAACTCTCCTTAATCCTTAGGAGTGAGATAAAAATACCGTTCTTGCGTCAAAAGAAACGAAGATTCTAAACGAAAGGATGAGTTTGTTGGCCAAATATTTTTTGAGTATTTTAAATTGGTTAAATTTCGAAATTTGTTCTCAGAAAATCACTAAAAATGGCTAAAAACGGCCAAAAATCGTTAAATTTATATTTTTAGCAGAATTTTAGTTGAAGCTAAATTGTCAACGATTAAATAGGACATTTAAATTTTTTTCTCAAAACTATACTGAAAAATGTGCTTAAAGTTCATTAATATTTGCTCAAAAATCTATAGAAACCGCAAAAAAATGTAAAAACCCAAAATCTCCTTTGACTTGCCAAATTTTATTTAGAATGAGTTTTTTAATTTATTTATTTTATTTTTTATTTATTTAGTTATTTTTTATTTTTGCCATAAAATTGGTTTTTAACAATTTCTTTCTACTGAAATTGTTCAAATTTCTATACAATTTAACATATTTTATTTCGATAGATAGTTTATGAAAATTCGCACAAACGATCATGCTGCATGACTGGAACTTATTTAGCATTTTAGCCGCTCAAAACGGAAAGCAACTCGGGCGGAACCCTTGCGAGGACCGAAGGGCCCCGAGTTTTTCATTCGTTTATGAAACCAGTGCGAACTACAATAACACGCGTGGAGGGAACTTCAGAATTCGTGGAATATTGTGTAGTCGGTACGGATAAGGATTCGTTGAGTCGCAAAGTCCAGAGCCGGCATCAGAGAAAAGAAACTCGTCTGATGATATGAGCTCGTACCTGGAAAACCGAAACCGAGAAATCCGAAAATAGCATTCTCGGAATACCCAGGGTCCCGGGATAGGTGCCTATGACGGCACCCCCCCCCCCCCTTCTTCTAGTTCTTTACTTTTTACTTATATTGGCAGCACTGAGATCCAGAACATTCCGAACATTATGGCCCATATTCTCGTGACGTCACGCCTGGTAGGTTCGCGTTTCAGCCTAAGTCGGCCATGACTGCCCTACGTCAATGAATCGCTACTCAACCAACCTATTTCTCACAAGAAGTTTGCCGTCTCACGTCAACATAATTCGTGGTTATAAGGCAATTTTTCAACAGTTTTGTTTTGAAAAAGTATAAAATTGTAGCAATACAAAGTTTCAATCCGACTAAATGTTATAATAATCGTGCCTGCCAGCGCAATAATTGATTGCAGATTGCTGTCAATGATACCAATCTAACGTGAACGAGTTTTTATTTGGACTAGGAGCCTACTAACTATTGTAGTTAATCAGTGTCAGAAAACTAAAGAACTTAATTCGTTTAGGCTTTGAGAATAACTACTAACCTGAAAAATAGTAAAGAAAAGATGATTAAAAATTCCTCAGGTGTCTGTACTGCTGAGTAGGTACCTAGCCATCACTCAGGTAGCTCCATCAGCATTTTATTATAAGTTCGTAGTACTATGCTTTACTTGTTATATTGAATGAATAAAAGGAGAGATTTGATAGTTTATCAAAGTAAACAAGGCAGGTTGTTGGTACACCAAGAAACGAAACTACTTAGGTAGGTACGTATTTCCAACCAGATTTGCTGTTGGTTTAAAGTGCCTAAACAAAGTAGGTGGGTCATTACTTTGCCGACGAATACAACCGCTGATTAGCAAGTTTGTCAAATATCGAATCAGGGAATATGCAACATGAATTAAAAACCAGCTGCAAGGAAAATGCATTCTTCTGAAGGTAAGATTTCATAAAGACGGCATTGGCAGTGCAGTTATTGCGCGAGTTTTGCAGTTACGCAAATTTTAGGGACAAAAGAGGTAATTAGGTAGGTACCTACTTTCGTTTTTATCAATGAAGAACATGAACAAGTAATAAATATACGGAAAGTATGTAGGTATACCTTCCCTCTAGGTACTTACCTTTCCACATGTGATGCTTACTATTCCCGCCTAACAGAGCTCTCATAACACATCCTTTCATAAGACCACTTTCACAGTACTCTAAAGATTTTTAGTTTCAATTGATTCAAAGAACAGTTGTAAAACTAGATAGGTAATCCACAACATCTTCGCGGCTGATGTCTGGATCATCTAGAACACTTGTATGTCAACTCCCCAACACACATTTCATATGGATCTCTACCCCACAGATTAAATCTTGTGATCGTAGCGTTTGAGGTCATCACCTGATAATAACTTGATGTAATTTGCATACAATTTATCACCTTGATATTACAAATAATGAAAATATTGACTAGGAACTAGGAAAGACTATGTTATACAGTTGTCCAGCTGTGGCTACAAGTGGCGCATTTTCGCATAGTTTACTCGTCACCATGACAACAAGGTGAAATAACTTCGACTTCGCCATGCCTCGATGTAAGGATGCGCTAGTGTCCAAGTCTCGAGAATATCACCCATATGTGGTGGATTGTGGGGATGAAATGTTAGCGGTCAGTCTCAACGCTACCCTACATATATATATATATATATATATATATATATATATATATATATATATATATATTTTTTTATTTTTTAATAATTTTATTTATTTCCTCTATAATTGTATATAAAAATGTACCTATAACTTTCAAGAAATCAACACTCCATAAAAAAAGCAAAAATGATAATAACAAATTCTGCAGTAATAAATAATTAAACTGGGGGGGAAACAACATGCGAACAGGCCCTCTACAGGTGCAGACTGGTATCATTTGCCGATGATACGGTATTAATATGCTTGGGATATTCCCACGAAGAGCTACCATGTAACAGATAAATGTCATTGAACCATACAGTTAATTGGTACAGGAATAATTCATTAACCATAGATGTTAAAAAACAAATTACATTCTCTTTGCACATCGACCAATGTTCGGGATGACATCTGATATTAGCCTGGTTATTCATTACAAATCGTGTTTGCATGAAAATGGAGTATGTGGATGTGAAAATGTGAATAAGGTAAATACGATAAAATATTTAGGGTTTTTAGTTGATAGTAATCTGAAATGGAAAAGCCTCATAGATGTTATGTTAAGGAAAATTAGGAAATTGTTTTATGTATTCAGGTCACTTAGAAAAATACTCAGCATGCAGCAGCTAAGAACTGTATACTTTAGATCAGTCCCAAATAATTTACGGGATAGTAGCCAAGGGTAAATCCAGTAAGCAAGATTTGAAGCATCTAATATCAGCGCAGAAATTTATATCGAGAATAATGACGAGACGCAGTTACGGAGTGAGGTCTTCCGACCTTTTTAATAAGATTAATGTTCTTCCTCTGAATAACTTCCACATCCGAGCAGAGCTCATTTTTGCATATGCTCGGAAATCATATCTGCAAAAAATTCGACATGGTATGGCTACAAGAGCTTAGGTTGTTGGACTCTATCAAGTCCTAAAGGTGATGGGACGGAAGTCTTGGATGAATTATTGTCCCAAATTATTAAACGCAATTAAAAATAAAACTGTGCTCGATTTAAATGTTGGACAATTTAAGGCATGGGTCAATCTGAATATTGTAAAAGATGACTTTGTACGTAAGTTTAAATTGTTTGTTTGATGTTAATCATTTCCCTTGCAATTAGGTACATGTTTTGAAAGGTTTTTCCTTTTCGTCTCTCTTCTAGTAAAAAAAAAAAATTATAGAAATTTTGAAAAATTGTAAATATTTGAAAATGTTGAAGAAATTTTAAAAATTCGATTTGATTTTTGTTTTGGCTAATATGTTGCTTTTCTGGTAAAGCAGTTCTGCAATGGTCTCGGGCTGATCTTTGTTTCTTTTGTTTCATTTTTCTACTTCGATTATTTCTCATGTGGTATTTCTTCTTGTCGTATCTCTTATAGTGTTTGTGTCTACTTCTTTTCTCTCAACGTGGGTACCTTGAAATGAATGAAAAATACGGTCTTGAGCCCATGACTCCCCACTCCACGCTACAAGCTTGATTTAAGTGGGAGGGTCTATTTTGTACTTCTTTATATTTAATAATGTATTTTTTATGTTTTGTAAATAAAAAATAAAAACAATTAGAAAAAAAAAGAATGAAGTAGAAACCAATGAAATATTCAACAAATATGCAACAACAAAAAACAAGTAAAATACAACAAGAAAACTAGTTTTCTCATTCTGCTTGCAAGCAGTTCCAAATGAATATCCCATTTCAAATATTAATCTATATAAACGCCAAGGTATTTACTAATAACATTAACTCTATCAATATCAACCTCAGCAATACACCATATTGTGATTACTGCGAAGATACAGTGGACGATGTTGTTCACACTGCCCACTTTATGCGGAAGAAAGAGCAGCATTGTCACCCATTAAAAATGACCAAAACCTCACACTATACCTTCGACTCGCTACTAACAGTGACTACAAAAAACTGATTACTTATATGAAGACAGCGGGAATAGTTTTGTGACAAGTGTAATTTTTAATTCATGATTTAATTTTATTTATGAAGCGACTGAAGATGTAAATAGCTCAAATGTCAACTCAAATGGTTATATGTTACGTTGTAGCACAACCAATAAAATTAAAAAAACTCGGCGCTCCGCGCCTCGCCAGGGGGCAAACCCCCTGGACCCCCGGTTACCTCTATTTACATACTTCGGACGAAATTATTGAAACACAGAATGTGTTTGCGTTGTCGCGCAACCAAGTGACAACCAAACAAGCGTCATTGTTTACTATTCATTTATAACATCAATTTATATAGTTATAGTATGAAACTACGAAAAAAAATACGAAATAAATTCGTGATAAATCAAGAGCGATTTATCAAGTAAATGTCCTAAAGAGGCTACATACGAAATTACAGCTTCCTAGAGTGTAAAGCATAGAAATTAGCTTTAAGAGCCACACATCTGATCCGGACCCTGAGCATCGTCAAGTAAATGTCCTAAAGAGGCTACATACGAAATTACAGCTTCCTAGAGTGTAAAGCATAGAAATTAGCTTTAAGAGCCACACATCTGATCCGGACCCTGAGCATCGTCAAGTAAATGTCCTAAAGAGGCTACAAACGAAATTACAGCTTCCTAGAGTGTAAAGGATAGAAATTACCTATTCAAATTATTTAACCTCCGCTTCACAAATCAAACCGTTTTCGTAATACTCAGATCACCTGCTATGAATCAAATCATCGAAACACAAGCTCAATGAAATCATCAGAAATTAACAAGCGGTTGCAATCATGTTCACAATATCAATTATTGAGAATGATCACCTGTGTGTAAACAATTATTTATATAACCATGCTCATAACTCAGTTTGTTGGACACGCACTTCGCAGTAGTTAACATAATATTGTTAGATAAATCGAGAGCTTTCGAACGAATGGTCAACGAATTTTGTGGGATGAAAAACGACGAAGTACCATATCCCTAGCAACGACTCGGTTGTACGTGAAAATCATCCGTCACACATTTCGTTACCATCCCGCGTTCCATTTTCGGCTAGTTAGTCCATGGCTAAAACACATTCTGTGTTAAAAAAAACTCTATCAAGAGACTGACAAATATTTTTAGCGTTGCAGTTATCTTTCTGAAGACAGGCCAAGTCATGAATGAAAAGCTCATTCTTTTCTGGTTGAGTTCTACGGTCATGAGAGTAGGTCATGAATTCTAGGTGTGAATGATACAATGAATTATTAAGCTGTATATTTATGTACTATAGGGGATCGCAAAGTCAGTAGACAAAAAAGTAGGTAGGTGTATAAATTAAATTATTTGTACATACCTAACAAATAAAATAATACCAAATGGCAAAACTTGGATGAGATTCACGATATAGGAATTCTAATAAGGACACAAATCTTCACTAATTAATGACTTGATTTTATGAAACAAAACAAATATAACATAAAAAATAAAAATGAAAACTTTTCTTCTTTTCTGTAGTTGTTTTATTTATTCATTATTAGTTACCTGTTTAAATTGTCTTGAAAAAATCACTTTTTTTTTTTTAACCACCAAGTTGGTTAATGGACTCGCTTGTTAAATTTTTATTGATTCAAACTTTAAACTTGAAACTTTTGAACACATTAAAAAATTACAGGATTAGGTTTCCAAACAATACTCGTATAAACGAAAGTCATTAAATGATGCAAAGGTATCGAAATGAACCTCTAATAAAGCCACGGATATAAATATGACCTAGCTATCACAGGCATGTATTTCAATTGAAAATACAAAAACCTACGTACAGGGAATACAGAGAGAGGGGATTAGTTGGTATTAGTTATGGGGTCTGTTGTCACTAGTGCCAACGAGCCCCTTTTTGAGAGTGCCAACCGACCCCTACACGGCATTTTAGAAAAACATGTCGGTGACCATGTGCTCACTCATGAAAATGAGAAAACTACTACCTAGTGGAATACCAACATGAAATCCGAATCTTTCAAGTGAACCATTGATCGTGTCCGCATCACATTACCCTAGCAAGCAAGAAAGAAAAATTTTACTCAATTGGTCGAAAAACAGTTTTTTAGCAATCACGCGTCCATGAGCTCAAACCAACTAAACCATGGAATAGAATGGGTGGATTTGGATGGATGGAATTGCCAATTATTGGGAATTGGGAATTATGTGATCTGGAGCGATTCACTGAGTACCATCGAGGCGATTAGGGACTCATATTCTGATGATCCCCAATACAAAGCCAACAACATTGGGCTCAACCATAACTTTTAGGTGGGTGCCGAGCCATGTGGTTATTCATGGCAATGAGTGTGCAGATGCCCTTGTAAGAAGAGTCATTGGTGATAACTCCATCGATATGTTGCCGATACGCATTGAGGATCAAATCTCCTACATGCAACATAAAGCCAATTCCATCTAGCATGAGCAATGGCAGGATGAGGTCACTGGTCTGCGTGGTGTCCTTCAGGGCCTGTGCCCGGTGGGCCCTTTCGTAACCCTACTTCCAAGGAAGGATCGAATAGTGGTCAAACGGGTTGCCACTGGCCATACCCGTCTTACTCACAGATACCCTCTTAGTACAGAAGCTCGAGATCTTGTGTGTGGGAAGTGGGGGTGATCTATCCATCCGCCACTTTCTGAAGTCCAGCATCAGCCCCCTCAGTGGGTTGATGTATTATCCGGACCAGACAAGTTCCGATTCCTGTTGTTGTACCTAAGAGCCGCTGAGCTCTACTACGAACTGTATCTGATCTGTGATATATTTATATAAATCTAGTCGTAGTTGTAACACTTTATTTTTGGGGGTTTTTTTTCCAACCACTTTGAGGGCTAAACAGTGCTCATCATTGCACCCCTCTTTTTTTCCCCTATGAGATCCCAGTGGAGTCCATGATGGCGCTCCTTTTTAGTCAAGGATGGCAACATGGCTCCCCTTAGAATCGTGTCCCTTTGGGCACCTTGTTCAATGCCGCTAATGACCCTTCTGGTTGAGATGCGGCTTAAACCTTAAAAAATAAATAAATAGAAAGATTGGAATTCTTGGATCCAACCATAGTGGACGTTATCAGATTAATAACAATCACAGTACTTCGCTAGATGTTGAGCCAGGTCCGACATCCACCGTCGAATAGGGGGGGGGGTGTCATTACTGCCGATCGAGGTATTCCATGAGAGTTGCAGTGGAGGACCAACATTGCGTACGAGAGGGTAACCAGTTCCATAATCTCACTCCAGAGAGTCTGAACGAGTCATAATATGATTTACAATTTGAATACAATTTGAATGTTTTTGGACAATGGTGACAGAGCGACAGGATTTGCTAAGGTGTACGAGTAACAAGTTCAATAAATAGGTTGGAATTTCGAAGTCAAGGGGTTAATAATTTGAAAATAAATTGTAAGCATCTAATTTGCAAGTAATATAAAACGTTAGTTCCCAAAATTATATGTTTGTTGTACGTTGATAAGTGGCTTCAAGGGTTGAGTCCAAGGATATAACGAGTGCCTACAAGATGTGCGCGTCCTTAAAGCGAATTCAACGATTGGAGCCCAGCCTATTCGTCTCAAATCTATTTCAATAGGACGTCCCTCTGAAGCTAGGTAATATTAGCAAGGCTTCGCATATTATAGGAGGGACGCCCTATTGAAATTGATGACCGTGACGCATTTTTATGGGTTGTATTCGTTTAATCGCCGACAGACGAATACGATTACACGAATACGAATATAATCGCAGTTGACTCAGAATCAACGAATAATTATCGCGATTACAATCGTATTCGACGATAAGATTATGCCCAACACTGGTTTATGAATATTTTATGTATAATTTTAAGAATTATTTATTTATTATAATACTTATTTTAAAATTCGTTACTATAATTATTAATATTTTGTTAAACAAGCAATTATTGTTATCTCTCTTGCTTTAACATTATGTTGGACGGCGAATCCATCGGGTGGCCGTTGTATGACCACAATAATTTGCATGGCTCCTTGATTAAATTTATCATCTGTAGCTCTCAATTCCACTATTCGCATTTCACTCGGGGCATTCCGTACCACACCTATTAATGCTCTGCTCAGTGAAGCAGGGGAACCTCCATTAATGATAAGGCGTACGAAGCTATATAGAAGAGAGTGCTGTAAGAAGTTAGCAGATCAATCGCAGATATGGAATAGACAGCCGAATGAAGACCATGCCCTGGAAACTTTGATGGAGTGTACGCCTCCATCCTGTATTCAAGCTGCCGTGACACCTGGTGTTCGCCAGTGTATCGAGGGAAGTTTACATGTTTAACCTCTGCCACTCATATATAGCCTAAATCGACCGATCTCAATGGTGACTCCGAATATTCAGACCTATATTCTTGGGATAGATAAGTCGAAGAAGAGCGTCCCAACCAGCGAATCAGCCACATTCACCAGGCAATGCCCAGTGATGTATATGGAACATACAAAAAAATTTACACTGATGCCTCCAGAAGTGGAAACCGTGTAGGAGCGGGAATGTATGACCTTGAGAGTCGCAAAACCAAGTCTTTTTATTTACCATCCTCATTCCAAATCAACAGCGCCGAATTACTGTCCATAAAGCTTGCCTTAGAAGAAGTGCAAAGGATTAATAGGCGTGGACAGAAAACTGTTATCCTGACTGATTCGAAAGTAGCATGCGAGGAACTAGCACGTATACATCTGGGGCAGGCATCAAACTACTTAGTGTATGATATAGCCAAATTGCTCCTTGCATCTGATAACTCCGAACGGATAACAATACAATGGATACCCGGACACATTGACATAGGCCGATCAAGCTGCCAAGCTTGGGGCTTCTGGAGTATGCCAATCCCTGACAGCACCAATCCCACTTCCCGACGCATTAAATTTGATTGATCAGATGGCGACAGTTGTGTGGCAACAATGGTATGACCAGTATTCGCTCGACAAAGGGGTCTACCATTATTCTATTATGAACGAGGTATGCAAAAAACCAAAATTGCTGGTTACATCTCCCGAGAAGATCAATCGTTCAACTAATGCGCGCACGAACAGGCCATGACCAAGTTAATGGCCTCATTCGGCTAAGCGATACCTCAAACTGCAAATTTCGTGAGGACGTTGAAGAAGATGTGACACATAAATTAGAGATCTGCTCATTTATATGACGAAGAAAGAAGAGAATTCAGCCCAGTTGGAATAAACTTGGCACAATATGTACGAGACGCCACACCACAGGCCTTAAAGAAGCTGGTCCAGTTCATGAGGGATTCGGGTATAAACCTCTAGTGCCCCGTCAGTGATACGATGTTAACCATGCAGTACCATATATATTTTAAAACTAGAACAATAAGTTTACACATTAACACTAACTGGTTATATGTTACTTATTTTGTAACGCAACCGATAAATTGAAAAAAAAATCAATCAATCTATTTTTGTCTGAACGGGGTGAGTGAATTGCCCTATCCGACACCGCTTAGCCTGAAGTCTCCAAGTTGAGGCCAGAAAAATATGGATTAGCAAGAATGAGAAGGGAAAAAACTGGCAGAAAGAAAGATTTGGCGCCTCCGAGTTTTTTTCTTCCTAATTGCAGTAAAGTGATACTTCGGCTGACTTGTCTTCTCGAAACCTATTGTCCTCAATCGTCCTTCCAGGCGCATGCGCGACCTTGGTCCTGAGCAGCACGAAGTACACGTAGTAACCCTCCAGGACTGCGTAATAGGTGCCTCTAATAACATGGGTCTTGAGACTCATCTTCTTTTTACGAGTCCCTCGCAAAAGATAACTAAGGTTGAGCAACACTTACACCTGTTGCCTTTTACTAGTTTCTGAATGTGAGGTCGATTATTTATAGATGTGTAGCGAGCAATAAAATGAATAAGAAAACTCGTTTGTAAGTTAAAATACAAAATGTTACCGCTTACACGGAAAACATGGCATGGATATGTCTTTTGGCTTCTCAATTCATATTTTCAAACGACTGTACACCATCCACAATCTTTCAGTTAATAATGTATTTACTCAGATTAGATACGTAAATGAACAATTTAATCAATATTGTAGATAATAATGGAAGTTGTTAGTTTGTTTGCTCTGCTCTTCTGATCGTAGCTGGTTCGCTGGGAAAAGGAGGAAAAAAAAATAGGGAAAAACGTGAAATTTTTAATTAAAAAAGTCCTACTTCAGTTTTTGTTTATAGATGTACATGAGCAAAAAGTAATATACCTACGGAAAGTTGGTGTATAAGGTATACCTCTCTAGGTAAAACTACCTAGGCCCAAAGGCGATACCTAAGTACTAATATTCCTATCTGGCAGAGCTATAATGGCTCGTCCTTTCTCATACCCACTTTCACAGGACTCTAAAGATTTTAAGTTTCTTAATTGATTCAAAATATGGTTCTGAAAACTGGATAACCCACAATATCCTCGTGGCTGATGTCAGGAACTTCTAACACTTCACTGTTTGTTTGTTAACTCCCCCACACACATTTCATTGGGCTCTTGACTGCACAAAATATTCTTGCGTTCTTAAGGTTTCAGGTCATTGCCGGACAACAGCTTAATATAATTAGCATAAAATTTATTACTTGGCATAACAAAAAATACCCTAGGTACTAGGTAAATACTGAACCGTAGGATGACAAAGGTGACAAGCAATGGCGCCTTTTCGCTTAGTTTACTCGTCACCATGACAACAAGGTGTAACATTCTTGACAATAAGATTTTTAGCATTGCCTCGATGTAAGGATGCACTAGTGTCGAAGTCTCAAGAATATCCCCTAAAGGCTTCGTGCATAGTTCGAAATACAGAGCGCTCTATCGGGAAAACGCGACGTAACGGTAGGGGTGGGTCTCAACGCATCCAACCCACACCCCTTCCCCCGGCCTAGTCTCCCATGAAGGCTGTAAACCACCCCCCTCAGCGCTTCATAGAAAGTTTTCTTACAGTAGTTCAAGCACTAAGATTATGGAAAAGAAGAATGAAAATAAAAAATGTTAATCAAACTTGAGATTGTACAGTTTTCCTAGATTTGTAGCACAACTAAATAAATAAAAATAATCTCGAAAATCAGTTGAGAATAGTAGCCAGGGCAGCGTCGACCAAATTTTTCACACAATCACTCGCGCGTATGGATTTTTTCGCGGGTTTGGTCTTGGAATGGTCTGAAACGGATTCGTATTCAGTTTTTTTCTCGCGTCACCCCTTTGAATCAATTTTAACAGGCTTTTAAATAGATTTAGGCGAGTTTAGTTATTGTACTACAGACTGGGCTTAATAATGATAGACCATTGATCTGCTTAGAAGGGCTGTCAGAAATAATTTGCAGGGTTTTTTCTATTTTACTCTGCCGCCTGATTCAACCCCTCCTCGTATCAACCCAATAGGGTCATCCATTATCGCTTGAGCCGTAGAAAATTTGGTGTTATGTATTCGATTGATCATATCGTCCGTAATATGGTCCGATTGGACATCCTCAGAGAGATTCTGTTCTTATTTTGAAATAGAGTGTGACATCCTCTACTCTATGCTACTTATCTTTCCTTCTCTGCAACACAAAACAGCAAGAGGTTCGCTCGCAATGTTTTGTCTACTAGATGCCTAAGAGCTCCGATTCATCATCTCCAGACTCCCTCCCATTATGACACCCAGTTTCTTCTTTCCCACTGCACTATCGATTTGTTTATATTTCCCCTCCCATTCCCGCCGGTTCCCTCTTTCCGTTAGTACCTACTCAACGAGCCCTTTGCCTAAAAAACCACTCCCACAAATCGCTCCCATTTAGGGTCGGTATTTCCTCCTCTTCTAAGGGTTTCCCCCTAATCCCTTCAAACTTGTACACTCCAACCATCTCCCCAAATTGGTGTCAAGGGAGATTTATCGGTTTAGGTTAATGATGAGGACGCCTCACTCGGAAGGTTTCCAAGAGAGCTTTGCAATACGACACCTTTTCATTCCGTTTCCTTCTGTTTCTAGCAGTTTCTCCGAGTGATATTAATCTACCGCAACGAACGACCTTATACTCGGGAAAATGGAAACATCATCTTAACCAAGTCCGCTTGTTTGAACTTCCAATTTTATTTCCTCAGTCAGTCCAGTGTAATCAGTAAATTTGTAAACTTTTTGAACGTAGGTACTAGCTTCTCGTTGATTGTTTTCTTTATTTATTGGCAAAAAATATAAAACTTTGGTTACATGTACAAAATGAGGAAAGAAAATGTTCATTAAAGTAAGAATGGTATGGTATGTTGTTAGTAAAGTAAGAATTAAATAAAGAACTAAATTTGAAAATTCAAGATTACAGTTTGCCTACCTAGGTTTAAGTTCAGATGAACTTGAGTTCCCAGGTGAAGTCCTGACGTTGCTTACACCTCATTTATTAATATTACATATCCACAAAAACTTGTTAACAAAAAAAAATCAAGCTTTTCGCCAAAATAAATCACGAATGAAGAACATAAAATTCAAATTATACCCACTTCATAAAATTACATATACATAAAAATTATTCGTCATTTCGCACAATATGAAATAAATGTTTTTTTAAGAGATTCAGCGGAGCGAAAGTCAAAGGGATTAATTTTGTGGTCATAGAAAATTTTCAATGCTCGAGCAAATGAATTTCGCCGATAAAATTCAGAATGGCATCGTGGCAGCGAAATATTAGACATAGCTGTTGTTCTAGAGCTCGATAACCGGGATTGTGGGTGTGGAATACTTATGGGTTGATAGTGAAAGAATATAAGTAACCTCCCAGAGTTTATAGGTGAGTATTTTAAGTTCTAGTGGCGTAATTAGAGGTGGGGCAGAGTCCTCCCTAAGAATTACAGAGTATAGAAAGTTTGACATGAACAGGGTTTTATTTTGATAAATCTATTGATAACTAACTGTGCTCGCTCGCTTCGCTCGCTCGCCCAAGACATAAACGTAGATCACAGTGTACCATCACGTAAACTTCCAGTCAATTCTATCAGTACTGCCAGAGAAAAACTATCTACAATTCTATCTACCACACCCAGAGAGACTCCGTTCCAAAATTCGGCATCTCAAGTTAGAAAGGAACAAAATTAGCTATAGAGCACACTCACCTAATTAGAGATTCCCCCAAATTGTTATTACATATATCCACATCCAGAGAAGCAACGTTCCGAATTTCAGCATTTTTAGTAGAATAGAAATGAAACTTAGTACGGGACCCTCTCAGCAGATTGGAGTGTTTCTCACGAGGCAATATTACACTCTACCACAGCCGGAGGAGCCCCGTTCCGTAGTACAAAAGTTCTCGTTCCCAAGTTAAATAGAAACAAAAGTACAGAGGTGAATATTACCCTCATTCCTCAAGTCGTAATTATACTCTACCACACCAATAGAAGCCCCTTACCAAATTTCGGCATTTCAAGTTGGAATGGAACAAAATTAGGTTCAGAGCTCACTATGTTGATTGGAATGAATGGTTCCTCGAGTTGTAATTATACTCTTCCACACCCAGAGATGTCCCGTTTCTGAGTTTAGCATATAGGTAAAGTTGAACAGGATCAAAATAAACTACAGAGCTCACTCAGCTGTGTGAGCTCACATCAGTATCTCAAATTCGATAGGAACAAAAGTACAGCGGTCACCCTGTAGATTCGACTGATTCCTCAAGTAGTTTCCCTCAAGTTTTTGGCGTGTGCTGTTCGGAAGTTATCAGCTTTTGAACGGTATAGTGAACTCTACTTTTACTTTGCTAATTGGGGGAGAAAAGTATGTTCTTATGTTGAAAAACATGCTTCTTTCTTCGAACGAAAAGCATCATTTTTGATCAACCCTATAGGGTGGTAATTAAAGGCTGAAATAATGAAAAAAAACGGGATCTCGAAAACTTCCAAGGTAACAGTACATTTTGTACTTATATTTTCCCAACAAATCAAATGAAATCATCCGAAAAGCCATACGTTCTCTCACTGTAAGCTATAATGAAGCAGCGACCCTATGATTTTTCGGGGAACTAAGTCTCATCAATGACCACTAGATGATGTTAGGCTTGCAGCGAGCAACAGAATTACGTGGCATACGCACTGCCGCCGCAGTTTTGCTAATTCACGGCACTTCATCATCAGCTTGCGCTAGGAATGTTTAGGTGCGTTATTTACCTAATTTTATTATTTTACCTTCAGTAGGCGTCTACTTCATGCAGACATATTAGATACCTATCTAATGATTCATTTAATAATATAGACAGGTGTTCAGTGTAGAAGAGATACAATACAAAAATAGTGCACCTCTGTGTAATAATTTGTAGTGTTTTCACGTGTGTATTTTTAAGCTAGAGGTCCCGGTAAAAGCACGTTCCTATTTTCTTGTATATTAATATTTCCATGTGTATACGTTGAGCATTAGTTACTACTTTCATTTAGTGACGCTTGAGAGTCGGCATCTTTTAGCAAGTGCGATTGGAACAAAAGATTTACGGTCTTGCGGTGTATCTCGCCGGTTGGTGTGAACAGGCGAGCGGAGAACAATGATTTTGATACAACGACCCAGCGGGCCCGGGCGTTTCCCCTTCCTGGGAGACATAAATCAAGCAGTCGCCTCCAAACCGCCTTTCCACGGGTTACAATTCGGTGCGAACAAGTGGTGTTACAATGCGTTTTCCATGTCCATTTTAGTGAATTTTCGTTAAATATAAAGCTATTACTACCTATGGCCCAGAAAATTTTTAAATCAAAATTTTTGAAAATTTTCTTCATTAAAATCCGTTGTAAAGCATTCAGAAACGATTCCTGTAGTTTGAACTTTTGACATTTTATGTCTTTACTTTGGCACATAAACGAAAAAAGCGTTAACAAAAAGCTTTACGGTTGGTTTTCTGATGATTTCCGCTTACAACCGAGTCGTTGCTAGGGAAATGGTACTTCGTCGTTTTTCATTCCACAAAATTCGTTGACCATTCGTTCGAAAGCTCTCGATTTATCCAACCATATTATGTTAACTACTGCAAAGTGCGTGGCCAACAAGCTGAGTTATGAGCATGGTTATTTGAATAATTGTTTTCACACAGGTGATCATTCTCAATAATTGATTGTGAACATGATTGCAACCGCTTGTTAATTTCTGATTTCATTGAGCTGGTGTTTCGATGATTTGATTCATAGCAGGTGATCCGAATATTGCGAGAACGGTTTGATTTGTGAAGCGGTGGTTAAATAATTTTAATAGGTAATTTCTATACTTTACTATCTAGGAAGCTGTGATTCCGTATGTAGCCTCTTTGGGAAGTTTACTTGACGATGCCCAGGGTCCGGATCAGATGAGTGGCTCTTAAAGCTAATTTCTATGCTTTTCACTCTAGGAAGCTGTAATTTCGTATGTAGCCTCTTTAGGACATTTACTTGACGATGCCCAGGGTCCGGATCAGCTGAGTGGCTCTTAGAGCTGCAACACATACGAGTCTGCAACTAAAGACATAAAATATCCCAATGTGTTGCAGACTCGTATGCAAGCGTTCCTGATGATTATCGAAATGATTAAATTTTCTGGTAATGTGTGGGTTAGGCTGAAGATGGTCCTCTATAATTTTTCCTTTTCTTTTGATTTTCACGTACAACCAAGCCGTTGCTGGGGAAATGAAACTTCTTTATTTTTCACCGTCAAAATCGTTCTCCACTCGTTGGAAAGCTCTCGATTTATCATGCATTTCTTTCGTACTTGTTGTTCTATTCATATCGTAGTTTTATTGTTCTATTATATTGTAGCGCAAGCTGATGATGAAGTGCCGTGAATTAGCAAAACTGCGGCGGCAGTGCGTATGCCACGTAATTCTGTTGCTCGCTGCAAGCCAAACACTTTCTAGTGGTCATTGATGAGACTTAGTTCCCCGAAAAATCATAGGGTCGCTGCTGCATTATTGCTTACAGTGAGAGAACGTATGGCTTTCCGAATGATTTCATTTGATTTGTTGGGAAAATATAAGAACAAACTGCAAATGACAACCAAAAAAACATTACTGTTACCTTGAAAGTTTTCGAGATCTCGTTTTTTCAATATTTCAGCCTTTAATTACTACCCTATAGGGTTGATCAAAAGTGATGCTGATGTTACTGGCACATCACCAACCAATGTATGACTTTTGAGCGAAATTTTATTCAGTTAGATCTAGTAGTTTCTGAGAAAAGTGCGGATGGCGCCGGCGTATGGCGGACTGTGGATGGCGTATGGTGGACCTTGGACGGCATAAGGCGAACAAACGGATTTATTAGATTTTTGGATTCTACGAATCTTGATACGTAAATCATTAAATTTTGAGAATAATGAACCAAAATGAAATGAAATTATTGAAATGAAATTATTAAAAATAATGAAGCAAACTTCAGGAATCGTTTCAGAATGCTACAAAACAGGTTTCAATAAAGTTTTTTTTTCTTCAAAATTTGTATTTTAACATTTTCTGGGTCATTGCGAAAGTTTTAATCATGCAGCATGATCGTTTGAGCGAATTTTCTTGAATTACCCAACGTATTATCCTCCTATATAAAAGAGAGATGTATGTCTGTCTGCCTGTCTGGGGTCGATTCCCGTCCAAACCTATTGACCGATTTTGATGCGGGTTTTTGCAAAATGTTCGCAAAGTTTCGGATCAACATTTAGGCTATAGTAAAATTCTCCGAACTCGCTAAAAGACGACTGAAAAACTCATCATTGACGCGGGGGTGACGTCGTTCCCTTGTGACGTCATTCAGCTTCCTTTACACAGCAGCTTCAAATCCTTCCAGTCATCCAATACCCTCCCTGTGGCACCTTTTTAGAAAGCTCTTTGCAAGATCTTTCAGCTGACGGAATAAAATAAATAGGCGAAATCGCCCATTGCCGAAACAATTTTAATACCAACTTGAACGGCCTGTATACCAATAAAAACGCCAAGAAACCTCTCGGCTCTTGTAATAGCGGTAAAAAAGAATGACGGCAATGGGAGGTTCGGATCAAAATCGTAGGAAAAGATTGGAGGCGGTCTGCGGTTCTAACTGAGTTTAGGATGTTGAAATTGGTTTTGTACCTCCTAGAGGTCCCGGGGAAAGCTCTCATTCCCTTGATTGGGTAAAAGTAGGTTCCGATTTCCGATACAAAAAACTCCAGCTGCAGCTGTCCGCTCGATAACGAACTACCTTACAAAATATAAGGTCTTGACTCCTTCAGGAAACTACCAATTTATTTGTTCGAATTTCAAGGACACAGCCCAACTTTCAAATAATTTCAAAAAGCTTGTTAAATTTCAAATAGTTTAGTTTTTATACATACATATATTTTGGGGGCAGGTCGATTCGGTCCTATGCCGGGTCCAAGCCTCAGTGGACTCTCGGTTTGCTAATTGGGAGGTGGAGTCCGGGGTTCGAGATGGGCGATGTCAACCTTCCTGACTGAAGGGTCCCGAGACAAAACTGAATTGAGCTCCATGTTAACCAACGACCCAAAATTGAAATGTTTTTACAAGTATCTCACCGAAAACTATGGTATGAAGACATCAAAATTCCCCCCCATAATGTGGGCCGCTCCCAATTTTTGGCTAACCCGCACAACGAACTCGTGCGAAAGTTTCCACTCGAAATTTAATAGATTGTTCAGGAGCACTCATCCAAACATTTAAATGCCTTTGCTGATATACTGCTGGAAATTCAAAGTGACACTGAGATATCGATGAACAGCATCGCTCAACGTGTCTGTGAGGAGGAAAATACAGGAGAAAATCGAGAAAATTGACACTTACATTGCCCAGTAGGTACCTCGCCTGCGAGATTTCGCGTTTTGATTACGTCACCAACATCGCAGCTTTGAACAGGCCAATTCATCTCTGATTTCGACGACATTTTTACTACAGATTTGGACATATGACGACGAAGTTCAAGTCTTCTGATTTTTAAGGTATGATTTCATACACACCTATATTATGCATGGGGATTGGGTGTGGGGCCGAATCGACATTTCAGGTGGGTGAGGGTATGTCAACTTGGCCCGGGGGGTCGGATTATCTCAGGGGGGCCGAATTTACATAGGGGCAGGTAGTTAGGAGGGCCGAATTGAAATCGAAAAGGGCCGAATTGACCGGGGCCGTATATTTTATTATTATTGTTTGTTGATTTTATGAATGATAGTTTTTATTGATGAATTTTATGAATGAATGTTTAGTATGTTTGTAATTTATAGAATGTTTGGCTGTATGATTGGTTAGCTTTCTGTATTTTGGCTTGGGACTCTCGGTCGGCCCGGGGGCGGTCTCGCCTGGTGTTTTGCTTTCCGGTGGAGCGATAGCTATGATCGAGCCTGGGGGTGCATATCCAGAAATGGATGTGCTGTGCACCCTCGGGAGGCCGCCATGGTGGGTCGGGTCCGAGCTTGGCCGGGACGCCCCGGCCAAGCCACCTTTTGGATGGCTATTTAGTCTGCAGCTGACATTTTGGTTTTCTTATTTATTTTATTTTTTGTATGACTGTTTAAATATAGTTCTTCCATAAAATTGTATGGCTGCATAGGTATAAATAAATGTGTGCTAATTTGATCATTTGGGAGTCGTGAATTTATATTTGTTATTTGGCTTGATTGTTTCTGACTATTGTTATGCACTTATGTGTGATGGCAAATAAAACTTTCAATCATTGCACAGTGGGCTAAATTGGATATTAAGCTGGAAAAAGGTCGATTTTTTTAAGTTACCGGAATGCAAGTTTTAATGAGTGGGTTTGAAGGAGGTGTTTCTGAGGAACTTTGCCCTCGAAGGGGAAGGGCTGAGCCGCAGGATGATACGTGAAACTGTGAAGTTCACGTTGTTTCTCCTGATCACTTAGTTCCAGGAACGGATTAAAGGGGGCGGTTGCCCCCCTCCAGGAGGCAGAAGAAAAAAACTCTCGCCAGGGAACGCCAGAAAAGAATCTCGCTGTCGCGCTTGTAGGTTGACGAAAATACAAGTATAGATGAAGGAACTTTATACTGTGGGGAAACTGGGATGATAGGTACCGGTTTTACTAATCTGTCACAGGCAACTTACTAATCTGTACGTTTGAATTTTAGTAGGCCTACAAACTGCGTAGAATTTTCAGTGGGTAACCTCGGAGATTTCCAGAAGTGCCAGAGGGAAAAATCATCAAAGGAGGTTGGCAACGGTGGTGTAGAGTCTGTTTCGTCCATCTTCGCCCTTTCGTGAGTAGAAGAGCAGTAGAAACCAAACTTCAGGTTAAATGCAAACTAAAGTTTTTTTAGTGTTTGAGTTTAGCTCCATCAAGAAACAAGCATGAAATATAACCTCTTTCTTCTTTAAAATACATAAGGCAGCAGGTAAGGAATATAATTTGTATTAATAGGGATTAGTTTGTGTTCATCATTATATTTAACAAGTTACGATAGGTATACGGTAGGTAATATATGTTTTCTTGATTGCAGCCAGTGTTTTTCGATTGAAGTGAATTTTTCACTGTTTCACATTTACCAGTAATAGACAAAAAATGTTTAACAAGGTAATATTTTATTTGTATTTTCAGATTTAATCAAAAATGTACTTTGTTCATTTAATTTCATCGTAAGTGTTTATTAAATCTTTTTGTTTCTAAAGGAAATTGAAAAAAATTATTTAATCCTGTGTTTACAATATTTAAACGTATAATTTATAAATAATATTACATCGCGAGGACTGAAGTTATTATGTAGTATTGATTTATATCTCCAGCGTTTTATGTTTCGTTCTCTGCATTTTTCGATATAATTTTGCCAAAAAAATTACCTATAATCATTTTATTTCTTGTTGATTTTATTTATTTATTCATTAATTATTATTATTATTATTATTTGTGTACATGGATGTTTGGAAACCAAGCTAATATTTGTGCAAATAAAAATTATGTTTTTCATGTTAATTTTTACATACCTAATGTAAAGTTTGGGTCTAAAACCTCTAAAACTGCTAGTTTTTCAAGGTCTTTTTTCAAAAAATTTCCCGGGGGGTACTCCCGGTTGAGGACTACCGCCTCCACCCACGAAATTCTATTTTAATCCGTCACTGATAACTTCATTATGCTTCCTTCTGGTGCGGCAACAGTTCGTCGTCTAATCGGTTACTTTTTCGATGGAAGTATCAACTCGAAGGTAAGTGGAAAATATTATCCATCGTCTCGATTTGAGAGGTTTTTTTGTTTTTGGTATAAGAACAAGGGTTATATTCGGAATCAGCACTAAATATCCGACAATAATAGCTCATATAAATTAATTTTTCCCACTTTGAGCATCGGCGGGAAGAGATCGGAAGCTGGGTAGGTATCTTGCCGTACGAAGACGCATCAGGTGGAGGATGACCGCAGAAGCAGCCACTCATCAGTATTCAACAGGCAAAGACGACTCGCCTGTTATTAGCGAATCGGGTTCCCCTTGAACGACCGAACTAGAAATTCTTCCGATCCTGTTAGCCTGAGCTTGAAGAAGTCGCTTTTTTGCATTACTTTCTTCTTTGTCGGTTGAACATGAAGGACGTCCTAGCAGACAAGTCCTGTGGATCCTATGATTTTGACAGGTGATATACATTCAGAAATTCTGTATCATAAATGGCTCTTTAATTGAGCAACAGTCGAGACTGTGCAACAGAAACCTTATAAGGGTATCTTTTGTATTAAATACCTATAGAAAAGTCTTGAGGGGGTTCATGAGTCCCTAGTAATCCAACACTTTTCCATGTGCCTATTTCTCTAGATCACTTCGCGATATCTTCACTAATTTTTTTTTAAAATTTCTTTATATATTATAGTCTTGATATAATTACTGATAATCACTGAACGAGTTTCAACTCTCTTGTGCAAATATTTTTTTACCTACAGACAATATGGCAAAACCATTTTTTAAATATACTTACCAATGTTTATGCGTCTTCCATCACAGTCATGTTTCTAATTCAAGTTTTTAGTTGAAACTTGTTTAGCAAATATAAGAGACAGCCCTTCACAACCAAAATTCAACAACAACAACAAAATTAAGTCGCTGACTCGATTGAATGCTGAGAAACAGGTTACATTAGTGCAGTGGTGAAAAACAGCGTCTTTTCAGTTTGGATAAAACAGCAGTTTAGATAAGGTGGCCGTTTTTCGAAGTACTTGACGGGAGTTTTACGAAAATTTGGAAATTAAGCTAAGTAATCTTGCCTACGATCTCTTTGATCTTTTCAGTTCAGTTTCTAGGTTAACAGACTAAAAAGAATTTATAAGGGAACCCCCCTCCCCCCACCATCGTTTTGCTAAAAACGAAAAGCTGAAGAATTCTTTGTTATATAACAAAAACATGGAAAATTAATATTATAGTCCCCTCTGAAGCCCAGATGAATTTTGTTAGGCTGATTGAAGTTTGATTTGTCCTTTATTACCTAGGTATATAAAAACTCAGGAGCACCGAAATGTTTGTTTGCTATTATTGCTTATGATACTTATTTGAAATGTCGTTGGTAGGTATGATAGTGTGCTATATATTATTGAATTTTTTAATAAAATGAAGCTATTGCGATGGATCCAAAATTTTTAAAATACCTACATATTTTCTACAATTTTCTTCATGAAACTTCAACTTTGAAAGTACCTGGTGCATTTTCTACACGTTACACACAACTTACCTCCAGGATTAATCGCTAACTGAGGGAGATAAGTCTCAGGTAAGGATACAAAGCAGATTGCGGTATCTTGCAGGTAAATGTGAGTTGATAAACAGCCAACGAGAAGTTACCCGAGGCCGCTAGTTACCTAGTTTGCCTGGGCTTTACCTGTTATTGATAAACTGACAGTTACCCACTTCATTTTGGAGAGATTTAAAATGAGGTCTGTTCATTCCTTATTTGTGATTCTTATCATAAAATTGCAATTCTTATCATTGAATAGATATAGAATTGCAATTCTTATACATGTTCCAGACAGTTGATAGAGCTTATACAAATAATATTAGTAGATGGTAGGGTTGGGCGATAGTCGATAGTTAGCACTATCGATAGGCCGATACTATCGGTTAAAAACTATCGAATGCTATCGATAGTTTTCGATAGCTGCTTCTTTTTTTTTCCAGACCTATTCAGTAAAGAATTTCAACTAATTTAATTAAATTCAATTACCTACCTACTATTTGAAATTTGCAGGATATAAATTATAAGATTGTAAGATGAGAAAAAACTAATTTATTTGAATTTTAAAAAAGTATTTACAATTTACATGTTTACAATGACAATTAACAAATTAAATCTTCAGAAAATAAAAATAACGAAATAGTTAATTTTAAGATTCAACTGTGCTCCTTGAGCCACATATTTCCCGAAAGAAAAACTAGCATTTCTGCTTTCCTTTGGCTCAATCTTGTGCGTTGTTCAGATATAACTTTCCCGGCCGAAGAAAACACACGTTCAGAGGGTACAGATGAGCCTGGAACGCAAAGGTACTTCTTGGCTACATTCTCTTCCACACAGAAGATCTGTCATTATTATTTAACGAAATCTAATATACATTAGGTATCATTATACATTAGGTAATAATTCCGAGAATTTCAAACTAGAGGGTAATAAAGATTCATCGATAGTGGACACTATCGATAGTGACCATCGATAGACATGACCTATCGATATATCGATAGTAACTATCGACTATCGCCCAACCCTAGTAGATGGGTGTTTGTCTCGGGCACAATTTATTTGGTGTTTAGGTAATGTCTTTCTACCGACTGTTCTCCTCCTACAACCTGCAGTTGTAACCCGCTCTATATGTATATCGTTGTTGGTCATTCCTTTGAATGTATTCAATTCGTGATCCAGGCGTTGATGATGGCCTCCGCAAGGTTCATATTTATTTATAAGTCTGACTCGGAAAGGGGATTCAGAAGGTCGGCAGACGAGGTGTTCTAGAAGATGTCGGGGGAGCTTCGTAGGTCCCTACAAATAGAAATCCGCTCATCTCCCTCACGATCGAACTGCAAAAAGTCCACCGAGAACAAGAAGTCGGGACAGGAAGACGAAGGATGTAATCTCCCTTGCCGAAGGAAACCTCCCGCTACAGTGGGGCCCGCGGGGTTGACCGGTCAAGGTCATTGTTAACCTTATCCTCAACTCTCCAAGACTCCTGCAGGAAGTTGAAGGCCTCAAGAGGAAGCTCGACACATCGCACCCATCCTAGAACAGAGTATAACTAGGGTTACCAGATTTTTTTGGATCATATAAAGTATATCCTGGCTGCAATCTAGGAAAAGTAAAGTATTTCAATGAAAGTTGAAGTATACATTAAAGTTAACGTTCTCGACTTACGCACTAAGGTATTTTTCATTCAGCAACTGCACACAATGTCAGATTACTGAAAATAAGAAAGTTCGGTTTGAGGAATTTAAAAAGAACCATGAATAGTAATATTTTTACTGTACGTAGGTCACAAAACTTTTATTCCGAAGAAAACATTACTAGACATTTCAATCTTAACGAGCCCATATTTCAGTAAATTTGTACTAGATACAGCTAAAGAAGAAAAGGTTCTAAAAAACCGAGTCTTTTGGGAGTCATTTTCCACTAGTTTAAGCAAACAGCATCACATATAGGCACCTACTCATTAAAAATAACCAAAATAGCTGAAGGAATCTTCATCACATAGGTATCACATACAGAACAGACCCAGGGTATCACATCATGACGGATCACATCCAAAAAGTAAACAGAATCATTGAACCGTTTCGTTGCTGCTGTTGTAGTGTAAGTATGGGATTGAGCGCCCGGCGGGAGATGGTCAGCCTTCTCAACTTTTCGAGTAGGTACATGAGCGACCCTTGACCAATTTTCGTCCATGCAGGTAGGTAGTTGTGGTGTAGGTAGGTATGGGAACCTTGTCCTTGACTAGTAAGTAGGTGCGGGTGCTGAACTTTTCTTCTTCGTTTCAAATATAAAGTATTTTGGTCTACTTTAAATTTTTTATAAAGCATACAGTATTTTGAAGAAAAATAAAGTAGGATACTTTAAATTAAAGTAGATCTGGCATGGGATGTACCCATGTATTTCCTATTCATAAACGTATATTCAACTCAATTCAATTTTATTAAATCGATTCAATATTAAAAAGTGGAAGGGGTATAGTCAATATTGAGCATGTAGGGGCAAACGTAAATATTATTGTCAATACTCAGTTGTTGCCGCGCTTCTGGGGGGATGCAAACAGGGATGCACTCCCTCATGTTTGTGTTCTGTCGACAGTGGTTCAACCATCTGTAATCTCTATCTCTATCTCTATTATTTATAAGAATGAAACTCCGTCTGTTTGTCTGTCTGTCTGTCTGTCGTGTCTATGCACGGCCAAACGGCTGAGTGGGCCGGATCTACGAGTGGGGGGATCTTTTTGGGATTTTCCGATAGGGTGTATAAGCGAATTTAAAATTTTCTAATCCCACCCGAACCATGGGCCGTAGGGCGGGAGGGGGGTCGAAGTAAGAATTAATGTGCGCTTTTTGGACTTCCCCGCTTCCCCTACCCCTCTAAACGGCCGTTGACAATTCCGGAAAAATACGGGTTTCGTAGGTTTTCCTACGAGGAAGACGACGGCGCGATCGGATCGCGAAAAAAGTATCGGGAAATGCGTTAAAAAAATGCGAGAGTACGGACCCGTTTTCTCGAAAAGTCCGCCGAAAAACTTGGTTTTTTCCGATTAAAATATACCCCATAAAGGTACGTTTTTCGGAACGGTTTTCGCGGGCGAAATACAGCTTTGGGTCCGCCGAATCTGAATCCGAAATCGGATATCGAAAAAAGTGAATTTAAGTCGGTCAAATCACGAGCGGAAGCGAGCAAAGCGATTAACATCAGAAATTAATTTTGCCGTGTTCGCGAGAAGGCTCTGGGAAGACAGAGGTCTTTGGGGTTCAATAACTCAGGTACAGGTTTCGGTGTTTGGGTGTTGCGAGCAGGTACCTTGCGAGCGAAGCGAGAGCCATTTCAACAGAATAAATTCGGATTTTTTCCTACAAATATACAGCAATACCTTGCGAGCGAAGCGAGCAATATCCCCGAATAAACTTTTCGTGGTTCCACGTAGTTTTATAAGATTTGATTTGTTTGTAAGAATTCCCAACTGAAAAAAACGTCTGCCAAGTTGGGTGGGCAGTATAACTTCCTCAAGGATATACAGGTATACCTTGCGAGCGAAGCGAGCAACATCCCCTAATAAAATTTTCGTGGTTCCACGTAGTTATATAAGATTTATATTGTTTGTAAGAATTTCCAACAGAAAAAAACGTCTGCCAAGTTGGGTGGGCAGTATAACTTCCTCAAGCGAGCGGAGCGAGCAACATCCCCTACAGAAGTTAAAACTACCCTTAGAGATCTACCGTTTGCGAGCAACATCCCCTACACGTTTCAATTGTAATACATCGCATGTATACAGCCACACTTTGCGAGCGAAGCGAGCAACGTTCCCTACATGCCACACTTTGCGAGCGAAGCGAGCAACATTCCCTACATGCCACACTTTGCGAGCGAAGCGAGCAATATTCCCTACATGCCACATTTTGCGAGCGAAGCGAGCAATTTAATGGGGGGTCCGGGGGGCTTGCCCCCCGGCTGGACGTGGAGGCGAGCGTAGCGAGCCGGAGCGGCTAGTAATTTTATAAACGTCTGTTAGTTCATTCGGAAGTAATTGTGAAAGTCTGCAGTATCTGTCAAACTTATTTCTCGCAGTAATCGCAGATGAGAATATTTTCCCCGCTTTTTCAACTACTCTTTCACCCATCTCTTTAGCTGAACTCGAAGAAACATTGCGATAGCCATAGCTATGGAAAAAAAAAAAAAAAAAAAAAAAAAAAAAAAAAAAAAAATTCTTTTCAAAAAAGACACAATTTCACTTTGTCGGAATGGCGGGAACAGACGTACTGAGCACATTTTATTGACAAGAATATTGACAATAATATTTTCCGTGTAGGATACAACATTATTGATGAGGATATTGAAGTGAAAAAACAGCGTCGTCAATAATATTGACAATACTGATATTGTCAATATTATTGAGCGTGTAGGGCTCGCTTATAACCCGTAGGTATTACAAGGAGTTCCTTAAATACATATTAAAAAATAGCATATGATATCTTGCCTTCATTTCTGCCTCATTACTTATGTAGGTCTACATAATTTACGTATAATGCGAGTAAATGGGCACTGCATAGTTAACATAGATCACAATCAGTAATGCCTGATTGATATGCCATTGCCACTCCACTGCCAAATTTCAATAATAATCCCGAGTCAATTCCAAAATTTCCAATGCGGTGTTGATGATCGTTCTATCTGTAGTAGATTTTCATCTTCTTCTTGACCTGTTTTCTGGAAATGTAGGGAAGGGACAGAGGAAGATTGTTCAGATTAATCTCCACTTCTGGCCCAGTAGATGTAGATCCTCCAACGTACTTTTTCCATAGTGAATGATTTTTTTTTTTTTTTTTTTTTTTCATCAATCAGTAGTTCATTTCCAATCAAGACGGCATGCTTCCCGCCTTTTCTTGCTTGAAACAACTTTGGCAAGAGATGATTCCTTAATTCCCGTGTACGTCTGTCGTAGAACTAGGATGTACTAAATTGGGATCCCTTGTAAACTTGAACTTGTAAATGTTCTATTGTAATTTAGATTTAGAGAAATTATTAGCTAAACTAATGTGAACTGGTCTACTTCTAGAAGGTTGGATGGTGCCTAAACGCATAACTTCATAATCCTCAAGAACGCAATTTAATTCCGTTCTAAAAATGTCCACCACCTTCCTCTTGAGAATATTCATGTTTTCTTTCCCTTCTAGAACGTTATGAAGAATAAGATCGTTTCTGTTGTCCGTGTGCCGGTTCTGTTTCGTATTATTTTTTTCAGATAATGCTAGATTTTCTTCTACACTGTCAATTCTCTTATTAATTTTTTTATGAGCAAGATAGTTTCTTGGCTGTTAGCAATTTCTTGCGACAGAGCATGCACCTGTGAATTCAAAACATTTGTATGTTCCTTCAAAATGCAGTCGCAGTTCTGAAGTTTGGTTGTGATTACGTCAAGGCATTGAATTACTTGATTTATCTCGGAAGTCGACATTCTCGTAGTTGGAATTATTCAACGCGACACCGGTCGGCTCTTCGAGTGTTGCTGATTAAGGAATACGGTATTCGGTCGAGTGAATAGTCCTTTCCCTTCGGTAAAAAAGAAATCACCAACCAAACTCGCAAAAATGACCTTTTTTCCAGAAATCTTCCCGTTAAAAATTTATGAAAATTGTTATTGCTGAGAGTTAATCAAATGGGAGGAAGTATTGTGAAATCATCAGAAAGGTTCAGACGCTTGCATACGAGTCTGCAACGCATTGGGACATTTTCATGTGTTTACCTATGAATGGTCAACGTCATTTCTGATGGTCATAATCATCGTTGTTGCCACTTGCGACAATTTTTTTCGTGACGATTTTTTTATGTGCCATATGAAAGACATGAAAATGTCAAAAGCAACCACAAAAAACAAACGAGTTCCACTATCTGCTTCACAAGCAAAAACCATGTCACGTGGATATGTCTTTGACTGGGGATTTCATAACGGTTGTCCTCGAGAGTTGTAAACAAATCCTTTAACTTTAAACAAATCCCTGGGCCGCATCCCGACTAATTCCAACAAAACAACGGTTTACTTATAGAAATGTTGAAAATAACTGTGGAGAGAAGCCACTACAAACTACAATGAGTTGTTGTTAACAGTCGACTGTTGTCAAGAGGATGAAAATGTTTCCTATGGAGTGGAGTAAATGATGCTATTGCTTTACGTTAAGAATATTGTAACCGGCTTATTAAAATTGTTTATAGTCCAATCAACTTAGTTTAGGAATGTAGGTACGTAAGGAGGGGGAAATTGGTAGCTTGAGATGTGAACATTTATCACATAAATCAAGCCCGTTCGAATGAGTAGCGAACGATTTCTGTGCGATGATAACTGCGGAAGTTCCATTCCCCTCGCAACGGCTGGGTTGTACGTGAAAAACACTGAAATCGTGACACAAATTTTGCATCACGGAAATTTTTGGTTGACCCCCCAGAGCAAAGACATATCCTTGTCAAAACTGAAACGAAATTCACAATACAATCCTGCTAAACCCGTTTAACGCCCTTAATACGGAGCTCGCAAAAAACACGTGCGCTCGGCTCGGCTACCTAACTGGAACTCCTCCATAAACGTTTATGGATATGAAAAGATGAGATCTGTCGCCAGATGGCAAAATGTCATAGGTAGGTTTTTTAGTGGAGTTCTTCATGGTTTTGGAATCCTCACATCAAGGTCTAGCTACTGTCAAATTATTATAACCCTACGACATTTAGTTCCAGAGATATGAGATGTGGCACAGTCTTATGTCAACAAAATAATAAAACACAAGATGGAAAAATGTCACATGTCAACTAGTGTGGTTCTGCCATCTGTGCAGAAGGGTTTCTTTCCTGAACAGGAAGATGGCAAAAGGTCATAAGTAGACATAATATGCTCTATTAGCCATCTGACAAAAACAAGATCTTTTGTCAATTCAAGATGCCAATATGTCATATATGGCAGGATACCCTTCAGGGATTCTGTA
The DNA here is from genome assembly GCA_030762985.1 of Adelphocoris suturalis. NCBI lineage: Eukaryota > Metazoa > Arthropoda > Insecta > Hemiptera > Miridae > Adelphocoris > Adelphocoris suturalis. The sequence goes on from CM061044.1 coordinate 112,669,921, forward strand.
AATACCGCATCTGGTAGTGAGATGGGGAGTTAGTCTGAACGCCATTGCATTCCCACGAGAGTAACCTCAATAACTGCGAAAAGACCTTTCAGTTAAATGTAATAGCTGAGTTATCTATCATAGGGTAGAGCAACTTTAAATTTGCTCCCCTGTACATTTAAAAAAAGTGACATATGACATTTTGCCGCCTGACGACAGAGATACTATACGGTAGAGCCCACCCAATACCCCCACCAACATTATATCCTCTGCCATCGGAAATGGAGAAATGGAGCGTCCCTTAAGTTTTCATGTTTGCGCACTTGCAATGCGCTAGACGTGTGCAATGCACACTCTTGGTTTTTTGTTTCAAATACTCCCTTCTCGGTTTATTTCCAATAATGGACCTTTGTAATCGACCAAAAAAAAAAAAAACAATTAACCCCCTCAAATTTTGTTGTTATGTTTCAAGATGCGTAGAATTCAAAAAACGAAATAAATTTCCAACGAGTGGTGAACATTTTTCTTGGGACGAAAACTAACAGAGTTAAACTTCACAATTATTACGTATTGAGGCGAACTGATTAACTGAGGGACCTTAGATGCTAACTTATATCCCAATCGACCTGCGGTGCTGAAATTGGAAATATATTGATATCCGTGATACCATCTTGGGAAAACACCGATACCAATTGTAGTGGATTTAAATATGTTTTACTTGGTGTAGGTAGACCAAGTGGGACATTTATATTCTGATTATGCGGGTTAGTCCCTGAGGTATTTCTGTAAGGAATGTGAGCGAATTCGCCAAGGTCAGCTTGCTTGGCGGGATGAACTGAGGGATAGTTCGTGTCGCAGCCGCGTGGAGCACTGGGCTCGCATAGTGGGTGCTGGGTTCGATCAGTTTGGTACTGAGCCGTTTTGTAATATTCCGGCCTAAGATTTATATCTGTAGGAGGAATATGTTGAGCTTGGTTGAGGTACTGAAAAGTATCCTTTGTTTTTTGTACATTTGGAGTGTATTTGACACTCGGATCGGCCGGGTAGCCTTGTATAGAATATCGTGGATATTCGGAAATCTTTGTCGAATCATAATGATTGACTTCAGAGCGGGTCTGAAAGGTATCCTCGAACTTTTGTGTAGGTGAGGCTTGATCTAACGTTTCCTTTGTGAATACGTTAGGTGAGAAGGCGAGCTCGTCGCGAGGATCGAGCCTTGAGCCGTCGCTAGGAACAGCGGACTGGCCGGGCAGCGGGTAGGTAGCGCTGCGTGGGCTAAGAGGCCCGGCCGCGCCGTGTTCCGCCTCCCCTTGCATGAGGAAATAGGACGGCCGACGCTCCATCGAAATATCCGAGTTTATTAGCTCGTTTTCGATACCTCTATGTATAGAAATAGAGGGTTTGGAAGGTGGACTCGCTTGACAGAGCTTCTTTCCTTTGCTCGGATGTCAGGGTCCTACCTTGTAGTCTTGAAAAAGACTTCCTTGGACGGTAAATTAGACCGTATGAGCTGAGTAATTTACCGGCGTGCCCACAGCGGTCGGTGACGAGCCTAGTGCTACGAAACCCGGGCGACACGACTAGGAACGTCCCAGCGGGCGTACGATCTAATGAGAATATCAATAGATGTACCGGGTGGCGTCCTGACAGAAGAACTACGTTGGGCAATGAGCAGGATGAATAATCACTGGACTCGTAGATGCCAATGCGAGATCTGTGTGGAGAGAAGGTAGGCCTTGTAGAAAGCAGTAGGAAGCCGTTCTTGAGATGAACTCGGGAGCAGAAGGTTCGTCAGCGTAGAGCGTGTAGAAATCTTCGTACTTCGAGGTGTAGTCCTCGAGAGCGGAGAGTAGAATGAATTTCGGAGGGCTCCGAGCGGGGTAATTATAGGGAGGTGGCCGCCTCCTGCCGCCTCCTGATTGGTCCGCTTAATTTCGTTAATTCAACTGTGTAATCTCATTGGCTCGCACATTGTTTTCTCAGTATCTGCGAGTATGATAGCTGAGCTGGTCCCCCGGGGTGGTTTCCCCACGTCCGTCGCTGCGACGGGGTCCCCGGGGGTGGCTTACGAGCGTCCGTCGCGGAGCCGACGACCTTGAGTTTGGACGGGGACCTCGGGTGTTTTCTCTGCGTCATTTGTTCAGACGGGGTCCCCGGGGTGGCTGCTGGACCAGAGGTGGTTGCATGCCGCCTCTTGGTTGGTTCGCCTATTGTCTCTCGTGTAATCAGTGTTTCTGATTGGCGAGTAGGCTTGTTTGAATTGTCCTTGCTAGTTTTAGAGGACGTTTGATTTTCTGTTTGAGTTTTCTCGTTCAAGGCGACTTGGTTCGAGATACTTGTCGCATCTCTCTCGCCCAGTAAGTGTCTAGGGAGGTCGCCTTGTATGTTATTAGTTAATATTTCACTTTTGAGAGAGAAATTCGTATTTTCTCTCTGGTGAAATATTTTGTTTGACGGAGTTGTAACTCGACGTCTTATAAATATTTTTGTGTTGTGTCTACCTCTTTTTGGTAGCCCTGAAAAGGGCTGTTGAAAAGAGGGGATGGTTTTCACCACACCAATCGAAATATTAGTGCGCTATACGATGTTGAGGAAAAATGTGTTATTCGGGTAGATTTATTGGTACACGAATTGATTGATGAGGGGGGGATTGATAGTTTTGCAGAACGTAGGAGGGTATTTTAGCATGGGATCATCATGTTGTATTTCTTATATAGTCAATTGGTATTCCGTTGAGAGCTTTTCAAATAGGTTTATATTATGTCACTTCGTAATTTTTGGGTTGACGAAAAGGGGTAGATAACTACAAACTTCTAGGAAACATATTCTGATAATTCCCTGATACAAAGCCTACGTTTATCTCTAAACCAAGCCATAACATTGGGCTCATCCCTAACTTTTATGTGAGTGCTGAGCCACGTGGGTATTCATGGATATGAGTGTGTAGATGCCCTTGCAAGGAGAGTCATTGGTGATACCTCCATCGATATGTTGCCTATACGCATTGACGATCAAATCCGTACTCTTTCAATGGGTCGTTCCTTGAGGGTAGCTGGTGCGAGGGCGTGGAATTCATTGCCTCTTGGTTGTCGTTCGGTTTCTGAACTGTCCGTCTTCCGTGGCCTTATTGAGCAGCACTTTGGTGTTGCATCAAACCTCCTTCATGATGCCTAACTCATCGACCCCACCAATTCCACCATTTCGTTTCATTCATTTCTTCCTTTCAATTTTATATTTTCACTTTTTTTCTTTTGTTAATTAGTATATCTTTTCATTTATAAAATTATGTGAATTTTACATTGTGGTATTATACTAGGCCAGACAATCTCTATTGTTATTATTCTTATTTTTACATGCCTAAGGGCCCATGAGGCCTATTTGTAAAATGGTTGCCAATAAAGGTCTTATTACTTAAATCTCCTACATGCAACATAAAGCTAACTCCATCTGGCATGAGCAATGGCAGGGTGAGGTCACTGGTCTGCGTGGTGTCCTTCAGGACTTGTGCGCGGTGGGCCCTTTCGTAACCCAACTTCCAAGGAGGGACCGAATAGTGGTCAACCGGGTTGCCACTGGCCATACCCGTCTTACTCACAGACACCTGCTTAGTGCAGAAGCTCGAGGTGTTGTGTATGGGAGGTGTGGGGGTGATCTGTCCATCCGCCACTTTCTGAAGGACTGCCAGCCCTTGTGGACCTCCGAGTCCAGCATCAGCCCCCTCAGTGGGTTGACGTACCGTGGGTATTATCCGGACCAGACAAGGTCCAATCCCTGTTGTACCTGAGAACCGCTGAGCTTTACTACGAGCTGTGATAACTGATCTGTGATATATTTATATTCATCTAGTCATAGTTTTATTTCACTTTGCTGATTGTGTATAGTAGCATGTATATAGTTATTAGCATATCTTACTTCTAGCCTTAGCTGTATTATTTTATTTTCGGGATTTTCGAAATTCATTCGAGGGGCTAAACAGTGGTCATCACTGTGCCCCTCATTTTTTCCCCTCCGATTTTCCAGTGGAGTTCATGATGGTGCTCTTTTTTAGTCAAGGATGACAGCATGGCTCCCCTTAGAATCGAGCCACTTCCAGTGTCCCTTAGGACACCTTGTTCAATGCCGCTAGTGACCCTTCTGGTTGAGGTGCGGCGTAAACCTTTAAATAAAAATATATAAAAAAAACTTCAAACTTCTATGTCTATCTAGCCCTTCTGACCCTCAGCTTTCTTATAAGAAGCCTTGTTTGAGTTATGATAATTAATGGGGTTCAGGGATGTTGAATCCTAATTCGAAGTAAAATGTTCGGAGTCACCGGATTACTCCATTACACCTATGGGAGGTATTTCATGTGGTTAATCCATACGACATAATATGAGACCTCTTCTGTTCTGTGACTGTTTCAGCGGGCTTCCAACGTTCCCATAAAACGACTGAAATGGAACAATGACGAGTCCAAGCACCGTAATCCTGGGACTGGGACAGAACATGACCACGATCCTGCCTTCGCAGACACCCGTCATTTGACGAACGCCCGACCCCCGACCCTCGCCGACGCGTACAGATCTGCAGACGGTCCACAGTGTCATCACAGATTACGAGGTCGTGTTGTCCCCCTTGCGGAACAAACCATTACTCCGACGATATCTTCGTCCTATTTCCTCGACAATATCTTCGCCGGTGTTTTCTATAGGTACAGTTATCTTGAGTAGGCATAACCCCAAGGTAGGTTATACCTCAAGGATTTTTCCATCTGAAGGGTCCAAGCCTTGTCTTCTTGATCTGGGCGGAGTTAGGACACTCTCTTGAGTCACGTTTTGGTCCCATTTAAAAGTTGTACCATATTAGCGCCCCTGGCGAAGAAGTTGTAAACTGAATTTAGCAAACTATACTTTAAGTACGTACATATTGAGTAGGCGGTGCTTCCCGCCACTAATGCATGATAACGGATCATTGTCTGATTACTCTTGATCTCTAACTGTGTTTCTCATTAAAACTATAGGTTATCCATCGCCGAGTTCTGAATCAATTCATCCCGTTTCCCGAATACTTTACTTAGGCACAAGTGGTTTGGAAAGTTTAAAATTCGTTCCAAGACTTTTGGTTATACTTCTTTTCCATCGCTACCTACTGAAAACATACGACTTTGAAATATTAACGCTTATTCAAATAACAGGCAATCGGTTAAGTTACCAGGGGAGCATTAGAGTCTACAAGGAACAGCCTAATGAAAACGAAAAGAAAAACAACACTCAATAGCCTTCTTAGTTTTCGCTTGTCTCACACGAGGTTTCAAGAAGTGAAGGTTATAGAACCGTCAGAGCGTAACAGCTGAACGTATTGCTGGCCTGAGATACGGAGCGCATAGATATACCTACGTCCCGTCGCAACGTTACCTTGGTGCGCTACGTTAAGGAATACGAATGCGTTGGCGAATCCGTCGTCGGTGTTGTGCCACTAAAACTCTCAATTATTGTGAAACAACTATCCTTCAATATAATTTTCCCTTATCTACCAATAAATCTTCTAATACCCACCTAAAACTTAATTAAGAACAATTAACTCCGTTATTTGAATGCTGTAAGAAACAAATTATCTCGGTTGAAATTATACATATTTACGTAGGTTTAAGTCAAGTGAGGCCAGGCAGATCATTCAGTTCTAGCTGGTAGCGGATGATTATGGAGATTCCTAGCGACTCATCTTGTACCTACGGAATGACTAAGGAAAACTGCGAACAATGAATCAACGCTTTCATTGTGACTGTCAGAAGACTCTTTGTGCGTGCATATGCGCACATTTATGATCGGATATTGAAGTTAGGTATTTCATAAAGTGGCTCCATCTGTATTAAATAACCCCCAAAAAGACGCTGGCTGCGTACAAAAAATGCCAAGCTACAAAAAGCATGATATTCGGGCCAAGCATGATATACAGCTTGGGCCAAGTCAATAGTCGGATCGCCTCACTAAGGTCCAGACGCGGCAAAAACCCCCCCTAGTTGATCATATTTCTAGTTAGGGAAAAGGATGGAGCATTCAGTAATCGAAGAAAAATGATCGAACGTGCATCAATATAGGTGCAAAACTCGAAGAGAATGCGCTTTGCGTACAAAATGCACTTCTATATTAATTAATGAACTTACAGACTCTCAGGATTTTTGTTTTGCCCTCAACTTTTGGCACTTGATTCAGATTCCCTTAACATTGATATTAATGTTGAAAAAGTTAACAAATACATTATTTCGTCGCTGTATTTTTCTTTTTTTTTATCGACTTTCTCACTTATTTGGCAGTTTTTTCAAATCTCCGATAAGTTCCAGCTCCAAAAATAATTTCTGGAGTGTTTGGGATTCAGTCTGATGCCCTCTGAACGTTCAAAACAGCCTTTCAACAGCCATCCAGTTTACAGTATTTGTTTTCGCATATCACTGCTCACAAAACCGTGAAGTCCAACATAATAAGTATACCTAGGCAGATGGCTCGGAAAATTTTAAAATCAAAATGTTCTTCATTGAAATCCGTTTTTGAGGTATAAACGATTCCTGAAGTTTGCGCTTATTCATATATATATATATATATATATATATATATATATATATATATATATATATGTATATATATATATATATATATATATATATATATATATATATATATATCATTCCAGACGATAACTCCTTAGGATTGAAATCCGTCCCAATTTTTACCTGAGATGCTTGTGAAATGTACATTACTTTCCACCTTCTGTCTCTGTTTGGAAAGTAAAAATGGCCAAAAGGCTAATATATAAATTTGATGATATTATAATGGATTGTAAACAACATCTGACTCCTAGTTTCCAATATATATATATATATATATATATATAGTTTTGATGAAAAATGAAAACACTCGCGTGTAATCTTATTTTGAGGAGTTACAGAAGGTTGGAAAAAGATAGGAAACACTTAAATAAACTCACAAAATTGAGAGGATATTTCGCTGTGTCAGCGTCGTCAGCTCTCTTACTGAGAGCCCCTTAGTGAGAGCTGACGACGCTGACACAGCGAAATATTCTCTCAATATTGTAAGTTTATTTAAGTGTTTCCTATCTTTTTCCAACCTTCTGTAACTCCTCAAAATAATATATATATATATATATATATATATATATATATATATATATATATACATATATATTTTTTTTATTTTATTACGAGTGTAGACACGCACATAATATGATAATACATTCACCTCACACTTAGTAAATTAAATATAACTGACCCTTATTTAGGCTGTAATCAAAACACAAACACTGTCCCAGAAACATTTCATTATTGACCCTATTTTGTTCATATTGAGACGGAACTTTTGGGAATATAACAAACATAACAATATTACCTTCGCAATAAAAAATACCTATAGGTATTTCCTTTGGAAATTTTGTGTCTTAATGATCCAGCATCCTGGGCTTTAGCCCAGTAAGCCCATATAAACATATCAAAGGCTATGTACACATGGTAGCGTCGCACCGCGCGGTGCGACGCGCGTCCAAAATTCTGCAGTTGTACACATGCGAGCGTTTTATACGCGGCGTCCACCTCCAGTTTAGCAATGGAAGTTGAAGAGGTAACATGTCGCGTTACATAACGCTGTCGCCGCGCGGTTCAGGTTGAAAGTCTGGGCGGCGCAGTGCGCGGCGCGTCCAGATTTGAGTGAGTGGTGCATGTGGACGCTGCCATTAGCTCCATTGTATATCGCACCGCGCGGTCGGACGCGCTTCTCAAACCGCGCGGTGCGACGCTACCATGTGTACATAGCCAAAATGATCGAAATTCGAACGCACACAGTTTGTTGACGAGCAGTACAGTGAGATGGTGGTGGTGGATTCATATTTCTGCCTGAGTCTACACGACCATGATAGGTGCAGGTAGGTAGTTGATAAATAAGGATAAAAAAACATCTTCTTTAGATTTCCGACCCGCAACACATGGAAAGTTGGATAGGCAGAGCAATGAAACTAACAGGCCCCTCAAACGACCCTCAAAGCAAACCACCGTCCCTCTAACTGTAAGGGTCGTTCTTGCACAATTTTTTTTTTTTTTTTTTTTTTTTTTTTTTTTTTTTTCAAGGGCCTCCCTTAAACCAACCTCCAACAAGTAAGGGAGCTGCTCCCTCACTCAAATATCCTTCCAACTTTAAGGGTTGTTCTAGCATACCATCCTAAAATTCCGGATCAAGTGTACTTATAGAACCAACGGAAATGAGCTCTGAGGCCAAATTTAATGATATGGCTACAACTCGAGATATTGCCTGACTGCTCTGAAGGTGCGATAAAGTTAAAAGAAAGTATGAACAAAGTCGAACCAATTATATATATTCGCGTTATGGAAGTCGAGTGTTTAAAGAAATCGAGTTTATTATAAATTTGGCGTCCTGCAGATGTGCGAAGTTAGGTCACTGTTAATTCAGGTTAACCCTTCATCAATTGAGTGGGAACATTAATTTAGAAATATAAACTGAGTCTCAGTAAAGCGTAGGATGAACTGCTATAAACCAACCTGGATTGGACATTTTAGTTAAGCGGAGGTAAGTGGGTTCATATTTATAATTTCCACTCCCACGCAACAGTCTTTTGATGTATGAAACGTTCACCCGTGCATTCTTTTGCACATACTGGATGACAGCCCGAAGGAATTGTGCTCAGAAGAGCGTCATAATGTAGTTTTCGCTCCAAAGATGTGAGGAGTAATTTTAATTTCACAGGATCTCGTAGTATACTATAAAAAAACCTACTTTACCAAATAATAATCGGTACAAAGCACGTTTATGCAAAACTGGCATCCCACGTTTTTGCCAGTATCTACGTGTTCAATTTGCATAGATACAATTAGTCTTTTCTGTGTAAAACAATGAAAATTGCAGAATTAACGATATTTTTGTGCTCCCAAAGTTGATGATGACCATAAGTGATCACGAATAGCTCGTGTAGGTTTCGCAAAAATCATTTTTGGAAGAAAAGTAGATCAACACAACAAGAAAATTTATTAGGTATTAAGTATTTTGGATTTTGCTACTCATTACTTATGAAATCTCTTGAGCTGATTTTTCGGCAGTACTAAGCTATCGGGAGCATAACTATGGAAAACCTGCTCTCAAATCAAAATTTTACATGAAGTTCGTGGAGGATTTTAATTCTATCCAACATAAAAGACAGAAGGCAGATAAAAACACATACTTACCTACTTTTATAAATACGAGTACACAGATTAGCAAAGATAAGTATTCCGTTTGGAACGAAACCCATAATGGGGGTTCCAGAAATTTTTTACCAGATTAACTTTCCCTCAGCCTTTCGGGAAACTGGGAAAGTAAACACTCAAAGTAAGTCATACACGTTACGAACCTAGTTCAATCTCTAAAAAAGTTAACATAGACAATCAGAGCTTAATTATATATTACTTAGAATAATAATATTGAAAAAGTTCCAGTGATGCAGCATGATTGTATGAGCGAATTTTCGTAAAATATCGTATTGTGTAATGCAAAATCGTAATGAAATTTTAGCTTTTTGAGTGCAATGAGTGCAAAGAAATTGTTAACTATTAATTTTATGAGCAGAGTTTTAGGATCTTGAGAGTCGGTCAGGGTAATAAATATCAGGTCTTCAAAGCCGACGTTTCGAAATATTTATACATCTTGGCTTGGATAATTTAGGCAGGTTTCTACAAAGTCATTTTGAAGTTTTTAGCACATGTAGTATGTACATGACATGAATGCCTTGAAGACCTGAATTTTATTATCCTGACCGACTCTCAAGATCCTGAACTGTACTAATTATCACTTACCGGTCAAGAAACTACACCATATTATTAATTTTATGGCCAAGAACGTATTCTAAATAACAACCTGCCATTTAAAAAAAAATGTTATATTTTTAGCTTTTTTGCAATTTTTTGTCGATTTTTTAGCAAATTTTAATGAAATTTAAGTAAATTTTTCAGCACAATTTTTTACATAAAATTCTTAATGCTCTATTTTATAGTTAACTAACTTTATTTGAGCAATATTCTGCTAAAAAAATCATTTTTACAATTTTTAGCCACTTTTAGTGATTTTTTCAGCACATTTTTTGAAATGTGACCAATTGAATGAGCTAAAAAAGTGCTGGCCTACGAACTCACCGCTTCATTTGGGAAGCTTGATTTTTTGGCACAAGAATGGAATTTTCATCTCAATTCTAAGGAAAGTTATCGCCTGGAATGACACCTATGTAAACACACACACACACACACACACACGCACACATATATATGAAGAAGTGCAAACTTCAGGAATCGTTTAAGAAAAATAATCTTCAATAAGTAGAATATGATATAAAGAAGCCACACCAAATTGCAACATTCTAATCAATGGTACATTCAGAAATATCGCGAGTTGAATAATCATTTATATTTATGTCGCCTCAGCTTGATTGCGAAGAGGATTTGAAAATGTGAAAAAAAGAAAAAAAAGTAGATACTTATATAGATCCCAGCTAAAATCATATATAATTTTGAGATGAGATCAAATTACTTATCCCAGGCGGCCCATAATACGAGTATATTCTAATTTGAGAAGATTCGCTTCAATCTTCACTTCAATCAGGTCCAATAACATTATCGATTAATTTTTATTTTGATATTTCTTTATGAGCCGTTTCGGGACTGAATCCCAGAGGGTAATACCTATAATTAAGGGGCGGAAGACCCCGAGCGCGCGCTGCCCCAGTTTGGCATGCGAAATTCAACCTGTTCACTCTACCTTGATCATTTAAATGAGATCCGTTTCCAGCCTACGCTGATGAGGTTTGTGGCTCAAATTCTAGGTGAAGGGGAATGAATTGCGCGTTTTGGGTGCTACCTGAACAACACGGCAAAGCACCCAAAGACAAATTCATGTTCAAATATTTGAGATAATTTCACCTGGGAATGTCATTTTATTCCAACTGATATACCAGCTATAGGATGCTGTTACACTACTCAATAATCAACACGAGATATAAAGAACACGAAACACTGTATTCATCATCGCACACGTTATACAATGAATCTTGATAATTTCAGTCTCTAAGAACTCTAAATGCATAGATACGAAAACATGTGATACCATCTGAATTCAGTCGATAGTTTAACTAATTGAAGTCACTACATCTTCACCCCTTCTTCCGAAGACTCAGCCGTGTACGTATGTCGTAATTGTTCGGCATGGTGCCTCTTGGTAACTCCATTTAGTGTGACCAGATATGAATAGGGTCCATTAACTTTTACCACGACCTCTGCTATATCCTCTCCCTGAAGTGTTCAAAACCCACACATTTTCTCCTTCATTAAAATGATTTTCTCTCCTAGAAGGCTTGTTGATACGTTGATGGACAAGTTCCTCGTCAATTTTACTTTCAACGTTTAGCCTGCGCCATGTGTAGGATGCTGTTACACTACTCAATAATCAACACGAGATGTGAAGAACACGAAACACCGTATTCATCATCGTACATGTTATACAATGAATCTTTATAATTTCAGTCTAGAAGAACTCTAAATGCATAGAACTCTGATTTCACTCGATAGTTCAACTAATTGAAGTCACTACACCAGCCAAATCAGAGGTTTAAAAAATAGCTAAATGACGTCATAGTGGAACAACCTCACCTCTGCGATCGCCTAAGGCTAAATCATTTGTAGTTTCGCATTATGTGGGGTAAAATAAAGCTCCTGTCATGCAGTCTGATCGTATGAGCGAATTTCCGTAAATTATCGTACTATATTATGTTACATTGTTTTAAAAATTGAGGAGATGGCTGCACCAGCAAATAGTAGTGATTCAGCTATCAAACTTCAAAGATTCACAAAGAGAATAGAAGAAAAATTTCATTTGAAAATTTTATGATATACTTATTCAAATTCATGGTTTGAAAAAAAAAAAAAAAAAAAAAAAATCAGCCCTTTTTGCATCAAACATGAAGTTACAAATTGAAACAGGCTATTATTTGGGAAGATTCTTATTCATTATTGTTATTATTCAATTATTGAGGACTTTGAATAAAAAGAAATGGTTAAGTTCGTTCTAAATTCTACTTTCTAAAAATGCGTTCTAAAACTCGTTCTAAATAACATTCTGCGACTCAAAAAAAGGTTTTGGACTTTTGCTTTTTCTTTCAGTTTTACCTATTTTTAGGAAAACATTAATGAAATTTAAGTCCATTTTTCAGCATAAATTTGTACATACATTTTTTAATGTTCTAATTCATCGTTAATTAACTCCTTTGACAAAAGTACATCTAAAAATGTAAGTTTTACGATTTTTAGCCACTTATAGTGGTTTTTAGCACATTTTTAGAGCATTTTCTTATAAGAATTGAGATAAAAATTCCGTTCTTGTGCCAAAAAAATCAAGCTTTCCAAACGAAAGGACGAGTTCGTTGGCCAGCATTTTTTTAGCACATTAAATTGGTCAAATTTCAAGAAAAGTGCTGAAAAAATCACTAAAAATAGCAAAAAAGGCAAAAAATCATTAACATTATATTTCTTAGCAGAATATTGCTCAAATAAAGTTTATTAACTATATAATAGAACATTAATAAACTTATGTACAAAATTATGCTGAAAAATGTACTTAAATTTCATTGAAATGCGCTTTAAAAAAATCAATAAAAACTGCAAAAAAAGTTAAATTTCTAAAATCTCTTTTTTAATCGCAGAATATCATATAGAACGAGTTTTTTTGCCATGAAATCGGTAGTTAACAATTTCTTTTCCCTCAAAGTCCTTAATTTTCAAACCAATGTAACATAATATTTATAGTACGATCATTTAGGAAAATTCGCTCATACGATCATGCTGCGTGTCGGGAACTTTTTTTTTTTTTTTTTTTTAATTCAATAGGGAATATTATCTTACACTCATATTACGCAACACGAGGAACACGAGAAAGAGGTTCGAGAAAATAGCAACAATAATTGCGTATAGGTATTTCTCTTGATGGGTACGTCGTAAATGGAAACATAGATCAAGTAGATAGTAGATATTTCTCATTCTAACGAAGACTCTAGAGAGTTCCTAGTAGATCCGTAAAACACAATCTGGCGCCGTAACTCTGACGCAATGAGTTACGGTAACGCATCCTTCCCTACAGATACGTTAACGGATCGCAATCCGGAAAAAACGTAATCGTCTAAAATAACCTCCTTCCATGGACTCCAATAACCTCCTAGGGATAATTTCGTCCTTCCAAGGATTTAGCGTTACTACTAGATCCGTTAAGGACTTGACGTGACTTTAAGGTGGGGTAAAGTTTCTTGTTACCGCACGCCGTATTGAGACCGACGGATCTCTCTATTATTGTACAGCAACTTACTAACCCAACAATTTGAATGTAAATTAAACCGGCTCTTTTCAATTGCAGCTTCAATTACACGGCCAATAACCCGGTATTCACGGCAAGGAACAATTACCAAGCAGCACCGTCTCTGTATAATATACAAGAAACTTGGGGTTCCGGACCACCCAAGAACGCCCACTAATACCTAGGTACCACCTCAAACGACTATCAATATCCCATCCAACCTTTAATTTTCACGGGGTGACGTGACAGGACAATGAGTTTCATATCTAAGAACTACACGTTATTCCACTCTGACGGATTGAGTTGGGTTCCTTCCAAGCGAGGTTTATCTGTGAAATCAAGGTAGGCAAAGGTACCTGCTGCCGATCTGACCCATCGACTCGTCAAAACACATCTGATTGTAAAAAATAGTAATCAGCCATTAAGTGAGAATTTTGAAGCTCTATATATTGTAGGGGAGAGTGGTGTAATACCGCCACCCCATATAATTTATTATTCAACCACCCGAGTGAACAATCTTGTAGCCAAATATCGTCATCTTTAGATCTGCAGTAATGTTGGAAAAGTTAGTTTGGGGTTATCAAAGATAAGCGAGTTCACAGTTTTTGAAGCTTGGCGTTCTAGTTTTACTGTTGTTGAATTTTCGTGGTAAGTAACAGCTTTTCATACGTTTATGTAAATTGTTGAACATGACGACGTGAAAAAATCATTTAGCTTTAATTTCCACCCATTACTTTATGTTTTTCAACGAAAACTGTAGTTTTTGATGAGTTTTTTATCTCGAAAAGTTTACGGGGGCAATATCGCCACACCGAATTCAGGCTAATTCCGCCATGGCGGTATTGCCCAATGCTCCATATTCATATCCTGTGAAGAACCATAATATTTTACCAATAAGTAAGTATTTATTTTGTTCCAGTTTTACTTGGTATTCTGATGTGGAAATTGTTTGTCAACCTTCAGTGAATCCTTTTCTTGCCAACTAAGTTCCCGATATGGTGAGAAGCAACCCAGGAAGAGTTTTTGAAATTCAATAAAACGTTATTCCGATGAGACTATTCATTTTCCCCTTGTTTTAATATGGCGATATTACCCTAACCCCATGGCGGTATTTCCCCAGCTAGCTGGGGTAATACCGCCATTTACAAGGGTTTCGTAAATTGTTGTTTACTAATATAAAGTTGCTACACAACCAGCCAAAACGTTGTAATTCACCACTGGAGATGTTTTTTTATAATTTGCTTCAAAATCTGAAGCTCCTAAGTGCAAACCCGGGCTGCAATAGACAAATATGCTTAAGGTGGCGATATTACTCCATTTTCCCCTACATGGTACTAACTTTCATTCACGAACGTGTCGACGTTAGTAATTTTTGTAAAATATACGGGACTGTTTTAAAATCCCCACTTTAAATTCTTGTACTTCTCTATTCCACCAAATTTGATGCTAACTTATTAAGATTACCATTTTGATTAGAACAAAATACTATTTTCAAGCCATATTTCTTAAAACTGAGGTCCAATATTGCCGGAAAAAATCTAGAAAGGTCATTTTATATATAATTTTTTAAACATTCCCAGATAGCATTCATATGTTGATATGAATTGAATGGTTCTAATTATGCCCCTGTATAAAAATTTGCGTTGATCTCTACGAAATAGTTGAACATAACAATAAATAATGATAATATAGTATTATTATATTATAACATATAATAATAAATACTTGAAAATGAATCCTCCTATTCAGTTCCTATGGAGGATCGTCGGGAAACACAAAAATTAACAACAGGGTTGGCAAAGGTGTTGGAATTAAAAAACGCTGCAAATTATTACATAAAGGTTTATTATTTCCGAACTGTATAGTCTTTCTGCGCAGAAGACCCGAAATCTATTATGCATTAGGTACCTAAATATATCTGCATATGTGTAGAGAACTTAGACATGCGACCCCCCCCCCCCCCCCCCCCCGGCCACCCGTTTTAAAGAAATTTAAGTAGATTTTTCAGCATAATTTTGACGTAAGTTTTTTAATGAACTATTCAAGTAAACTATTAGTAACAACTATAAGTAAACTTTATTTGAGGAATAATCTGCTAAAAAATATCAATGTAACGATTTTTAGCCGTTTTTAGCAATTTTTACAGCACACTTTTGAAATTTGACCAATTTAATGTGCTCAAAAAGTTCTGGCCAAAAAACTCATCCTTTCATTTGGGAAGCTTGATTTTTTGGCGCAAGAACGAAATTTTTATCTCAATCTTAAGAAGAGTTATCGTCTGGAATTATATATATGAAAAAGCGAGATCTTCGAAGGCTGTAGTACCAACTGACACGAGCAGTGGAGTTCTTTGAAATGGAATTCCCGGAGTTGAGGCTGCCTCGCTCGTGTCAGTATTTAATATCTCATATGAGTACCTAGTTTCGAGAAATTATGTATACACCACTTGTGCAACAAACGAAATTCGTGGTATTGACTCTATTTCTTGCCTTCTAACTCTGTCTCTCTTTTTTCTAAATAAACGAAAGGCATAAAGGAGACTTTTTCTAAAATTCTTTGAAGATATTGTAGTGTTTTTCAGGCCCTCCCCCCTTACCCTTCCTGTTTAGCTCATCCTTTTTCTTTCTCTTCCTTCCCACTCCATGCCGTATAGTTATCGTCTGGAATGACACATCTATACATTATATATGTGTAGATGTTCAAAATTAGAGCACCACTATCCATTATTTCGTTTGTCCCCTTCTTTTATCCCTTATCAAGTTTTTATCCGTTTGCACACATTGTTTGCAAAGACCAGGTGACCAAAAAAAGGTGAAAATTCATGAAGAAAAGATGTTTATAATAAAATTAAAGAAAAATGTACCTTGTGGTGAAATTGTAAAAATTGTAAATTTGAAAAAAAGTATGCCAGTTTTGCTTTTCAGTACTTGGTATTACCTCCTCTAGCTCGGATGAGGGCTTGGAGCCTTCGACCCATGACTCTAATCAAGTTTTGGTAGATAGTTGATAAGGGAAGAAACAAGGGGACAAACGAAGAAATGGATGGTGGTGCACTAATTTTGAGCAGGAGTGTATATTTATGAAAAGGCGCAATCTTCAGGAATCCTTTCAGAATGCCTCAAAACGGATTTCAATGAAGAAATTCTCCAAAAATTTTGATTTAAATTTGCCGAGCCCTTGCAAAGCTTCACTTTCTACGAAAATTCGCTAAAAAGTGTATATAAAATAAATAAATATAATTAAAAAAAATATATATATTAATTGCTATGCAATTCTTAGGCCGACCCCCAATAATTTTTTTAAAATGTCCACTTTTTTTGTGTAACGTTTTTTGTCCGAGATGGGAAGCGAGAGGTCGTGGGTTCGAATCCCGGCCAGGCCTGAAATTTTTTTTTTTTTTTTTTTTTTTTTTTTTTTTTTTTTTTTTTCTCGTGAGACGAAGGTTGTGGGTTCGAATCCTGGCCAGGCCTGAAAATTTTTTTATTTTTTTTTTTTTTTTTTTTCCTCGTGAGACGAAGGTTGTGGGTTCGAATCCCGGCCAGGCCTGAATTTTTTTTTTTTTTTTTTTTTTTTTCTCGTGAGACGAATTGCATAGCAAATTATCCTCGTTTTCTACACAGTAGAAAAGAGAAAAGATCCGGCGAGGCGCGAAGCGCCGAGTATAGATTAGGGGGGTCCGTCCAGGGGGGCGAAGCCCCGAAGGGCCGAGTATATATATATATACAGAAACGCTTGCGTACGGGTGTGCAACACATTGGGACATTATCTCTTTGGTTGCAGACTCGTATGCAAGATCTAAGAGCACTCAGCTGATCCGGATCCTGGGCATCGTCAAGTAAATGTCCTATAGAGGCTACATACGAAATTACAGCTTCCTAGAGTGTAAAGCATAGAAATTCGCTAAAAGCCACTCATTTGATCCGGACCCTGGGCATCGTCAAGTAAATGTCCTAAAGAGGCTACATACATAATTACAGCTTCCTTGAGTGTAAAGTATAGAAATTGCCTATTAAAATTATTTAACCAGCGCTCCACAAATCATACCGTTCTCACAATATTCGGATCACCTGCTATGAATCAAATCATCAAAACACCAGCTCAATGAAATCATCAGAAATTAACAAGCGGTAGCAATCATGTTCACGATATCAATTATTGAGAATGATCACCTGCGTGTAAACAATTATTCATATAACCATGCTCATAACCCAGCTTTTTGGCCACGCACTTTGCAGTAGTTAACACAATGTGGTTGGATAAATCGAGAGCTTTCGAACGAATGGTCAACGAATTTTGTGGGATGAAAAACGACGAAGTACCATTTCCCTAGCAACGACTAGGTTGTAAGCGGAAATCATCAGAAAACCAACCGTAATGCTTTTTTTTAACGCTTTTTTCGTTTATGTGCCAAAGTAAAGACATAAAATGTCAAAAAAAATTACCTCATCTGATTCTAGAGTTAAATTGGTTAGCTAAATGTTGAGAAAATAGTGCGATTTTCTTAACGGATTTTAATTATTTAGGGAGTTTAGCACAGCGGTTTGTTATTGATCGTAAGTTGAACGAATAAGTTGGATTGCCTTTGTTGCGTTGTCCGATTGAAACGTTTAGCTCTTGTCGTGCGCACATCTCTTGTTCAGCGTTGGAATAATTTCAAAGCATTTCCACTTATTCCTCCGTGGAATTCGCTCGTGTTTCCTCTCAACCTTTGTTGAGAAGGTCAGGTAGGGATCGCGGCGTAATTAGGGATCACAGGCTGAAATGGAAATTACTTCTGAAGCGCAGTTTCCTTCGGGACCCAATGAGGAGGCTGAAGGAAGTTTATTAGTGAAGTCGAGTTTATTATTTTTCTCCTCGCAGGTTTTCTTTTTGATCATCAAAGGAATCGCTAGAAGTCTGCTCACCTCATCGTGCTCTTTCACTACTATTTGCAACGCATCTGTGTTTTTTTTTTTTTTTCCTTTTTTCTTTTATTTGGCATCAGTTTAATACCTTACAGCCATCTTTGTACATTGTTAGCTAATATTAAAAAGGTAAGAACACACAGTAATATAAAGAAACTGTGGAACGAATTAAATTTTGCGATGACATCGGTAAAATATTTGAAAATAATTTAACATACTTCTTCAGTTTCTTTCGCTAATAGAGATCGAGTGAGATATCTGGGGCTCATTCTGGATTCGAAGCTTACCTGGGCGCACCACATCCAAGGTCTGATTAATAGATGTCGAAACAGAATTCACCAACTAAAGTTTCTCATGAGCGTCCAATCTGCTCTGCCACTCCACACTAAACGGTTGCTCTACACTATGCTAATTCGACCAATATGGCAGTATGCCAAAACCCATGTACAGAAAGTACAAACTATTCAAAACCGAGTACATACTGCGTATAGCGACCGGAGCTCCATGGTTTGTGCGAAGCACTGCACTCTGATGTGAATCTCTCCACGGTCTCTGAAGTAATCAAGGAATCATAATACGTCTGAACACTTCCATGATCAACCATCCAAATGCCTTGATTCGCGAAATCATCGAACTTCAACTACCATTACCAACCGAAAGGAGGCTCAAGAAAAAACGACCACAAGATTTATTAATTACACCCGATCCGAATCAGTGAAATACACAGAATTTAAATGTTCTTGTAGCAGTTCGCGTGACGGTTACCTACCTACCAAAGTTTCACTTTTGTTTGAACAATTTGCGCTCTCCAGTTAATTTGATTTACGATCGTATGTTCAATATTCCAATAATGAATCAGTTCGTGTTTTTCTTCCGGCAAATAATGTGTTTTTCTTATAAAATGTAATATTCTTATGAAATCTTATGTTCTCAATTATTTATTAATGTTATCCTAATATTCTAAAACCATCAACACAAATGTATGAAATTTCAAGACTGTTTTCCCGAACTTTTTGTTTATATTTTCTCTTGTACAATTGTTATTGTTATACTAATCTCTGATTGTAAGACGATCGCTGGATCATACCTAACCTCATGTACCATGTAAATTAAGGCTAAGCCTCACTATATTATTATTGTTACACTAACTGTGATATCCTACGGATAATAAAGTTGAAAATTAATATTAAAAAAAATAAAATCTAGATTAAATGGACTGAGTACGATGTTTGTTAGGCTGCTGAACATATGTTGCCTCCCATCAACAAGAACAATGTGCTCCAAGTCTTCTATATTGTCACAAAATTCACATAAACTTACACTGATTTGGCCATTTTTCTGGAGGTAAGCCTCACAAAGACCGTGACCGCTTCTCAAACGGGAAAGCGTCGAGTAAAATGTATTTTCTTGTCCTACTTAACCGTTGGCAATTTGGTTTCGACTAAAATTCTGCTAAAAATTATAAATTTAACGCTTTTTGGCCGTTTTTAGCCATTTTTAGTTATTTTTGTAGCACAGTTTCAGAATTTGACCAATTAAATGTGCTCAAAAATTGTTGGCCGACAAACTAACGGTATTTTTATTGACGATTATATTTATTTGACCAAATTTTTTCACGGATTTGGTCTTAGATTGGAATCGTATTCAGTATACGGGTTTTCCCCCCTCAATCCCCCCCCTCCACCCCACGCCTGGAGGATCAATTCCAATAGGTCGTCCCTCTATTGACGATGCCTAGCTTCAGAGTAGGGATCGGACATCGACATCGATGTTTCATCTCCGATGTTCGATGTTTTTCCATCGATGTTGGCCCCACCGATTTTTTCCCACTTGCGCAATAAAAGTTTGAATTTTAGGGTGAAAACTTAAAAATATAGTAAATATAGATAGGTTGGGGGGGGGGGGGGGGGACTTAGAGAGAAACCTGACTAATGGTGAAGTGGCAACACCGTTCATAGACTCGTGTCCAAGGATAATACAGATTTAATATTATGTTAACTTAATTTACATAACACTCTTCTCAAAAGTACATTTTTGATTAAAAAAGTTCTAAATCCAACTTCTTTCATTAGTATTCTCCAACTTCCTTTTAAAAGGAAAACAAAGATGTGTTTTTGCATCAACTTGTTTTAGTTTAAATATAAATTTCTGCTGGGTTAACCAATAATTTAAAAAAAATTTGAAAATGTTTAATATACCAGCATAAGGGCATAGCCTAATTTGATTTTTGAGAGATATTTGTTTTTGATAAATATCTTTAGATAATCAATGTTCTAATTTACTACAATTTTTTTTACAACATCGATGTTTTACTTTCAATACATCGATGGCAAGAATACCGATATTTACCCACATCGATGGTCACTGGTCGATATTGCCATCGATGTTTTGGCTTCAATGTCCGATCCCTGCTTCAGAGGGACGTCCTAAGAAACGGGAACTCGGCTCCTTCCCTACGATCAGGGGGTGCCCAACATCGGAGGAATCCTATCCATTACGTAGTTATCCCGGAGTACGTCGTTAAAGTAAAAACCCCCGATCCGATGGGTCAATCAGGTAATAGAACCTTTTAGGGGACGAGAAGTTTAGAGGACACGAATCCCTCTCGTCGCTCGGGAGTTAATGTGCGTAATTTTGCTTCGTAAGAGGGCATAGGAGGAGCACGTGGAGTCTCTGATAGGATGTTCACCCGCAGTGATGGGACTACTAACCTGGATTGAAGGGACTTGGCCTCGATAGGGGACTTCTGCTTAATTTTAGGAATTCAAATAAAGGCAAAGTTCCGGAACAGATTGACCCATCCATTGACCCTCCCATCTATTTGTCTCTACCAAATAGGTACCTATGCGCTACACAATAATTTGTTAAGTAAGTTGATGTTTTTTTTCTGTAACTGATGCTGTATTGGAGTTATGAAATTTGGCTGATAAATCATGCATCGGCCGGGGATATGCCAGTAAGTTCGGCAACAATTTTGATCAACCCTAAAGGGTAGTAATTAAGATCGAGATCTCAAATAACAGTAATGGTTTGGGGGAGGGAGGAGGGGGGGTTTGTCATTTACAATATTTTCCCAACAAATCGAAAGAAATTATCTGGAAAGCCGAACTATTCTGTTCTCTCACACTACAAGCTATTATGGAGCAGCGACCCTATGATTTTTCGGGGGAACTAACTTTTTTTTCAAATTTTATTGTTTATAGCAATTAAACATTACAATTGTGAAAACAAAAATTAAATATAGTCGGGACAGAACCCTAGATAACTTGAAACATGATTGCGGGAACAACTCAAAAGCTGACCTGACTGTATGTTACATACATAGCAAACAACATGAACTGTGATGGTTATAATTATGACTATTATATTCAAAACACATGTGATATGTACAAGTTGATAATTTTCCATTGACAGGTGGAGACGGACAGAGTTCGAACATAGAACCTCTTTTACAAACGGAATTTCGAGATCATTATGTAGAGTTGTTTCTCACATACACTGGAACGCATACCATGTAATGAGGTGGAGAACACGATTCTGTATGGTTTGCACCCTGTTAATGTGATTGTCTGCTGCCGATCCCCATAATCCAGACGAATAATACCAAATCGGTCTAATTAATGTCAGGTACAACATACGTTTGGTGGTCAAGGCCAATGGTGAACGTTTGTGGTCCAGGAGGAAATGCAGCTGCTTTATCCGTTGACGCATCTTCGTGACCAGGTGATCAATATGACACTTCCAAGTCAGCTTCTTGTCAAGCTCCAATCCAAGGTATCTGATGTGGTACCCGCTGACCGCCAAAGCAAATTGGAGGCTGATTGCGTCAAGTTTGGTTAGTGAAGGCCACCAATACATACTTCATGCTCACTCTCTATCTGCAACACCATAGCGAGACGCGGTCAACGTACTCCTGGAGTATGCTCTCTGCGTCATTGCAGTTGTTTGCTGAGCTAAGAACGGCTACGACATCAGCATACTGGGAGACTGTGAGGACAGTTGAACGAGGAAAGTCACCAGAAAAAACAAGGTACAGGAAAGGGGGAACTAAGTTTCATCAATCTCAGCTAGTGTTAGGCTTGCAGCAAGCAAACGGCATTAGCGGCTACCGCCGGCGTTTTGCCAATTCATAGCACTGCATCATCAGCTAGTGTAAGGAAAATTTATTATTTAATTTTATCAATTTCTCTTCAGTAGAAATCTACACCTATGGACACATTAGATAGATACCTACCCACCTACCTAATGATCCGTTTAATAATATAGACAGGTGTTCTGCGTAGAAGGGCTATACCTACAATACAGAAATAATAAACCTCTGTTAATAATTATCAGCGTTTTTTGTCTGTTCTTAATGATAATAATTTAATGCTGATTCCAAAAACGTGATAAAAAGTTTATTTAAGGTGGCCGTCCACTAGGTCGACAGCACGGCGCGGCGCCGGCGCGACGCCAAAACATTTAGCACCGCCCCATCGACCTAGTGGACGAAGGTCGAAGCGAAAAATTTTCGACCTCAGCCATTTTCGTAAGCGTTGGTGCATAAAATATTATATACCTACATGGAAAATTATGTGCAAAGTTATGCAGAAAAATGTACTTAAATTTCATTAAAATGTGCTAAAAAATCTATATAACTCCAAAAAAGTCAAAAATCCAAAATCTCTTTTTTTTATCACAGAATATTATTTAGAACGGGTTTCTGGCCATAAAATTGGTAGCTAACAATTTTTTCTCCAACAAAGTCCTTAATTTTCAAAACAATCTAACATAATATAGTACGATAATTTACGAAAATTCGCTCAAACGATCAGACTGCATGACCGGAACTTGCATGTAACTTCTTATAGTTATTTTTTCTGTTTATTTCTTCGTTTTTTTTTTTTTTTTTTTTTTTTTTTTTTCCTCTTCATCTGCTTTTTAACTTCACATTTTACTTTTTATTTGCTTATTGTAGGGCTCAGCAACTCCACTGAAGAGCAGAAGTTCTTTTGAACTTATTCTTCTTGTGGGCAAAGTTTCTATTTATTTGTTTTCAAATCATTATTTATTCATAGAAAGATGTGTATTAATTTTTGTAATGTGAATATTTTTGAATTTGCCAAATAAATGAAATGAAATGAAATGAAAAACATTCCTCCGTCCGACCACATTTCTCACTGCACGCGGGGCTGGCAAAACGACGGATTGTGTCTGAATAATAACAAAACTGCTACAATTGATGTGACATTACGACCATCTGAAATAAAAGTAACTGAGCCTGTTAAATTTCTGTGAGTTTTCCTTGATTCTAGACTTACATGGAGTGACCATTGGGCCAGTGTTTGTAAGAAGATGAGTGGAAGTGTCTATCTATTAAGAAGCTTGTCTGACTCTGTATCAAAAGATAATTTACTGAAATGTTATCACGCCTGTACTAGCTCTTATTTATATGGAGTATACAGTTTTGGCTTGGGGCCATTGCGCTTCCTCTAAATCTGTTTTTGCCGTGCAAAGGAGGTGCATTCGTGTTCTAGACCATTTGAGATATAGAGATGACTGTAAAGGTAGCTTTATCAGTCTTGGCATTCTTACCTTCCCCTGTACATATACATAAAAGAGTGCCTTAAGTATGCTCATATCAATCAGAAAGAGTGGATAAAGTTTGGTGACTCCCACCACCATTTTACAAGGGGTGGTGAAAATTACATTGCAGGTTTTAACAGGTTAAAAAGGTCAGAGCACTCATAGTCATTGGGCAATTACCTTTTTGAATAAATTAGCCCCTGCTATTCGAAAACTTCCATTCAAATGTTGCATTGCCTGCATTGCCTGATTGAATAAATTCATGACGAATTTATGAAATATGATTTCAGCGTATGTGAAATACTGGCCAAAGAACTTAGGCGATATTGCAGACTCGGGTGGATTTTTTAGATGGTATTGTTTTGCTCTAAACTTATTATGACTCAAGCGGAGGATATTATGTGTAGTGCTCTCGCTTGATCTGTAGTACTAGTCGTTGGTCTGTGATATTTTAGGTGTTTTAAAAATTATCTTGTTATCGACCTATCAAAATGTGTATTTTTCTTCATTGTTTGTTGGCAGTTTTTATTATCATATTGTTATTTTTTTTTAATAATAGGAATGTATCTGGAGCGTGAATGTAAATTATTAGTATGTGACTGTTGTGTGTGTGGTTTTCTTTCCTTGTTGGTCGGGTTTCCTGGCTGGTCCTGGGCGGCGGCTCCCATTGGGCTAATTTGTTTGGTAAATGCGCTGCGTGTTTACGTTGCGTTTTAACAGGGCGTCTGGTGGTGGAGAGAGCTTCTGCTCCCACTGGCGGTTTCCACCATCAGTTGCCTGGTCTGGGAAGCCGCCATGGTGGGTGGGGCCTGGGGCCTGTCGGGGTGCTCCCGGCCGGCATGGGGGTTACCGCATGCCCCCTCAACTCCTTAATTATAGTTCCGACAAGTTTCTAATAGTATTATTGAATTTCATAAGAATATGTAATGACGATTGTTATGTACAATTTGTATTCAAAACATGAAAATAAAGACTATGACTATGGATCGAAAAATGAAATGCGCCCCATAGTGGCCGAACCTCAAGATTTTAGCGTCGCGCCGCTCTGTCGACCTAGTGGACGGCCACCACTAGGTATAGAATTATGGGTTTTTATGTTTAAAAAACGTGGTATTTCAAAAAACCTACGAAAATTCATATCTCGGCAACGGATTGAGCAAGGACAGTGCGGTTGGCAGTTTTCTGCTCATTTTTGATGTAGTTCAACCTGAATTTTTCTTTCACACTATCACATAGACACCCTGTATATATATACATAATCCCAGTCTTATTTTTTTTGTTGAACTTACCTTACCGTAGGGAATAGCGAAAATGTATATTATAAGTGTACGCTTACCTGTCTATGTTCTTCGCTATAAACAGCAAACTTGAAGATCCTTCGTTATCAACAAAAAGGACGTGTTTCGTCGCCAGAATACCTACCTACTTCTCTCCAAATTTCTCATTTAAGAGATGTGTTCCTATCAAGCACATGCTGCAACGATTTCACTAGTCAATATCCTGTTCATGCAAACGCTATTCACAGCTGCAGGGGCTTTGATCCGCTAATCGTCGAGTGAGGTTCAATGTTTAACTGGGACCAGCCAACATTCGATCGAAAGGCGGAACTTTAGCTCTTATTGCAGGCAGCAGAAACCAAATCCGCCCATTCCAAACCCACCAGAAAGCCAGGGGTTAAATAATTGACTCAATAGTCTCACCCGTCCTTCCCTCTACAAACACCGCCAGAGTCCACAACCGCAGTGTTCAGAGGGACCCTTTACAACCTGCCTTTTCGTTCAACTTCCCCCCTAGGCCGACGCTAATCCAAACTGATTAGTCCCAAATCAGATAAAAGGGTCGGGCATGACGGTGAGAACACCTTTTACTAAGCTATTAACCCCCAACACGGTGTTTCTCTCCGTAATTGAATTGGCGGGCCCCAAATTAGTTAGGCATATCCAAGCATATGGGTGTAGGTAGGCATCCAAGGGCAAAAAGTAAGTAGGTACCTACCTATATATCGCACATCGGCTCACAGAGTGTTAATCTCCAATTTTGCAACTTTCCAGAAATCGATGCTGAAAATGTGCAGTTTTTGTCACCTGTATAGTGCAGTCTCATATGCATTTTATGTTGTTCTTTTTCTCTTAACCTATCAATAAGGCATTGGTCTTGCTGATTCGCCTGCTTTTAATGTTTTTCTTAGGTTTCTGACTATTTAAAAAAGTAGATACAAAAGTCTGCGATTAAATGAAAACCATTGAAATCATGTGACGTATCATGTTACGTATATGTCTGATGGATTGAGGCTAAATAAATTAAGGATTGCTGAAATGTTGAGGTTTTCTGAGAGAAATTTATAGAATAACATAGAAATAATTCCTTGGTGGATTTAATTTACAGGGAATTATTTGGCATCTGGAAATTGGTTTCATGAGCATTAAAAACCGTAGGTACTACTTATTTCTGAGGTGTACAACTTTTTATTCAATGCAAATGAAACAACGAAATCTACGAACTAAATCACTCGCGACGAAGTTTTGGAAA
The DNA here is from genome assembly GCA_030762985.1 of Adelphocoris suturalis. Lineage (NCBI taxonomy): Eukaryota > Metazoa > Arthropoda > Insecta > Hemiptera > Miridae > Adelphocoris > Adelphocoris suturalis. The sequence continues at coordinate 112,696,259 of CM061044.1, forward strand.
CCCATTTCAAAACGGAAGTTAGTAAAAAACGTTGTCTATTTCCACGGGGGGGAAAAATCGTGGAAATAGACAACGTTTTTTACTAACTTCCGTTTTGGATCGAATCCTAGATAACTTACTAGATCAGTGGTTCCCAACCTGGGGGCGATCGCCCCCCAGTGGGCGATTTGGATTGACAGGGGGGCGATGAGCCAGAGAACGAAACTGGTGAACTCCCAGAAGAAAAAATTATAATATTTACTGAACACCTTGATCAGTTAAAAACGACATGAGAACAAGATTGGATTGGATTCTAGATCTATTCTCATGCGAAGCTGTGGATTAGCTTGATAATTCTTTGCGAACGGAATTTTTATGAATCAAATATGACTGAGTCAAACATTTTGTTCAATCAGTCAGGTTACGAGTTAGCCTGGGTGAAGCTTATGGACACCTATCCACAACTGTGGCGAAAAATTGAGCATCTTCTCATCTAGTTCCCATCAACGTATTTAGTTGAAAAAGGATTTAGTGTTGTTGTCCAGCTCCTCACAAAACAAAGAAACAAGTTGGACATTTGCCACAAAGGAGACTTGCGCCTGAACTTGACGAACATAAAGCCGGACATTCGAACTTTAATTGAACTCCACCAAGCACAAGGCAGCCATTAAAAACGATTGTTTTTCTATTATACACTATAATTTTTTAGGTCTCTTTTTCAAATGGTGGTAATAAAATTGTTTAAAATACTAAAACTGCATTAGGCACTTGCATTTTCCACTTACTATTTTTTTCATTAAAAAAAAATAAAATTAGAGATAAAATTGAAAAAAAAAAAAAACAATGGGGGGGGGGGGGGGGGGGGGCACCACTGTACTAGATGAACCACAAAATAGGACAGACGTTAGGCAAATCACATTGTATTAAATACAATCAAGATTAAAGCATAGGCCATTCAATCTCTTCTAAGTTCATCGAAATTTGATGAAAACTGTAGAAGTCATGCTTATTGCAATGATTTAACATAAGTAGCCCCATATAAGTGAAACTTATTATTATTCAACATTAGGAATATATTTTCAGTCTCGGTGAGATGTGCTAATCCACAGCCACACTTACAGTAAGGATGTGCGATAGGCGAAAATTGGCCAAGCCGTTGAAGAAGCTCTAAACGTGTTTACTCCCAACTACTATTGTCTAAGCCAAAATTGAATGATATCATGCATTTTGTAGTTTCGTATCTTATGTACGTGGAGCGTCTTTTGGGGGGATTCAAATACTCACCTTTAGGCTCTCAGATTTATACGACACTCTAGGAGTACCCCCTGAAACACTTCCTACGACCTTGGAAATTATTACCACGATTTTCATAAGAATAGTAGGTGAGTACGTAGTTACTTTCCATAAGAATTGTCGTGAAGATTGCTGATCACGAATAATCATCATGGTTAGGTATTATACGTTAAATAATATGGATCAAATGGAAGAGTGATATTTACGATTCAATTTATAACTAATTAATATACTGGGAAAAGTACCTACATGGTAAACTTTTGTCATGAATTTTTAAGTAACTTGTTCGTGTAAATTCAGAAGTATCGTGCTTGTTTACCATAATACGGTTCACATGATCTGTTCTTCAAAATAGGGGGTTGTTACCCCAAGACAGCCTCCAAGCTCCTCTTTAGCCGTTCCCATGCCACGCTAAGTTGAAGGTACTCATTATTGAGCTCTCTTATTATATTTCATGAACAATTATTATTGTCCATCAAGTAGCATGCATCATAGGTACAGTTGCCCACACTGACCGTAATGTTACAGTAATATAATCTTGGGATGATCCATGTATTTAGATCCTGGAATAAATATAACGTGAACCAGTACCTTTCTTGGTGCACTCCTGAAAGATAACCCATGCATTTGGGTTGTTGAATAAATATAACATGAACTAGTATCTTTCTTGATACTGGACATGACAGGAGAACCGACCCATTATTTGAGTCTCCGTATACGATTCAATTGAACTTTAAAACTAGTCACACATCAAATGTGTGACAAAATCTATGGCATTAATGCTCTATATTGACTAAACAATGTTTCATTGTGGGCGACGGTATACGACACACTGCATTGGTGTCTTCATCAGTATATCAGCACACTGCTGTGGTGCTTTCATTGATAACGGACTGTAATGCATAGCAATGTATTTACATAAATATGATGAACTTAGAAACTGGGGTAGATCATAATCATTTCGTAATAATTAACAATGATCATTGTTGGGAAAACCACTTACCTTCTGCCGTCTTCACCAACTGGACACTAACTAAAAGGGCCAATCCCTTCAGATTAATGTAGGATCAGTGCTACCAACTTAAGTATGGTAACTCGATGTTATTTTAGTTTCCAGTCACCTTTACATTCGCAGCAATTGCGACAAGAATACTTATCAGACACTCCTGTACCAGCAAGTCCCCCAAAAACCGCTCCACGTCACCACTAAGTCAGAGAACTTTAAGAACTCTTCAATCAACGCGTATACACTCATTTCATTCTTTATCCTTTTATTCATGGTCTAATGTCACACGAAAATTTTCATTTTTTGTTTCCTACGAACGACACGTAAGTAAGGGTAGGTTATGATAGGGATTGAATTCCGTTCTCTTCGGATAGCTACCTACCACTTCTCCTACAACTAACGAAACCCACCGTATTACACTACCTTCAAAATCATCACCGATTACTCACATAAGTAGGTAACTTACTTCAGCCGCATTTTTAGGGTACCATGTTCATATCGATAGACCGTCTAACTTTTGTTGCATTGAATCAATTACTGTAACTTGTTGGTGTCATTTCAGACGAGAGACACATGGATCGCATCAGACTTAAAAATCAGACTATTAGCCGTACAGGTTAGGCAATGAACCGTTTCTCATGCGATTAGCGAAGTTAGGCAACATCGAGCTTGGATGGGTGATCGCAAAGGTAAGGGTCAGACATACAAGTAGTTTTCACGCTTCTGTACGGCGAACCTCTCTCCACTCAAGGGGCGAGGCGATGAATAACTTTGAGCGAAATCATCAGAACGAATTCTGATCCTCCATTGGAGGACAGCTGATGACGCCCGAGGCAGTCGGACAAAAAGCCCCAACCTGAAATGGTTGTCTACTCTACTTACTTACTTACTTTACTACCTGTTACTTCGTATCGGTAAGATACCTGACTAGAGGTCAAACCCCGTTGACATGGTCATCCACCGAGATGTTGAAGATATTATTGATAATCGTTGTCAAAATCTGCTGGTAGCTATTTGCCTATCTGCAGACTAAGATTCGTTAAAAGACAACCACGAGAAAATCACCTCAGAAAGAATCTCTTTTGCTACGAAATATTACGAATTTCTCGATAGAGTTGAACCACCAAGTTGTGTTATTTATTTAACCTCAATATCCGCTTTCGTACACAACCGTCTAACTTTCCATGAGGTTCTCAAAATGATGTTTTGAATTCCCACAAAATGAAAAACACTTTTCTTTACCATAATTTATTATTGATACAAAAAGTATTAGTTGCATAAATTCAATTACACAAACATCAATACTAGTACATAAAACTACAATGAGTATTCAATTAGAGACTTTGGTGATGTTTCCGTACAATGTACTTTTAAATCAAATAAATTAAATGCTGAACATTAGAAAGAAAATTCAGACTTGTGCTTTCAATTTGACGATACTGTTGGCATCACCGCTAGAAGGTAAAATAGCTGAAGGTAAGGGCATGGGTGACAACGAATATTTCTAGGTCGAAAGAAAACGATACCAAAAACATAAGTAACATACAAACTGTTTGCAAAACAAAAATAAGTATCGCTTCCAAAAATTGAAGTAAGGTAGGTTTTAGGTGCTTACGATGTAATTATTAATGTTGACAGATTTATAACGAATTTGAAGTAATGTTACATCGATGCAAGTCTAAAAATCGCAAGAAGGAATACAAATGAAAATTCACCTGGTTTTAAATTTTGTAGCACAAAATAAATTCAAGGGTGTGGACGAAATAACAGCTAGGTACCTACGTACGATCATCATTAGTTAGGTCGCGAGAGTTCGCCTTAAGCGCGTTCAACTTAAAACTAACCCGCTTATAAATTAGTTGAGCAATTTTTGGTAAAACACAATGTCATGGTGCTGCTTGCTCCGTAGTGTCTGAGGAAAAACAAAAACAAAATAAAAGGATCACATTAGAAATTCTAGGTTATATTAAGGAAGACAATTTGATTCATATAAAATAGGTAAGCGATCAGTCCGCACAGTGGGGTAGAAATGACATTTTTGTGGACGTACGCATGCTGAAACGTGTGCAGTGCACACTAACTGTTATTTCAAATGGGAATCCTTGTTTTAATTTTTTTTATTGCAGATTCGAATTCTACGTGAAATTTTATGAAGGAATGTTCCATCACTCGATGTTTTTAATGTGCAAAAACAGGTGCATTTCCGCGCTAAAACTGCATAATTCCACTCTAAAAGTGCGAAATTGTGAGATAATGAATTTTGGAAGATAAATTCAATTGCCACAGGGAATACATGATTTTGGGGGTATTTTTTCACGATGAATCATGTAATGATGTTCACTTATTTGAGAGTTTTGCATTTTACCGAAGCTGACTGTACGTGGCTGTAGGCGTAGTCAGCTGATACGATGACAAACCCCAAATATTTAATGGAAAAAAGTATTTCTTTAAAAGGATTAAAACTAAAATTGAATACTAGGACATGAATATTTGGCCTGAGAAATAGATACTGTTGTTTTCTAGAAAAGAACATAATTACGATCAATAATTGAACTCCGGCACTAATAATGATCGATAGTGCCATGCTACTTTACAGTAAGACACCAATTGCGGCTAATCTCCACCATTCAGAAGTCTGACCGCCTCATCCCTCGACAGAACTGGCTGACCAAATGCTTGAACTCTGAATTCTATCAAAACATGGCAGGAGCATAAAAAGTGGAAGAGGTCTTCTTTCTCGTGAGAATTGCAGAGCGATTCCGTAGCGTAAGATTTGGAATTCAAATGAAGCATCTCAAATCTGAGCTTGAAGAGCCAACTACTGGAATAAAGGTCCAAATCGGAATCTTTCACCAGACTGGCAGACTTAACATGAGGATCGAGCTCTCTACAGAGAGTGAATCTCTCGGAAGCCATAGCTCTTTGCCAAAACAGGGCTTTTTTATGTTCCCTAAGCATTTCCAACAGGTCCCCTGCCTGAGTCTTCATAAGTGCTGCATTCAGCGAGGGAAAGTCATTCGGCAAACCGAATTCTGAAGAAAGGCGGTTCAAGTAACCAGCCTATGAAGTGTTTTGCAACAAAACCTCTCTCGCAATCACTTTAGGGAGTCTTGAGAATCATGAAGGTGGGCAATCTTTATCAAGTAATTTAGGTGGACTTCAAATGTGACTGTTGATACAGTAATGATCAGAATATAAGTGCCTAATTAAATTTTATTCATAACTTTTCTTCGAAAATTTGCTCTTAGCCATGCTGCATGACTGAGTACTTTTTTGAAAGAGTATACTTCAAGCCTTTTCATATCAGCATTGAAAAGTAAACCTTAATGCTTGCTATTGAAATTAGACCTTTCCAAACGAGTCATTCTCTCTTGTTTTGGTTACTAACCTAGTATTTTCTAAATAATTAAATCATGGTCGTTAGACATCAACATAACAGCAAACATTAATGTACTTCTAGTCCACATAAAATAGTACCTGGCTGAGCTGCTACGAATCACGACCGAAGGTTTTTTATGAAATTGGACATGTCGTACTCCTCGTCATAGTCCTTGTGCTCCCAAAGTTCTGGGAGTGAATCCAAAACAGACTTCATCGAGCCTCCGGACTTTTTGGGGTCGGAACTGCTTGCATCTTTTGACGAGTCCAGTGAAAACAAATCCAATAACTGTAAACAGTAAAATTCTCATATGAATATGCTCAAAATGAATAACTTCTTTCCAACAATTTGTTGTACAATAGGCCTCGTGCATAGCACTGAAACAAGAACACTCTATCGGCAAAACATGGCATACTGTTACCTCCCCACGCGCCCAGTCCTATTTTCCTTCATGAAAGTGGCACTGTCAGCCATCTTCCTCTTGCTATCTTTCAGTTTCTCAGACACAAAGAACGTGTCTGATGTCACCCCAGCCACTGATCATGAAAATGGCAAAGGAAGTACGTTGACAATACTGTTTATCTAAGTTGTGATTCAACTAAGACAGTGGACAGTGCTGTGTTGTTGACTGAATTAAATATGTCTGTTATAATTAGAAAAGAGTATATCATTTTGTACGACTTCAGAGAGAAACGGTAGTACGAAATTAGGGGGCAATACAATCACTCCCCAGCGGCCGAAAAGAGCCCCGGGGAGCGAACGCCTCTTGATGAGAGAGTGTGATCTCTCCCCAGGTTTGGATTCGGATGTTTGACCAACATGATACCTTTGAATCTTTGACCCCTGCGATTGCTACCCAGGGGCTGTTATCGCAAACTGATGGTGAACGTAGAACGTGTCGTTGGTGGGAGTAAGCATGGGAAGGACGTCATTTTTCGTGATGAATGGCTTCCATAGCCCTCACCCACATTTCTATCACTTTTACCAGGAGCTCCTGGAGGTTTATACAGAAGTTTATACCAAAACAACTCCCTGCACGTTGGCGTCCACAGCCTCCCCCTTCGCCAAAGGGTGAAAAAACAGAAATAAATTCAACGTCTCATCCGAAAAAAACATGATGGCCTCCCTTTATACTTGTACGTGAAAAAAATATCAGCCAAACTTTCCCTTCCATTCCTCCGAAAGGCCCCACTAAACTTCAACATCTTTTTTAATTTATTTATCTGACGACTACATTGGTAGAATCACTGCATTGCTATCTATTTGACGACTACTATTTGCGTCCACAGCATTGCTACAAGAACAAAATTTTTAACCACACCTTCTTCAAGTTAAGACGACAGTCCTCAGTCTGTAAAATTGGGAAGGAGAGGTTCTTTGTGCGGTCTCTTGGAGCAAATGCTTCCCGGGGAGCAATCGTCGGATATTTCACGGCCCAAACTGGGGAGCGATCGCCACGAGGGATCGCATTGGGGAGCGATCGCAAGTCCCCGCGAAATTACATTGATTGTGCCATCGGTTCGACCGTTACAACCACCAACACAAAACCCGTTTGTTTCTCTTAGTAATTTTCTCACAAGTAACGATATTTGATAGTAAGTAATGAAATATAATTCTATCAGCCTAAAACTTTTGTAGAAGCCTTTTGAACCAAAACAAAAACAAACTGACACCAACATCAGATTCTTCTTGAATGTTTTACCTATTGGGTACCTACTCAATATTCCACGATGGACACAAAGTTCCTAAATCTAAAACGGGTGTCAAGGGTTATTTCTGCGTAGTTGAGAATAAGGCGTAAATAGAAGTTAGCCTCCAAACGCCTGCCCCAGCTCTGAACAGAGGATAAGCTCAGCTCCAGCCTGTCGATTGCCAGGATAAGCTCTATGATTAGCTAGAGCCGATGGACGAAAAGAAGATGGCGCCAAATACGAACTCCGTTGGCTTAGCAGTAATGTAAGTCATCGTTTGACTCACATTTGACCTGATTTTATATTAACTGCTCCACTGTCTTGCTATGCTTCACAAGTTCATCTTTAGGTGACAGAAGTTATGATTTACCAACTCGATTTCTTGAAGTGAGAATTCAATTGCATTTATATATCTAATTGAAGAAGCCAGCAATTATATATAATTGCAATGGGATTCTCACTTCACGAAATTGTAACTTAAATCATAAATAAATCATAACTTCTGTCACCTAAAGATGAACTTGTGAAGCATAGCAAGACAGTGGAGCAGTTAATATAAAATCAGGTCAAATGTGAGTCAAACGATGACTTACATTACTGCTAAAATTCATTAGTTACCACTAGGAAGCGACTTTGGTTGTAAAGAAAGGTATGAACTCGTCCGTTGCGAGGGGTTTTTGCTTTTGTATTGCACCATTTTGTCATCATCGGTAGGAACGTATTTAATGCACCATTGAACTAAATACGTCGCATTTTATACCATTGGTATATGAACATGTCATGTCGTTACACCAACAACAGCCATAATATCAGCTGGTATAACCCCAGGGGCAGCTGTCCTAACCCTGACTCGTGATTCAGTCAAGCTTTGTAGATAACCTTTGACTCGAGTATATATTGTGGGTTTGCTGCTCCTAGTGTTAGCTCTGTCCCTAGGGCCTTAGTAATAAATAGTATCCATGGTTTCAATTAGTATTCATGATGTTTCGTAGCATGGTTGAATATTATTTCATTGTTTCAGGAAGACGTTTGATCAGTGGAAGTAGGAAGGGTTTATACCTCCATTTGCAAATGACTTATTCAGCTATTACTAAACAAAACGGAAGTTAGTGAAAAACGTTGTCTATTTCCACGAAAAATAAAGAGTTACAATGTTAAATCGATTTCGACGGTTAGGCCATCATCAGTAACAAACAATAACTGAAGACACATTAGAAAGGACACAGCTTATATAGAGACAGGTGAAGGGAGATTGAATCCCATTGGTCGAGAGAAAGGAAAGGGGCAGGAGGTACAACCAATCAAATGCATACAAAGTGAAAGGGAGATGGAATCCCATTGGTCGAGAGAAAAGAAAGGGGCAGGAGGTACAACCAATTAAGTGCATACAAAGTGAAAGGGGATTATAGCTAATCAGATGAACTGAAAGGGGGGAAATAACTAAATAGGGTTTCAACATTGTGAAGAGATAATTCCAAGGTTTACAGAAATGGACCTATCAGTGGTGAAATATATTGAGGTATATCCTCATTTAAACATTTACCAGACCTGTCACTTTTGATAATTTCGAATTTTTCAAGTACATTCAACATTCCTCCCTTTGGGCAAAAATTAAGAAATTCTACAAACTGTCTGTCTGTCAAATCAAAATTGTAACTATGATTAGATTCCTTAAGATGTTTTGCAAATGTAGACTTACCCTTATTTTCCCTGAAATCCTCCATATGCTCGTCTATTCTTTCCCTAAATTTCCTACCAGTCTGACCGCAATATTCGTAGCCACAAGAACATTTTAATTTATAAACTCCACTTTTATCCTGCACACTAATTTTGTCCTTAACGGATCCTAGTAATGCTTTAAGACTATTTTTATTTTTAAAACCTACTTTATAACCTCTCGATGATAGAATTTTGCCAATTTTATCAGAAATTTTTCCATAATAAGGTAAACTTATCCATTGCTTTTCTTCTAAAGTTACATCTTCCCGAGCCAGATTGGAAACTTTTTCCCTACTCTTTTTCCTAAGAACCTTATCCCATATGGTATCAACGAGATCTCCTCCATATCCGTTACTAGCCGCTATGCTTTTGATAATGGATTTTTCTTTTGATAAATTTTGTTCACTCATTGGAATAGATAGTGCTCGGTTGATCATACTATGGAAGGCTGCATGCTTATGTACTAAAGGGTGATTTGAACTACTATGGATCGTTATATCGCTATATGTATCTTTTCTATAGATTGAAAAATCATGCTTTTCATTTACTAAAGAGATGGACAGATCAAGAAAATTTAGTTTATTCCCGCCGAATTCGAGGGTGAATTTGATATATTGATCTAATTCATTGATTTTTTCGTGAAAAGAATTTAGTTGTCTTTCTGTGCCCTTCCATAGAATGATGATGTCATCGACATATCTATACCAATAGAGAAGATTATTTGTGTTAAAAGTTGTAAATATTTGTTGCTCAAGATAATCCATGTAAATATCTGCAAGCAGAGGAGATAACGGAGAACCCATAGCAACCCCTGGCTGTGTATAGCATTGAAGAAGAAGAAGAAGAAGAAGAAAAAAGTTTATTGACAAAATAAAAACAAAGCGAAAGATTCCTTCTGCATTACAAAATAAACAATACCGACATGGTTTTTCAAACCGTCTGTCGGGGGTGTCAGCAGGTTAAACTAAAAACTACAATGAAAACAAAATACAATAAAATGAGAAGAAATTAAAAATTAAACTCATCTACCAACGCAGAGCGATATCGCCAGGCTATTTTACTGAAAGCCACCAGTTGAGGCCATCCACCACCATCCAGCAAAGCCACAGCCTCATTCCGAGAAAGCACGGGTTTATTGAAAACCTCAACTCTAAACTCTGCCAGTATTGGGCAAGTACAGAGAAAGTGGTGCACGTCTTCCTTCTCGTGTCTATTGCACAGTGCACACTCCTCATTGCGGTCGGTGTCATATGGCTTTGCATTGAGATGCAACAATTCTCCCCTCAACTTGAAAATCCACCTCGCCGAAAAAATATCCATCACTGGCTCACAAACCAAGCTCGCGGCCTTGAAGCGAGTGTCAAGCTCCCTATATAGCGTGAACCTCTCCGAGTCCATAGCCCTCTGCCAGAACCACTGCTTCTTGTGTTCCTTAAACTTCTCAAGGATGTCAGCTGCTTGAAGCTGGATAGATTCAAAAGACAAGGAATCTAACCCATCTATGACACCCAATCCAGTGGCGAGGCTGCCAAGATGCCTAGCCCATGAAACTCTGCTGCTCATCACTTCCATGGCTATTATTTTAGGGAGACGTGTGTCCGGGAGATGAGCTACTTTCCTCAAGTACTTTAGGTGGGCTTCAAGAGTAAAAGCTGATATGGTGTCCAACCCCGTCTCCAGGTGTAAAATGTAATTTGGGGAAAACCTCGATAAACGGAACAGCTTTCTAATATACATCAGCTGCACTCCCTCCGCCTTCGCGTACTCCTGAAATCCCCAGCATGGTGAAGCATAGCACAGGATAGCCCGGATCGTAGCGTTGAATACCTCTGATTTTGCCTTTAGTGGTACAGCAGGGTTGGCAAATAATCTTCCCCAAACATTTTATTGAGGGCAAAATTGGCAGATTGAGCCTTCTTCTCTATATGCTTGGCGAAGGAAAGGCGGGGGGTGAGTTCCACTCAAAAATACTTACAATCTCAATTGATTCACCACCAAAGTTCCAGTGCTCGGTTGCCCTTCTTCTCCCACCTTTCTGGAAAACCATTATCTTCGACTTTGCTAGATTAACCTGAAGTCCCCACTTACTGCAGTAACTCTCCAAAATATCAATATTCACCTGCAGCTCGCCAGGGTCATCCGCTATCACCACTAAATCATCTGCGTACATGAGCACTTTTATCACAAGTCCGCCAACTTCTATACCATGTTGCAGCTCTTCTGCCAAGTCGTTCAGAAAAACCGAGAATAAGGTGGGGGAGAGAGGGCAGCCCTGTTTCACTCCACACTTAACATCAAAGAACTCTGTTCTACCAGCCTCAGTCCACACCGCAGCTGATAATCCCGAATAAAGGCTCTTCAGAACTGATACGAACTTACTGGAAACTCCCAGAGCAAGCAGCTTGTAGAACAAATATCCACGATTAACCGTATCAAATGCAGACTTCAAGTCTACAAAAAATCCATAGACTTTACCGCCGGGCTGCTTCAGCTTCAAGCTCACTATACCAGTCAGAGCGAAAATTGAATCTGTTGTAGAGTAACCTCGGCGAAACCCTGATTGAAACTCTGTCAGCAGATCATACACCTCCAGAAATGACGTCAGACGGCACGCGAGCAATCCTGTCAGAAGCTTACCCAGGCAATTGATAAAGGAAAGTCCCCTGTAATTTGAAACATTTGCTGGGTCCCCCTTTTTGAACAAAGGAAATATCAGAGATTCCTTGAACATCGCAGGAATGGTACCACTTTCAAGAATGCGGTTGAACAGAGTCAAAAGCTTTTCCTGGAATTCACTGCAAGAGTTTTTATAAAATTCAAATGGAATACCATCGCTTCCAGGAGCTTTGTTGTCCTTGGCGGAATCGAGTACAGTCTGCAGTTCCTTCCGTGAGAAGGGTTCGTCGAGGATTGGAGAGCAGATATAGGGCTCAGCGAAGAGAATAGGATCACTAACGATGACAGGATTAAGCAGCATTTCAAAATGCTCCACCCATTCGTCAGACGGTATCACCGCCTGTCTATGCCTGTCATGTCTCTTGAGGAACTTAACTAGATCCCAAAACTGCCTGCTATCGTGAACCTCACTAAACCTGCCAGCCAAGCTTCTATAAAATTCTGCTGCCTTGTCATGAATTAGCCTTTTGTACTGTCCGCTTTCATCGAGATATTTACTTCTCACCTCTTCTGAATCAGTCTTCCTCCATAAACCTAAAAGCTTCATCAGTCTTCTTCTTGACTTCTCACACTCCCAATCAAACCATAGCTGCTTCTTCACCAAAGTACTGCCACGACGCGGTGCTGACAATTCCCTGATCCCATTAACTATTTTGCTGGTAACACCATCCAGGTCATCGAAGTCAACCAGATCACTGGCCAGCTCCTTGAGTCCTTGGTTGTATTTTTGAGCCTGTTCCGGAAGCCAACGCAGTCTCGGAAGTAGAGGAGCACTATTGTCCGCAGCAGCACCTGACTTCACATCAAACACAATTGGCATATGATCTGAGAAAGCTTCGCTCATAACCTCAAAATCGACGATGCAAGACAACGCCGACAGTGACACACATACTAGATCATTAACAGACGCACCCTGGCGCGAAACAAATGTGAAACTGCCAGATGAATCACTTTTTGATCGTCCGTTTAAAATTACAAGACCGTTATCAGCACAGAAATCAAGGAACTTGGAGCCCCTGGTATTCAAAATCGAATCCCTCGATAAACGTGTACGATTGAAACAGCCCAAATCTGCACCATCCAAGTCACTAAGATCCTGTTCAGCGGCTACTCTTACGTTGCAATCACCAGCTAAAATTAAATTCATCTCCATATGGTCGGTAATAAAGTCACTAACTTCACTAAAGTCCTCCTCCCAATGATTGCAGTTTAAATAAATTGGTACAAGATGCAAGACACAGCCCACACTACGAATAGCTATCAAATCCAGCCCACTGATCCTCACAAAATTTACGCTCCCGAGACCCTTCCTAATTCCCATCACCACCCCTCCACTGGCCCTACCAAAGTTAGATGACTTATTCGCCGTTATCCACTTAACATCATAATCTACGAACATATTCTCATACAACTGTGTACCCTGTTCCATAACATGAGTTTCTAAAAATATAAAAACATTATAACCTCTTAAAAAGTTAGAAAAAAATACATCATTCCTTTTGTTATTAAGACCCGCAACATTATAAACGAGAAAACTTAAATTAAAATTGTTCTTCACTTCTTCATGTTCCCGACAGACGGTTATTTTTCATTTATTTGTCCCAACGGCGCCCTCAGAACGATCCTTTTCAGCAAGTAGCTTCTGAATCACCTCCGCGAGATTCACTCCTTCCACTACCACCACTGGGTTAAGGGTATTGCCAGACCCCTCCAATACCAGACCCGAAGAATCATGCCAAGCAAAAGTATTCCCTCCAATCACCAGCTTATCCGTGCGTAAAAAGTTTTCTAAATTTGGGTTCTGTTTCCTTATCTCGGATCTTATTCGGAGCAACTTGTTTCTTTTAAGTCGGACGTGGTATGGGAAATCCTGAGAAATGCTGTACCCAGTGCCCCTTAGTACCGTGGACTTCTGTATTATTTTCCATTTATCTCTAGAACTAACAAGTGCTACCATTAAAATTCCGTTTTTCGATGCCCGAGGTCCAAGGCGTTGCACTGAACTCAACTGGATGTTCTCCTCTATACCTAGCACTTGGGCAAAAAATCTTCCGACCACCGCATACAAGTCATCCTTTGTAGCGCAATTTAGTCCACGAATTATCAAATTATTTTTCCTCCATTGTGCCTCCACAAAATCCAATCGTTGGTCCCTTCTAGCTCCATCCACCCTCATACTCTCAATCGCCCCACGCAGCTCCTCATTCTCTTTCCGAAGGCTCATCATTTCATTTTTCAATTCGTTTCGGAGCTCCCGAAAATCATCCTTTGTGGGTAATATTCCCATCTTCCTATCCATAATTTTCTCAAAATCTGAGAGAAGTTTAGTATTATCCTCTTTCCCATTCCCCATTATTATTCTCTTTTTACAACCCGACTCAGAAATATCTGGAGAACTTCGAGCCCTCTTAGGTGTTTGGTCTTCTACTGGTACGTAATTACCACTATCTTTCCGTGTAACAAATTTGTCTAAGCTTTGCTGCATTAAGTCTACCGCAATATCGCAACGCTTAGTTCTACAATCTGACAGCGTTACGCAACTCAGAACACGTTCAGTGACTCACTGCGGGAGACAAGCGAGCCGCAATAGACTCAGGGAAGGAGAGAAGAGGAAGGGACTTACCGAGAACGCAGAGAGGGGGTCCAGGTCCCCACCGAGCTGCCCCGCCAGGTGGAAGGAGCCGATAATCGTCTAGCAAGATAAGGAATCGTCCGAGATAAGATTTATATAAACCGACGAGATCACTTGTCGACGACAAATTGGCTTGAAAAGTTGTCAAAATAATCACTTATCGACACGAAAACGAACAATGACATGTAACATCCAGTTACCGAACACCGTGCCAAAATTTGTACTAATTGATTCAGTTGAAATGCCCCTCGAATAAAAAGTAATTTTGATCCATACAGACAGACATCAAATTAAACAATTCATCCTTTTCGAATATATTAAGTTTAGAGCCGTGAATCAGCCTGCATACCACATCTTTGCAGCTAGCTACATCGATATTGGTGAACAGACTAACCACATCAAAAGAGGCGAGTTTAGCATTTGGAGGCATCTGAATGTCCTTAATTTTGGAGACCAAATCATAAGAATTTAGTACAGTATGTTGAGGCCGAAAGTTGATTTTGTTTCTGAATAAAATATTGAGTTTTTTAGCCAATTTGTAGGCAGGAGCACCAATATAAGACACCACCGGTCTCATCGGCGCTCCTTCCTTATGAATTTTAGGGAGACAGGATAACCTGGGCGCATGAGGGTTCATTTCTACAAAACTTGGAATGTACATATTTTTTAGTAGGCTATCTTCTGATTGTTTAACTACTTTTCGAACTAATCTTTGAAATTTTGAAGTTGGGTCAGATGGGAGATTTGAACAATTATTATCTTCTAGAAATTTTACAGTTTTCGAAACATAATCTTGCTTATTTAAAATGACAGTTGTATTACCTTTATCTGCTTTGAGGGCAACAATATTTTTCTGGGCAAACTTCTTCTTTAGAACAGCTGCAATAGTCTCCTCCTTCCCGGGTGGTGGTCCTAGTGATCTTGATGAGGACTGGATCTCTTCAGCACAAAGTGTTTTGGTGGCTGATGGTCCATTCGAAGCCTCGACGGAAAATGCCAAATCCCGAATCGCTGAAGCTCTTGAAGAAAGTAGAGAACCTGTCGGATGTCACATTTTCTCCGGCAGAAGTATCTCTTCTTGAGAAAGGGTTGAAGCACAACCCATCTTTCTCCCTTGGAGCTTCAGCGATTCGGGATTTGGCATTTTCCGTCGAGGCTTCGAATGGACCATCAGCCACCAAAACACTTTGTGCTGAAGAGATCCAGTCCTCATCAAGATCACTAGGACCACCACCCGGGAAGGAGGAGACTATTGCAGCTGTTCTAAAGAAGAAGTTTGCCCAGAAAAATATTGTTGCCCTCAAAGCAGATAAAGGTAATACAACTGTCATTTTAAATAAGCAAGATTATGTTTCGAAAACTGTAAAATTTCTAGAAGATAATAATTGTTCAAATCTCCCATCTGACCCAACTTCAAAATTTCAAAGATTAGTTCGAAAAGTAGTTAAACAATCAGAAGATAGCCTACTAAAAAATATGTACATTCCAAGTTTTGTAGAAATGAACCCTCATGCGCCCAGGTTATCCTGTCTCCCTAAAATTCATAAGGAAGGAGCGCCGATGAGACCGGTGGTGTCTTATATTGGTGCTCCTGCCTACAAATTGGCTAAAAAACTCAATATTTTATTCAGAAACAAAATCAACTTTCGGCTTCAACATACTGTACTAAATTCTTATGATTTGGTCTCCAAAATTAAGGACATTCAGATGCCTCCAAATGCTAAACTCGCCTCTTTTGATGTGGTTAGTCTGTTCACCAATATCGATGTAGCTAGCTGCAAAGATGTGGTATGCAGGCTGATTCACGGCTCTAAACTTAATATTTTCGAAAAGGATGAATTGTTTAATTTGATGTCTGTCTGTATGGATCAAAATTACTTTTTATTCGAGGGGCAATGCTATACACAGCCAGGGGTTGCTATGGGTTCTCCGTTATCTCCTCTGCTTGCAGATATTTACATGGATTATCTTGAGCAACAAATATTTACAACTTTTAACACAAATAATCTTCTCTATTGGTATAGATATGTCGATGACATCATCATTCTATGGAAGGGCACAGAAAGACAACTAAATTCTTTTCACGAAAAAATCAATGAATTAGATCAATATATCAAATTCACCCTCGAATTCGGCGGGAATAAACTAAATTTTCTTGATCTGTCCATCTCTTTAGTAAATGAAAAGCATGATTTTTCAATCTATAGAAAAGATACATATAGCGATATAACGATCCATAGTAGTTCAAATCACCCTTTAGTACATAAGCATGCAGCCTTCCATAGTATGATCAACCGAGCACTATCTATTCCAATGAGTGAACAAAATTTATCAAAAGAAAAATCCATTATCAAAAGCATAGCGGCTAGTAACGGATATGGAGGAGATCTCGTTGATACCATATGGGATAAGGTTCTTAGGAAAAAGAGTAGGGAAAAAGTTTCCAATCTGGCTCGTGAAGATGTAACTTTAGAAGAAAAGCAATGGATAAGTTTACCTTATTATGGGAAAATTTCTGATAAAATTGGCAAAATTCTATCATCGAGAGGTTATAAAGTAGGTTTTAAAAATAAAAATAGTCTTAAAGCATTACTAGGATCCGTTAAGGACAAAATTAGTGTGCAGGATAAAAGTGGAGTTTATAAATTAAAATGTTCTTGTGGCTACGAATATTGCGGTCAGACTGGTAGGAAATTTAGGGAAAGAATAGACGAGCATATGGAGGATTTCAGGGAAAATAAGGGTAAGTCTACATTTGCAAAACATCTTAAGGAATCTAATCATAGTTACAATTTTGATTTGACAGACAGACAGTTTGTAGAATTTCTTAATTTTTGCCCAAAGGGAGGTATGTTGAATGTACTTGAAAAATTCGAAATTATCAAAAGTGACAGGTCTGGTAAATGTTTAAATGAGGATATACCTCAATATATTTCACCACTGATAGGTCCATTTCTGTAAACCTTGGAATTATCCCTTCACAATGTTGAAACCCTATTTAGTTATTTCCCCCCTTTCACTACCTCCTGCCCCTTTCCTTTCTCTCGACCAATGGGATTCAATCTCCCTTCACCTGTCTCTATATAAGCTGTGTCCTTTCTAATGTGTCTTCAGTTATTGTTTGTTACTGATGATGGCCTAACCGTCGAAATCGATTTAACATTGTAACTCTTTATTTTTCGTGGAAATAGACAACGTTTTTCACTAACTTCCGTTTTATAATGGGTTTCCACAACTTCGTCGCGAGTGATTTAGTTCGTATCACTAAACCTTATGCCAGCCACCACCAAGAGCGCTAGAATCGATATGCACAAGACCGATAGTTAAGTTCATTAAAAGTAAGACCAAGACAAATTCATGAAAATGTGATGAAACATGGATATGTAAAATCGTCTTGAAGAACTAATTGAAAACATAGTTATATCAGAGGATAGGAGGTATGTTTAGAAACATATCCAAACATAAAACAAGCGAAATTCATAAGAAATACAACAAAGTCTACACCAAAATGTTTTTCAAGACCAAGGTAGGATATATTATCATTTATCGTGCATCATTCGTCTCGCTAGCATTCAATGTACATTAGCTGAAACTAAATACTATAATAATTTAATAAAAAGTGAATAATAACACCAACAACAACAATTAATCAAATGTTACAGGCGTTGTTGAGTATGAAAGCACATAAATATATTCTCAAAATACAGAAGTAATTTTGATGTAGAAAAGTTAGTGGTTTCTCCTCAGTCAAATCGCATACCAACCTTATCTGTTCCCATAGTTTGGAGACTAGCATTTTCGGCACTGATAACAGTATTGGCAGTCATCAGTTTGAATTTCTGTAACCTGAAAAAGAGAAAATCAACATTCAATCAACATTCGTTCAAACGGATATGCTGAACATTCTGTTTATAATGAAAAGTGAATTCCGATAATTATACATGGGTATAATTGAATGAATGAGGTAACAATTGGCCAACGATTGGTCTTCCTTATAGTCGCTTTTGTAAATGAAATTAGTATAACTCCATACTGGAAATAAACAAATTCGATGCTCATTACAAACTGATCCAGTAATCGAATGTTAGTATAAAATGTACATCAGAATTAGATCAAAAATGATAGTCTGTGAAATATGTGTTTAGTGTGTTTTATTTTTCCCCCTGTGAAACATGTGTTCAGTGTCTCAAGTTAATTGAAAACACAGCAACCGAAATGTGTTTGTAGTTACCGAATTCGTTCATTGCTATCGCGATACAATTTTTTTTCCATGAATAAAATTTGTCATGACCCAAAGCGGTAAAACATAACTATCCATGTCAAAACCTCGAAATGATTCTTTGGTGCTTCAAAATGAACCTACGAATTCGATATAGGTATCCAAATCTTTATGCAACGTACTACAAACATAGATAGCCACATATATGAGAAAAATTTCGATCACATTGTAGCGTTGACCAAAAAGTTCCAGTCATGCAGCATGATCTTATGAGCGAATTTTCTTAAATTACCACCTTTAGTATTAGTTGAATAATATTTATGTTAAATTGTATTGAAATTTGAGCAACTTGAGTTCAATAAAATTGTTAAAAACCAATTTTATGACAAAAAACTCGCACTAAATAAAATTTAGCGATTCAAATTTTTTTTGGAATTTCAGATTTTTCTTTTTTAAGTTTTTATAGATTTTTCAGCAAATATTAATGAAATTTAAGTACGTTTTTCGGCATAATTTTGTGCAAAAAAAATTTCAATTTCCTATTTACTTGTTGATAATCTTGTTTTGACTGAAAACGTGCTAAAAATAATAAATTTAACGATTTTTGGATTTTTTAGCACATTTTTTGAAATTTTACCAATTTAATTTGCTCAAAAAGTGCTGACCAACGAACTCATCCTCTCATTTGGACTTGATTTTTGATGTTATGATCTCGTCTGGAATGACACATACATATATATATATAAATAAATATTTTCATTTATTTAATTAAGTTAGATAAATTTGGTTAATGTGAAACTAGGATTCGTTTCAGAATGCCTAAAAACGGATATAAAAGAAGAAATGTTACAAAAATTTTGATTTTAATGCTAATGATGATTTTAATGCTAAAAGCATCTTACCCCATAATTTTTTCTTCAAGCGTATCTCGCGTAATCAACCGATAAACGTTGACCACCTTGTTCTGGCCGATTCTGTGAGCTCTGTCCATAGCTTGAAGGTCTTTCATCGGAGACCAGTCATGTTCAATGAATATCACCTGGAAATTGACGTACGTAATTAATAGATATAACAAGTATTTAGGTTACCTAGGCTGGGGATCCAGATTCAAAACTCTAAATCCGCACAATAAATAAACAGTGGAAAGGTGTGACAGTAGGGATGCAAATAAATTATCACTATTTCAAACAATCGAATATATCGATATTTTGACAACTATATTCATCATCTAGCGTTTTCCGATTTATCTACATGTATTTGTTTTCGATTTATCAAAATATATTGGTTGATCCGTTTAAATTTCAATTTGTGGAACTTTCGAAGCATAGATAGAAAAAAGTTACCAACAACAGAATGAAGAGCAAAGTTAAGACAATGGTGAGTTAATTTAAGACGACATAAATTTTAGCACACTCAGCTGATTAGGATGGAGCCTGTAAGTTCATTCGTCTCTTGTTATTCCAGAGAAGCTCTCTATCAAATTTTGACAACCTACGATAAATAGGAGATTTGAGCACGATTTTGCCATCATTATAATTGATATTACGGCTCGTGGTCAGCTGATCCTCACCAAAGGCAGCGAGGCACAAGTTCCAATAAGGTAATACGTAATATCAAAATTTGGTCCAAATCGGACCAACGGTTTTGGAGGAGTAGTGAGCAAAAAATTTCGACCACCAAAAGTACGCAATAACGCATAGTAGATATTAGTTAAAAATCAAATCACAAAACACCCTGCGTCGAACAATTTGAGTAAGTTTATTCGAATACGATTCATACAAAACTATACCCAATAGGTACCACATAATACAGTTTCAACTATCAACATTTCATATGACATCAGCTGATCGGTGTACGGCCATCTTGAAAGTCACACATTTTACGTGGTCTATGGTTTGCCGATTCAACTACCACTAATAGCTCTCCATATTATTTATACTCAAAGGGTATGTACCCTCCGAAAGGTTGTTCTCGAAAGCAGGACTAACCTTAACTAAAAAAAGAAACAGTTTGAAAGGTCATATTCTTTCAAAATTATTATTTCTTCAAGGAATTCGTACAAAATATTACTTCCAAATATTTCTTCTCCTAATACGATAATTCACCTAGAGTAAAGATATTCAAAATAAATCTCGTTTTCTTTGGCATTCCTTATTTGCACTAATTTTTCTTGAGGCACAAGAAGAAATGTTACAAAAATTTATTCAACATTATAGATACCTAAGTAAGCTGGTTTAATCGACTTTGTATGCTATATTTGCCAATATTAGAGTAAGTATTATAGTTGTAGAAATTATACTAAAATTTGGTTAAAATGTAACATCAATTGAGTTCTAATTATTCGCAATTATAAGCGTTTGGGGAAATGTTATAGTTCTATATTGATGTATCAATTATTTGGGACCGATATATCGGCACAATCGTTATAGGGCTTCCGTTGTATCATTAGATTGGAATATCAATATTTTGCTTTCGATGTTGCATCCCTCTGTGACAGTCCCTTCCCCTACTTGCTCATAAATGAGCTACGATAATCAAACCGGCAAGGTTTATCC
The DNA here is from genome assembly GCA_030762985.1 of Adelphocoris suturalis. Taxonomy (NCBI): domain Eukaryota; kingdom Metazoa; phylum Arthropoda; class Insecta; order Hemiptera; family Miridae; genus Adelphocoris; species Adelphocoris suturalis. The sequence goes on from CM061044.1 coordinate 112,717,408, forward strand.
CCGATTACGGCAGATTGAAAACGCGAGAAGGAGCCACATTTGACCCGCCACTGAGCAAAGGTTCGGATAGCTCTCTCAGAAATGACTGGTACTGTCACAGATATTAAGTATTTGGCTCGACTTCCTTTCCATAAAAATCAACACCAATCACAAATACTCATGACAAAATTGGATGAATACCAATATTTTGACAAAGAGGCTACTTACAGTATCAGCACCAGTCAAATTAAGGCCCAGACCTCCAACTTGAGTGGTAAGAATGAGAACATCGATGGATGGATCATTGTTGAATCTGGTGACCACCGAATGTCGCAATCCAGCAGGAACTGATCCGTCCAACCTCAGGTATGTGACAGTCGGCATATGGGTTCTGTAAAAAAAATTCATTATTTCCATGAGTGGCAACATGAAGCCTTTACGAGCGCGTCCTACAAATCTACTGATCTATAGATCTTGCACAACGCCAAGTTGGGAAAACTTACTGGAAGAAATCGAGTTCCAAAATATCCAACATTATTTTCAGCTGGCAGAAAATAAGGGCTCTGTGCTGATTGATCACAATGTCTTCTGTTTCTGTACTGGCTGGAGCTCCAATTCCACAGTCCAATAGAAGTTGTCTGCAAGGAATCCACACAAAATATTTCAATATAACGAAAGGTAGCAATTCCATTTTTTATCTTGCACACTGCTGTTTCATGAAGACCAATATTTCATGGACCATTGACCAAGATTGCAAGATTTACTGCAATAATACACTCTAACACAACGTACTTGAGAGCTGGAAGTTTAGCAGCATGGCTGATATCAGACAGGTCAGAGTTTTGAGCTTGAAGGCCCTTGATGATGGTATCATACTGAGGATGTTTTGGAGTGAGAGCCAATTTAGGATGGTTACATACACTTTGCAGGTACCTGAGAGCCTGTTGAGTAAATAAAGACCATTTTATTCAACACTTTTAAAATTTATATATATATATTATTTGGGATTGTTGTTGACAGTGATGCTATAACTATCAGAGAATGTTGAGGGTCGGTCAATGAAAACTCTTCTTATTTAGCCTACGTTTCGAGAATATATTTTCTCATCATCAGGGCCTATTGATCATCTCAAGATGGAAACTTTATAAACGTTATAAAAAGTTGGTTATAAACGTACAAGTAGCACAAATGTGCTTTAACCACTAAAGTTTCCATCTTGAGATGATCCACTAATCACAAAATTGTAAGTAAGTACATCATATAACATCCTATTGCAACATAGTAACTAAGCGAAATTTCCAATTCTAAGTTTATAGATACCCGAGTTTTGAGTGAAAATATATTTGATGAGAAAATATATTCTCGAAACGTTGGCGAAATAAGAAGAGTTTTCATTGACTGACCCTCAACATCCTCCTTTTATATATATAAAACCTATGGCAAAGTAAATCATCATGTTCATCTCTGATGACGAAACCTATAGCACCATATTCGGGAAGAGAAAATGTGGTGACAAAGGCGAACGATTGAAAAACTGAAGTAAAATGCACACCTGGAATATGTGTGAAGCATTGGAATCTTCGAAATTCTGATGAGACTGGCTTTTGGAAAAGTCTTCATAAAGCTGTCTTTGAAGTGGGGATAGCTCACAATAATAGTCCTGAAAAAGTTAAACCTTCATGAGGGAGACTATACAAACTACCGGAACGGATGTCTTGTGGCATGAAAAGTAAGTAATGAAATGCAAATTAAAGTGAAGGGTAGTTAACTATAAAAGTGACTAACTTGAGTTATCTTGGGTGGCAAGTCCTTGAGAACGTCCTCCTTGGTCCTCCGGAGGACAAACGGAAGAACTTGCCTATGTAAAGCTTCCATGGCCAAGACACCTACAAAATTAATGCAGTAGTAAAGTTAGAAAGACTTTACTTTGGGTCATACAGTACCAACGTTGAAGCATTGCAACAACATTACAATGGGGTTAAGTAAATATCAAATACACAAATACCGCTGGAATTCATTATGGAAAATAGATTCAGGCTGCCAAATAATCGAATTAATATTGAGGATTAATAGAGCAAATTGAAAATCAGATGAGAAACCTCACCAGCTTCTTGTTCTTTCGTGGAGCTTTTCGGGTCTCTGCTGGCAAGAATCGGTTTGCTGTATCTAGCCGTGAATTGTTTCTCAGTTCCGAGAAATCCCGGCATCAGGAAATCAAATAATGACCAAAGTTCCAAAACGTTGTTTTGAATGGGTGTACCAGAGAGAATCAATCTGTTGTTAGCAGTCAGCAATTTGATCGCTCTGGATGCCTGAGAGCAAGATAATTACAAGATTTAATTTGAATGAGATATGCGTCTGTATGGTCTGTATTCTATTATACAGGGTGATTCCCTCGCAGATGCAAAAAAAAAAAAAAAAAAAATTGGGTGAAACTACATCAAAAATGGAGTAAAATGCCGCCAACTGCATATTTTTATCTCAATCCGTTCTCGAGATATGATTTTTTAAAGGTTTTTTCAGGAAAACCGTATTTTTTTCCTTTTAAACTCAAATTTCTTCATTCAATTTTAACTTTTGACCACATTTTCGGAATCAACATTAAATTTACTATAAGAATAGTGTACTTGGGTTCTTAAAAAGTACCATCCCAAGGCCCTCACATCAGCTCAAACATTGACGATTTTGAAAAAAGAATATTTCTGAAAATCTTTAAAACTTTACTACTCTTCCGAAACGAATCCTGGAAACTGGCAAATCTCATGAAAACTGCTTCGTCTAATACTCTTTCCAACGGTATAATCAAGTTTACTTTTATTTTGTTATTTAGTGGAGAAAATTATGTTTTAATGTTAAAAAATGTGGGTTTTTCAATGAAATTGTTGGTTTTCTCGAAAGATGACCCTCCATGAACCTACGAGTATGGGGTCGATTTCTATGTATTTTTTCACGCTGTATCGAATGGTAACATTTGTAGATCTCTCCAACTCCGTTATAACCGAGTTTTACACTTAAAATGGCAAATGTTTAGTTTGTTTGTTACGATTAAATGTATGTGTGTTATGGGGTAAAACTAGTTAATTAAAGTGTAAAACTCGATTATAACGTAGTTGAGAGATCTGCAAGAGTTTCCATTTGATCCAGCGAGAAAAAATACATAGAATCGACCCCATACTCGTTGGTTCATGGAGGGTCATCTTTCGAGAAAACCAACAATTTCATTGAAAACCCCACATTTTTTAACATTAAAACATTATTTTGTCCCCCAAATAACATACCGTTGGAAAGCATATTAGATGAAGCAGTTTTCATGAGATTTGCCAGTTTCCAGGATTCTTTTTAAAAGAGTAGTAAAGTTTTAAAGATTTTCAGAAATATTATTTTTTCAAAATCGTCAATGTTTGAGCTGATGTGAGGGTCTTTGGATGGTACTTTTTAAGAACCCAAGTACACTATTCTTATAGGAAATTTAATGCTGATACCGAAAATGAAGTTGAAAGTTAAAATTAAATGAGGCAAAGTGGAGAAATCCGAGTTTAAAATGAAAAAAACACGGTATTCCTGAAAAAACCTTTAAAAAATCATATCTCGAGTACGGATTGAGATAAAAATATGCGGTTGGCGGCATTTTACTCCATTTTTGATGTAGTTTCACCCAAAATTTTTTTTGCATCTGCGAGGGAATCACCCTGTATTAATGATAAATTCAATAATGAAATAAACCATCTCATAGCAAAATAAAATAAAACAATAATTTTCAACACTTGTAGGCAGCTTTCACACTGGTTGGACACGAGATATCAGACCAGTAGACACTCGACTTGAAACATAAGTCCTTCCACACACAAGAGACATGTGCTTTTCATATTTAGTCAAGTTAGCCATCTTGTCGATAGTGTTATCACTCAAAATGAGTTCATCATCAGATGACGAGTTATTAATTGCTGTAGTTATAAGGAGGAGAAGAATTCTTTGCAGGACTCGACTGTGGGTTCATCCCTACTGGCAAAATGCGGAGGAACACAGTATGTGTTGTCCAAAGAACTTCTATCTCACCCACGGAAGTTCCAAGCCTACTTTAAAATGGAGATACCAACTTTTGAGAGGTTGTTCAATGTAATGGATACGAGGAACAACACTCTGTTTATGGAAGCGAAGTGCTGGACCAAATTTGAAAAATGTGAATCACACAAACCAACTAGAGACGCGTGTTTTGAGAGCATGGAATCCAGGGACGCCTGCCATTTCAGATAATACTAACCCACAATGCCATGAGACCTGACCCGAATATTCGAACCTGCCGGATCTCTTCAGACACTTGTTTCATGTTTCAAGAAGACATGAAGCAGGTCTAACCAGTGTGAAAGCCCTCATACATTTCAACGGGCTGGATTCGGAAGAAGCGTGTCGCGTGTCAACTGGTCTGATGTCTAACCTATGTGAAAGCTGCCTTATAAAACATTAGAGCGATTCAACTACCAACAGAACATACCTTAGTTTTTCCGTTTTTTATCATGTGTCCTTCATCCAAAATACAATAATTCCATTTTATTGAAGAAAAGAAATCAATATCCTTCCTAACAATATCATAGGAACCTACAATCAACTGGTGTTTTCGAGCTTGGTGCCTCAACCTGTAAACAATTTATGGGACTATCATACCAGTAAGAAGCCTCAGGAAATAAAAAATGTTTCACTGTTGGATACAAATTTCATCAAAAGGTTGACAAAATAGACTTACTTAGTTCGCTCAGTTGGTGTCCCAGCATATAAAAGTGGACGTAGGAAGTTACGATCAGGTACAAACTTCTCAACTTCGTATACCCAATGCCCTGTTAGAGTTGGTGGACAAACAACCAGTGATGGGAGCGGAGCGAATTCGTCCCTACCAGTTTTCTAATAGACACAAAAAAAAAAAAAAAAAAAATTAATTAAAACTACTATGCATAGGTACTACAGGGTGGTCCACGGGAACCTGACGTTTTTTGAATGGGTATTACTCGGCAGGTAGGTGGAGTGGGGTCATCGGATGGGTCCAGTTCGAACCGTGGGGATGTGCCCTTTAGTGTACAACATGACTGAGTGGGGTGTGAGGCATCGTATGTTCGCGTTCGAAGCTTTTATCAAAAATGGTGAATAAGTGGTGGCGACGCAGAGACTGTTTGCGTGAATTTAATATTGGCAGTCATGGCGCTGTCCCAAGCCGTAACACGATTCAGAAGTGGGTCAACAACCTTCGAACAACTGGAAATGTGATGAAAAAGAAGCCATCAAGACCTACTCACGGCACGGACCCCTGAAAGTGTGGGAGGGTGAGGCAGGCGTTGCTAACAAGTCCAGGCCGCTCAGTGCGAAAACAAGCTCAAGCGTTAAGAGTAAGTCGTTCCACAGTTTGCCGAATTGTCAAACATGACCTCAGATTCCACCCATACAAATTGGCAATTGTCCAGCAGCTGAAACCAACTGACTTTCCACAACGCAATGATTTTTGTTTGTCTGTGCTCTCAATGCTTGAAGTTACCAAAGATGCTGTACTGTTTTCGAGTGATGAAGCTCATTTCCATTTGAACGGTTTTGTCAATCGGCAAATTTGTTGTTATTATGCCAGTGAAAACCCTCAGCAACTTCATGAACGGTACACAGTATCGTCCAAATGTGTTTGGTCCATATTTTTTTGAGGAAAACAGCAACACAACAGCACAACTGCAGCCCGTTATGTTGGGATGATAAACATCTTCCTGAGACTTGAGTTACGCAGACTACAACTTCCTGCTGAAAGCATTTGGTTCCAGCAAGATGGGGCAACCCCTCACACAGCCAAAATAACAATGGACAAATTGCGCCAAATGTTCCCAGAGCGCTTGATCTCACGATTTGGGGCATGCCCTTGCCTCCGAGGTCACTTGACTTGACAATTTGTGACTTTTTTCTGTGGGGTTTCCTCAAATCTCGTGTCTACGAAATCAAACCGAGAACGTTAGGTGAGCTGAAGGAAGCGATTCGAGCACAAGTCCACGCGATTGACACACCCTTACTGGGGCGCGTTTCCCAAGAGTTTATGAACAGACTTACAACATGTTACGAGCAAAACGATCACCACATGACAGATGTTATTTTTAAGGTTTGATTTCTTAAATCGCATAGTACTCGCTGTAATAATATGAAAAAATAAATTTTTTATGTTGAAAAACAAATGTGTACTACTCATTTAAAAACCGTCAGGTTCCCGTGGACCACCCTGTACAAAACCAGCAGGATGATATGACATGGAGCAAGTTAATGGGAGGATAAATTATCAAGCTGCAACAGTAGGTGTATCAACAACTTACTTTGAATTGCTGCTGTCGATAAAAGTGGTCACTAGCCAAAATACAGATGGACTGGAGAGTTTTACCGAGACCCATATCGTCGCAGAGCAGGCCATGAAGTTTGAATTTGTTCAAGAATCCAAGCCAATTAACACCAGCCTGAAAGATGAAATGCGTTGAAAGATGTGGATATACAAAAAGCAGCACCACTAGTGCTCATAAAGATCACAGTTGCCTAAACAATCACAAATTAGGTCGAGTACTTCTTACTTGTTGATACGATCTAAGCTCTGCACAAATCTTCACTGGAATTTTGTAATCAGAGATAGTACTAGGGTTAAAGAGCTGCTCCAAGAAATTCCTGTGGTGTTCCTTCATTCTCATGAGTTCAGGTGATAACTGAGTAAGGTTAGGAATACCTCCATCCAAAGGCATCATTTGAATCATATTTGCAAAAGTTTGTGTTGCCAAGACCCTTGTATTTGTTTCTTGATCACTCATTCTGCCTACAACAGCAAAATAATAATTTCATATGATCTAGAATACACTATAAAATACTAAGGTTTCCAGTGGGTTTGGTACAAATACACAAAAATACTAAGCTTATAATACAAAACTACCCAACCAGCAAATTAAAGGAAGGCCGTATCTAAATTCGAACACGATCCGGGTCCATAAATTTGAAAATTAACATCCTCAAACTTACCCAGCAGTGGAACAACCAAAAACAGAACGTAGGGTACGAGGTTTAACTGCAATTTTTCCAGAAGAAGAGCAATGGCTTCGGTAGCACCTTGTCGTTTAGTATCACTGTCAGCAATAGAAAGCATCGGTACAACTTGGAGAATTACAGCAGACATAATAGGAGATGAAGCCACACAAGGAAGATCTTTGGTTTCCTTAGATCGAAGGCAATTTGATTCTATTGCGGCTAGTGCAGCAAGGCAACGGCAAGCCATGTGACGAACGACAACGTAGGGATGGGAAAGTAGCGTTATTATCAGCGGGAGAAGTTCAAGAATCTGAAAATGGAAGAAATTAATAATAATTATGCTATTTTCAAACTAACAGTATTGAGCTGGGATGATGATCCTTCATTATAATACATTCAAGTGTATAATGCAAAAAAGTCCAGTCATGCAGCATGACCCCATGAGCGAATTTTTGAAGAAATCTTCGACATTTCAGTCGCTTTTGATAGTGTAGAGAAATTTTAGTTTATGATTTTGATGGACAAACATGGAATCAAATTATTAACACATGCCAAGAGTAAATTCATCAGTTGTGATTACATTTTTTTTTTAACACAGAATGTGTTTTAGTCATGGACTAACTAGCCGAAAATGGAACGCGGGATGGTAACGAAATGTGTGACGGTGATGATTTTCACGTACAACCGAGCCGTTGGTAGGGAAATGGAACTTCCGCAATTTTAATCGCACAGAAATCGTTCACCATTCGTTGGAAAGCTCCTGATTTATCCAACCATATTATGTTAACTACTGCGAAGTGCGTGGCCATCAACCTGAGTTATGAGCATGGTTATTTGAATCAATTGTTTACACACAGATGATCATTCTCAATAACTGATATTGTCAACATGATTGCAACCGCTTGTAAATTTTCTTATGATTTTCACGTACAACCGAGCCGTTGGTAGGGAAATGGAACTTCCGCAATTTTAATCGCACAGAAATCGTTCACCATTCGTTGGAAAGCTCCTGATTTATCCAACCATATTATGTTAACTACTGCGAAGTGCGTGGCCATCAACCTGAGTTATGAGCATGGTTATTTGAATCAATTGTTTACACACAGATGATCATTCTCAATAACTGATATTGTCAACATGATTGCAACCGCTTGTAAATTTTCTTATGATTTTCACGTACAACCGAGCCGTTGGTAGGGAAATGGAACTTCCGCAATTTTAATCGCACAGAAATCGTTCACCATTCGTTGGAAAGCTCCTGATTTATCCAACCATATTATGTTAACTACTGCGAAGTGCGTGGCCATCAACCTGAGTTATGAGCATGGTTATTTGAATCAATTGTTTACACACAGATGATCATTCTCAATAACTGATATTGTCAACATGATTGCAACCGCTTGTAAATTTTCTTATGATTTTCACGTACAACCGAGCCGTTGGTAGGGAAATGGAACTTCCGCAATTTTAATCGCACAGAAATCGTTCACCATTCGTTGGAAAGCTCCTGATTAATCCAACCATATTATGTTAACTACTGCGAAGTGCGTGGCCATCAACCTGAGTTATGAGCATGGTTATTTGAATCAATTGTTTACACACAGATGATCATTCTCAATAATTGATATTGTCAACATGATTGCAACCGCTTGTAAATTTTCTTATGATTTTCACGTACAACCGAGCCGTTGGTAGGGAAATGGAACTTCCGCAATTTTAATCGCACAGAAATCGTTCACCATTCGTTGGAAAGCTCCTGATTTATCCAACCATATTATGTTAACTACTGTGAAGTGCGTGGCCATCAACCTGAGTTATGAGCATGAATAGTAAATGAATAGTAAACAATGACGCTTGTTTGGTTGTCACTTGGTTGCGCGACAACGCAAACACATTCTGTGTTTCAATAATTTCGTCCGAAGTATGTAAATAGAGGTAACCGGGGGTCCAGGGGGCTTGCCCCCTGGCGAGGCGCGGAGCGCCGAGTTTTTTTAAAGCACCTACTACCTACGTTTTAAACAGCATGGTTCTAAAATTGGTTATACAGGGATACTTCCATAAGAGTAGTTCAATCTGAATTTGGACAATGTTTCATGCAAATATTACCGATTTTTACAACTAGCGAACGGCATTATTTCGGTTTTTGACTGATTTTTCAACTTTGAAATTTTTGAAAACTTGATACATATTCTTATAGGAAATTTTACGCTGATTCCGAATATACCACATGTTAGTATGCTGAAAAAATTATTTCGCACAACAAATCGCAAAAAACAGGCTATTTTGAAATTTTTGACTACATTTTTGAACATTTCAACCCGAAGATGTGATCCGATCATGCTGGCCAACGAACTTAAACTTTCGTTTTGTGTCCTTAACATTTTAAAATTTGTTTGAAGTTTCTACACGGTGGTCCGCTAACTGATTCAAGGCCGTCTGAAATGCCGACGAAAACTGACTACAAGGTGGTATTCCGGAACCTTGTACGAGTAGAAATTGACCCCCCGGGAAATCCGGGCTGATCGTTTACTCGTACAAGACGCAAATCAAACATTCAGTTTTCGGGTGTTGTAACAACCTAAATTATGGGCTCAGTAAACAAAATTGAGTGAAACTAGACCCCAAATGGGGTAGAATGCCACCAACCGCACTTTTTTATCTCAACCCGTTGCCGAGATATGATTTTTTAAAGTTTTTTTTCGACAAAAACACGTTTTAGACCATAAAAACCTCATTTTCTCCACTATTGATACACTTTTTTCAATTTTTGACTACATATCTGAAATCAGCGTTAAATTTTGTATAAGAATATTGTTCTCTGGATCTTCAGAAGTTCAATCCTTAAACCATAATCCTTGTTCAAACGTGAGACAATTATAAAAACCAAGTTTCCCGAAAATCTTCGAAGCTGTACTGTCTCCCAATAAATAATCTTGAGACTTATTAAACCTCACAAATTAATTCTTCATTCAAAGAGCTTTCAAACGATGGAGACGCTTTTGAAATTTCCTTTCAAATTGGTGCAGTTATTTAACCTGGAAGATGAAAAAACGTGTTACCTTTTGGTTGTTTTTTTCTTGATGGACGGGCTGGGATGAGAAAACAAATAAAAACACGGCGGCTGTAAAAAACGACTAAGACTTCCTAATCTCATTAAATAGTTGAACCCTGTCTCTCATCAACGCGTTGGAATTTGTTTTGACTGAAGAAATTGAGTCTGTTCGTTCATTCACTCTGTGACGGTGGGGACGCAGTCGGTTCGAAAAAGTGCAAGAGCGTGCATCCGCAGTCGAGGGAGCCACTTCGGAAACACAAAATTGTGAGTTTCATTAGAAGCAATACTGTAAATGTAAAAGTAAATTTGTTTTCTCTTTATCCAGGAGTAATTTTCATTTGCAATTGCGTTATTTTCCGTTGCCGAGTTTTTATTTGTTTTTTCATCCCAGCCCGTCCATCAAGAAAAAAACAACCAAAAGGTAACACGTTTTTTATCTTCCAGGTTAAATAACTGCACCAATTTGAAAGGGAATTTCAAATCGACTCCATCGTTTGAAAGCTCTTTAAATGAAGAATAAATTTGTGGGGTTTAATAAGTCTCAAGATTATTTATTGGGAGACAGTACAGCTTCGAAGATTTTCGGGAAACTTGGTTTTTATAATTTTCTCACGTTTGAACAAGGATTATGGTTTAAGGATTGAACTTCTGAAGATCCAGAGAACAGTATTCTTAAACGAAATTTAACGCTGATTTTAGATATGTGGTCAAAAATTGAAAAAGGTGTATCAATAGTGGAGAAAATGAGGTTTTTATGGTCTAAAACGTGTTTTTGTCGAAAAAAACTTTAAAAAATCATATCTCGGCACCGGGTTGAGATAAGAAAGTGCGGTAGGTGGCATTCTACCCTATTTGGGGTCTAGTTTCACCCAATTTTTTTACTGAGTCCATAATTTAGGTTGTTACAACACCCGAAAACTGACTGTTTGATTTGCGTCTTGTACGAGTAAACGATCAGCCCGGATTTCCCGGGGGGTCAATTTCTACTCGTACAAGGTTCCGGAACACCGCCTTGTAGTCAGTTTTCGTCGGCATTTCAGACGGCCTTGAATCAGTCAGCGGACCACCGTGTCTAGCACAATTCTACGGACAGTTATCGTCTGGAATGACACATACATACATACATATATACATACATACATTAAAAAAATGCGTTAAACTTCAGAATATGATTCAGAATAGCCTGAAACGGATTTCTGCATAAAATGTTTTCAAAAATTCACATTCTACAAATTTTGAGGCGAGAGCAATAGCTTAATTTCCTTCAAAAATTCGCTAAAACTAATAAAAGAATCAATAAATTAGATAGTAATATAATTCCATCATAGAGAAATAAATTATAATAGATATATGGATTATAACAGATGTAATGTTCTAACCTGTGGTAGTAGCGATACATGTAACGATGGACAAGTAATTTCCAAAACTTGCAGCAGGCCGACTAGATGCTCCGCTTCTTGTTTGGTACAAGATGCTAGAGATAAAGGTAGAAATCATACATTATAAAAGGGTGGATTTCGGCAATGAAGGTAACACGAAAAATAGTCTACTAGGAGAAGGCTACATGTTTGCCTACGTCATTCTTACAAAAGCTTTGTCGACTGTAATTTATTATTATCTGTGATCGATATGAGCCTGGCAGGAGGACACAACTGGAGCAGTTAGCCACAATATTTAGTCCAAATACCTAGCCATCTTGGTGCAAGAAAAGGGTTATAAGATACATGAATAAAAATGGTGTTAAAACGTAGTAGACTGACCCAAATGAAGGAATCAATAAGTCTGGCAGCTCGAATTTAGGGTTTAATGGCTGCCAGATTCAGTCAAAATGGATGAAAAGAGGTCAAAAACATCATCTAGAATGCCACGCGCAAACACACATACTCAATATATATATAAACATATGTATTTCATGTATTATAAATTAATGTATTTATAAGTATACAAGCACAACTTCATACACGTAGACATGTGTGAGCGTGAAGGATTGTTTACTAGGTTTTTGAAATTTCTACTTATCACTTCCACCTTTTCTAAAACACAATCCTCAATCAACACCTCAAGATGGTACAAACACTTACCTATCTGGAGGTAGGTATCCTCGGTTTATTAGGGCTTTATTGTCTAAAGTTTCCGCCATACTTAAGGACTCTTATATATATTTGGTACAGTATTTGCAAGGTGAAAGAAGACGCAGATGGTTTTCATGTAGATACATGGTTTTGCAGCTCCATTTCCCACTTGTAACAACTGGGAGGTCTAGAAGCTTCATTTCATTTTATAAATATTTACAAATAATCGATTGAGAACCTATGTATGTTTATTTGTGTTGTGTTTATTACACTAATTATTGTGGTTAACCACCCCAGTTGCGGCCTCCTACCAGACTCATAATTCCTTAATAAGCTCACTTAATAGACATAATAAACTTAATACTCTGTCAATTTAAGAGGCCAAAGCTTTTGTAGAAATGAGGTAGGAAAACATGCAGCCAACTTCTAATCTATAATAATTTGTCTTCAATTTACCAGAGGAAGGTGTTGCCGAAACTTTCTCGAGGAGATTTCCTCGTATAGCGAGCCATAGGTTTGGCAACGCTTCTGGGAGTCTAGAGCCAAAATGAGAGGTGATGGACTGCAAAGCGAAAATACAGCCTCTTCTTTGGATCCTGTTGTATTTCAATGCCTGCAAAGAAATTATGTAATAAATCAAAAGAAAAAACTCGGTACTTGGCAAGTATTCCCACTTTCCTAGACACCCCTGCACGCTTTCCACTAACGGTAGGAATGGTAAAAGCTGGGGAAAAGGGTTATCCCCTGTTAGATATTCGCAATAGTAATGAAGGTGGGGGTTAGTTAGCGAGGGTTGATCAATAATTCAAAAACTCTTCTACGTCGACGTTTCGCTATATTTGTATAGCATCTTCAGGACTTAGTAGTAGAGCAGGAAAAATTTTTAGGTCCTCATTGCACGTTATTCACTCCTTGCTGGACACATTGTACTTGTACACTATTTTCATACATCCTAACTTGAGACTGTTTATAATAATAGAAACTTGACAATTATGACGAAAATTATTAAAAAGGAATAGAAAACTGCCACGTGGGCTTGTTTGTACTGATGATTTCGTCATAATTATCAAGTTTCTATTATTATTAACAGTCTCCAGTTAGCATGTATGAAAATAGTGTACAAGTACAATGTGGCCAGCAAGGAGTGAATAACGTGCAATGAGGACCTAAAAATTTTTCCTGCTCCACTACTGTTCTGAAGATGCTATACAAATATATCGGAACTTCGACGTTGAACAGTTTCGAATTATTGACTAACCCTCGCTAACCCTCAACTTCATTATTATACAAGTGGTCGAGAAAACTAACATAATTCGCAATAGTCACAGCAATAATATTGCATTGCACTAAGCTGAACTTTCTGTTCCTATGCTTTGTCACTTTCAATCTACCTGTAAAAGGAAGGCTACTTCAACAAATCAAACACTTCAACAACAAAAACCATCAAAAACTTCAACATCGTAGGTTGAGATGTAAAAGGTGATGTTACAGAGAACGGAGCCCAGGAGAGAAGAACTCCTGGTGATTACATGTGATGATTCGAGAACTATGAAATGAGTGGTAAAACTGTCTAAATCTATGGGTTAAAAATATAGGAAGTAATATTTCTCAAAAGGAATTAGAAAATACCCGTCATGTCACAGTTCGTCTAGACGGAAGTTGATGGCTTAAATTTAATATGTTCCACAAAACAAAATCTTGAACCCAACAAAGATATCATACAAGAAGGAATATTGAAGATAATGAAAACAGATAAATACTTGATCTTCGGCAGCAATGATCTCTTCAAGCTGAACATCGTGAGCTGGTGGTCTTCCTGGGCCTCTGCCACTAGTTGAATTTGCACGTTTAAGTAACGATCGCTCAGCAGTCTGAAATGAATTAAAATATTTGTTTTTAAATTGATTTCAAGATATTTTGTAAATTTGCTGACATACATAGGAGCCAAAGGTAACTCGTTTATATAGTATCCAGTTGGACTTGACACGAACTAAATCACTCGCGACGAAGTTGTGGAAACCCATTTCAAAATGGAAGTTAGTGAAAAACGTTGTCTATTTCCACGAAAAATAAAGAGTGACAATGTTAAATCGATTTTGACGGTTACGCCATCATCAGTAACTAGAGTAATTGTTTGTTACAGAAATCGTAACAATGATTGGATTCCCTAAGATGTTTTGCAAATGTAGACTTACCCTTATTTTCCCTGAAATCTTCCTGATGCTCTTCTATTCTTTCCCTGAATTTCCTACCAGTTCGACCGCAATATTTGTAGACGCAAGAACATTTTAGTTTATAAACCCAAATGTTATCCTGAACATTGATTTTGTCTTAAACGGAACCTAGTAATGCTCCAAGACTATTTCTAGTTTTAAAACCCACTTTTTAACCCCTCGATGATGGAATTTTGCCGATTTTATCAGAAATTTTCCCATAACAAGGTATACTTTTACAAGGTACACTTATACAGGTATACTTTTATACTTATACAAGGTATTGCTTCTCTTCTAAAGTTACATCTTCCCTAACCAGATTGGAAACTATATCTCTTCTCTTTTTCCTAAGAACCTTATCCCATATGGTACCAACGAGATCTCCTCCGTAGCCATTACTAGCTGCAATGCTTTATAGCTTTATATGCTCTATAGCAGCTATAGACAACGTTTTTCACTAACTTCAGTTTTGAAATGGATTTCCACAACTTCGTAGCGAGTGATTTAGTTCGTAGTTAGCAAAAATAGAAGTTTACCTGTTGTTGTTTTGTTAAAGTAAGAATTCCACAATAGATGTCTGATGAGCTACTAGGTTGAAAGTTGGTTTTAGTTTTACTGCTCGAACTGGGATGCTGTAAAATCCAAAAAGGACGAGAATTTCATAATTAAAACCCAAGATATTGAAACTCAAGGTCAAAACTCAAACTAAATTACTGAAAATTCAAGATACTCTCACTCTAATCATTCAAATGCAATCAGTAATTCAACAGAAATATATATGCAACAAAATGCTTCCTTACATTTATTTCGGGGATTTTCGGCGTAAAATCCGGGTCGACTAGAAGAAAGGAGCAAAGGTTTGTGACGATTTTTGCATTCGGGCAAGGGTTCCGTGACATGCATTTGTCCATAAGGTGAGCCAGAGCTTGGGACGTTAATTTCTGAAAATGATTTGATGAAATTATATCAAACCTTAGAACTCGAGCTAACAAATATTGGTAACCAATGTTGAAGCAAGCTGATTCCATTTCCAACATCCGAGTTTTAGTAACACTGATCAGTTACTTGAGAAAAGGTTTCACAACATGATGAAGAGGTTTGTTCCATCATGTTCAATGTTAAGTTCATTGAAAGGTTGAATGCAAAACGTTCTTACTTGCAGTTCTTCATTCTCTTCTTTCTTTATGCTTTCCATCAATGGTTTCACAATTGGAGTCAGCTTTTCAGGGAGTTCACCAAGCGCGATGAGAGCGCTAGCCACAGCGGCTTGTGACCTGACAAAATAAGTTATCATAAACATGTTTGAAGAACTGCAAAATAAAGTACATAACAAAGCAATTTATTCTAGTGTAGATATGGGTTTGTTCGGACACGTAGTCCGTAACCGTTTGTAACTGGACACGCCCACTTTTGGCTGTTCGGACAAAGTAGTTCGTTACCATTCTGAACCAGTTCGAATAGTTCTGTCTTTTTCTAGAACTAGTAGTTCTAGACATGCGCAGAAAACAATCTTGGCCCCGCCTCGCGTGCTCACATCTGACGCCATACTTTCAAATATTGGTTTGTTGTTGTATTATCGGTTGACGAATCCCCTATTGTTGATCTCTTCTCTTTATTGTTTTCATCAGCCTAATTACCTATTAGTCTTTTCGATCCTTATGAATCATTCACCAGTGGCGTAGCTAAGTCGTTTCTTTTGGAGGGGCAACAGTCAATTTCATTTCATTTTATAGTTTTAGTAGTAATTTCTAGTACTTGTGATTGAATATACGAAGACTGTATACTGTAAGCGTACTTTGTACTTTTGCTCATTTTTACTGGGATTTTTATACAGGTTTTATGCAAACGATATACCATCTATATACGGGAAACAGTTTATTTTACGCCTCTTCGTGGGGTACGATATGGTCCACGCCATTTTGCCCTTACACAAACGAACCAAATGTTTCTTTATTTCTAAGAACTTCTAAAGTTGCTAGGCAACCGGATTCGTTTGATAATTTCATGCAGGTAGGTACCTGCCTACTGAAGTTAGAAGCGTACAATTTATTAATATTGATTTTATCCATACAACGAAGTTCTGCGTCTCATAAAATTCATGGAGGGACTCTGCCCCTCCTCAAACTACGCCACTGTTATTCAGCATCATGGATTGTTCAAGTGGAGGTGAAACCCATCAGGGATGATGAAGTTGGATTTCATTAAGGAATGAGGATGTGTCCGTAAAATGAGGAAACAGTGGCGAGTTACAAGTTAAAATGAAGTAGAGTTTCTAGAACAGAGAGAGGGAGAGCGAAAATCGGAGGTTATCAATTCTGAACAAGTCGAAATGGGCGTTCGGACTGGTAGTTCAGAACTAATAGTTCTGAACGGCTCACATCCCCTCCCTTTGCAGTTCGATCCCGAACTAGATGAATTCCGAACTGTTTCAGAACTACATTTCCGAACAAACCTTATACGTAATTAATTTACTTGTTCATAAATTAAAAACCTCAATAAAAACTGAAGGAAAATGTAGGTATTAAAAATTATACTACAACTCACATCACATGCCACTTATTTTGTTCGCCCAACGTGGCTGCAAGTGATTGAAGAATCGTTTTCCGACGTTCTTGAAGAGTGTCCAAAACTTTAGGTTTCATTTTGACCATATGAAGTACTTTCCCTACATGACTATCAACGATTTGTTCCATCTGGTCTAAAGTCAATACCTATGGAATTGAGACGTATCATTTTAATCACGATCGGAGTCATGTACAACTGAAACTGAATTTGGAGAGCATTTAGGTAAAAATAGAGTACCTTCGCGCCAGCTACAGACTCCTCAATAGGGAGTTTGTAATGTTTCATTAAAGCTATGAAGTCTTTGGTATCTTGAAGGAGGCGAGTATACGGAGCAGCAATCTCGTCATAATAAATAGATTCATTTAAAAGGTTGAATAACCTGAAAAAATTACAGAATTATTGTATTCAATGAAATGGTACCAACAATTTTGTAAGCAACTAATGTTTGGAAATAAATGTTTAACCATGGAGATTCGTTTTAAAACTGGCAGAACTTCAATCATGCTTATCTATTATAATAATAGGATACATACAAAGTGATAACGCTTGAACGCCTGCACCGATTCTCTTCAAATTTTTTTTAAACTGACCGGCATGAAGAAAACTGGTGCAGATAATTCTACCAAGTTATAAATTAAAGTTATTAATTAAAATATGTTTTTTGCCATAAAATTAATAATTAACAATTTCATTGCACTCAAAAAGCTCTAATTTGAAAACAAATCAACATTATACGATACGATAAATTACGAAAATTCGCTCATACGATCATGCTGCATGACTGCAACTTTTTACTTGGGACAGCTTTACAACATATACACATTATAAAGAATTACAAATTCATGTATATGTTACTAGCCTCCACGTCCAGTCAGGACCCCCCCTTAAGTTGCTCGCTTCGCTCGCGAGGTGTGGCTGTATAAATGCTATGGTCTTTAACTGTCGAGTGGGACTTGTAGAATGATTGGAAACGGTAGATCACTAAGGGTAGGTTTAATGTCAGTAGGGGATGTTGCTCGCTTCGCTCGCGTGAGGAAGTTATACTGCCCACCCAACTTGGCAGACTTTTTTTTCTTTTGGAAATTCTTAGAAACAAATTAAATCTTATAAAACTATGTTTATTAGATTTAATAAAGATAGGCCATTATTTTATCTGTGAAGGGCTCTCTTTTTCCCCGTGTATTATTCTGTTGAAATGTCTTTCAATCGGAGAGGTTCCTTCCTTCAAGAGAGTCAGAATACAAAGTTCATCGGAACCCCTTTAGGTAAAAAAGGCCTGGGGGCACTAGACGGCACATTCAACTTTTCATTTTAATCCCTTCGCCTCCCTTCCCCTCGCATTTTGTCCAACTTCCCGTCACTTTTTTCGATATCCGATTTCGGATTCAGATTCGGCGGAATCAAAACTGTATTTCGCCCGCAAACACCGTCCTGAAAAACGTCTCTTTATGGGGTATATTTTAATGAGAAAAAACGAAGTTTTTTGTCGGAATTTTTGAGAAAACGGTTCTTTACTTTTTTTTAACGCATACAATCTGATCACGCCGTCGTCTTCCTCGTACAAAAACCTACGAAACCGGCATTTTTCTGGAATTTTCGACTGCCGTTTAGAGGGGTAGGGGAAGCGGGGAAGTCGAAAAGAACGGCATTAAAACGGGCTCCCACCCCCCTCCCGCCATCCAGCCCATGGTTCGGGTGGGATTAGAAAATTTTAAAATCGCTTATACACCCTTTCGGAAAATCCCAAGAAGATCCCCCCACTCGTAGACTCCCGCCACTCAGCCGTTTGGCCGTGCATAGCATGGACAAACAGACAGACAGACGGAGTTTTTTTTGGTTTATTATTTCCAATAATAAGCCTATGTGATCGTATAGCAAAAAATTTGTATAACCCCCCCTCAAACTTTGTCACTTCACGTTTCAAGGTGCGTAGAATCCAAATTTGAAATGTCCGTCCGCCGTCCGGGCCATAAAAGGCCTAAGAATTGACTTAAAAACCCCGTTCTTTCGCACATAGACTCCATTTGGGGTCTAGTTGGTCCTAACGTTTAACCATCTCGATCGCTTTACTCGCATAGATGCTATGGGCCAAAAACGGACGAAAAAGTGTTTTTTTCAAGGCTTGGAGTGTTAGGCTGACGTGTTAAAACTCCAACCTGCTCAACCACAACTGTGCAAGCTAATATTCCACGGTTAGGATAACAATGGGCAGTAGGACTTCGCGACAGAATACTTTAGGACCAGATCATGCAGGACCAAAACTGCACAACCTAATAATTATTATTCTCATGTTAGGACAAAATTCACTAATCTCAAAATTCACAACTTTCAAATGAATGTTGATGGAAAAATATGAGTGATATAAGCGTAATAGGGCGGTGAACCTCCTGTTGTGAGGTAACGAGACCTAGGGAGTACCTCCAGGGTGGCGTGGAAAACTTCCTACACTTGTATTGCTTTCGAATTTCATGTTCCTTCGAGGCATGAATATACGTTTTTTTCTAGGTCATATTTGTGTGTTAATACCAATGCTTTGCCTACGCATATTTAATAACAAATCCTCTCGACTTTTCGTACGTACTTAGATAATGATATTATTAAGGCAATGATTATTTGAATAGATAGGAGCTCAAATCGAGAAATATAAACGTACGTATATAATTATAGAAATATAGGTTGTGGCAACTCGAAATAGGACACGCCGAGGAGTCTGGACGGGCCTTATGACGTACGCAAGCCAACTAAAACTATGATCATACTCAATTGAAAAAATAATAAACCTTTGTGAAATAATTTGCAGCGTTTTATAATATAATAAGGTAGAGATAATAGAGATAGAGATAAGAAAGGGCAAAGGTACCTATTGGAGACGATGCTTACTTAGCAAGTAGTAGTGTGGGTGGAGTTGGAGGGCAGCTCAGCTTCCCCCATTCAGAAATAACGAGACCACTCACGAACCTCTGAAGAGCGGATTTGCTGTCCAAATATACCATAAGCACTTTGGAATAACAATCAATCGGGGAGTCCATTTCAGGAGTGTAAACAATACCTGGTGCCGGCTGTACAATGAATGTTGACAAATAACCTGTAAAAAACAAAAAATCGGATTGATAATTTAAAAAATAAGTCAAGAAATTTCCACAAAGAATCCAACACAATATTCATATCTCAGATAACTTCTGATCTCGAAATATTCTATTGTCTGGATTGATAAATATTCCCTCCATATAGTACATGTACATTGTTCCTTGCTGCGCGGAATATTCTCATCACACTCCTTAAATGCTTTGAACAAAAAAGCTGTGCAAAGCAGAACCTTGCCTGGAGTTTCACATAATACAGAATTAGGTTAAATGTGAAACCAGCCTATCCCTAAACCAAAGATTCAGTGGAGTGGATATGATGATTGACTCCCTACCAGCAAGGCCCATGTCTTCATGCCTCAAAGAAAGTAAATTTTTTCCAACAAACAAAGAAAACCCTGTTTTTTTGTGAATAGTCAGTAACTATTTATTGGCTTAGTGTGTAATAATTGTATTAAATTTCGTATCTCAAACAGCGACATCAATGAGCAGTTGTCTGGATACAAATAATGCAGCTGGTCACAACGCTCATGTACTCGTACATAGCTTCAGTGAGTGGTCTCCCAGTTGTGCATGATCACTTGAATATGCCTTTCCATAATTTGTTGCCCGAATTGGTTGAATTCGTTCACGTTTCAAATGGATCTTATTTTTTAAAACACTCGTAATAGGAGAAGGACTTACCCAACATCTTTGCAGCCACATATCTCGTGTGAGGAGCATTAGCCTCCCTTAGTGCTTGTGGCGTAGTTTCTGGACCACCAATATAGAACTTGATATCAGAGCGAGATGAGCAGTCAACACCAGTTACCTTTTGTAAATGTTTGGCAGTAGATTCCTGGGAAATATTAATCAAACAATAACACCTTTGGTAGAGAAATCAAACCGAAAATGGTCAAAAGCTTTAGGACTTTCAAACGTTTTTAGTGGTTCTGGTCATTGTATGCATAAGAGATAGTCAATTGCAAGATTTTCTTCTAAATAGCAACTAAATATCAGGAATTTTACCTTCATTAGCGGTTTTGGGTGCAAAATGTGGTTATGATCAAAGGGTATCCTGGACTGTTGCATCGTCAAACATAGCCAAATCGAAACAAACGGACAAGCGGCATTCAAAACATCTGAAAGTTGGCTAAAGTTTAGAACTTTGTACCAGACCCTCTCAACTTCTTCATGGATTGAAGGTTGATGCTCGACTAGAGCTCTTTGGAAGAGGTGGCGCAGAGTAGGTTGTAGATTTACTGACCAAGCCTGAAACCATTCACATACATTATCTTATTGCATAGCTTGAAATTTTGTATTCCATAGTATTTACTCAATAAAATCAAGTAACAACAGAATTTTGAATAGGAAGTAAAATCAGTAGTAATTTTTGTGTACCTGAAACGTTTGCTGTCCAGGTAGACAGCTGAGTGTTCTCAAAGCAGCCGCACGAACACTGGAATTATTGTGCTCAAGTAGGCTCCACAGCCTTTGTATCAATTCTCCTACAGTCTCGTCAGCTCTGGTTGCAGTAAAGAGAAAAGAATCAAAATTATGTTATGGGTGAAAAAGGAATGAAAATATCACGAAGTATGTAACAGTTGACGATTATTCATAGCATACCTTATCATGGCACAAATATTAGGTTTAAGAAGGAGTTGAGAGAGAAGAGGAATAAATGTCACAGCAGCTGGTGTAAGATCATCTTGCTCAGGGATGAGATGGCACAGGCTATTCAAGATCGTCAGAGCAAAATCAGGGTGTGCAGAGGCTAGAAGATCGACAGCAGTACTCAATGCGCCACCCGCTACAGCACTAACGTCATCGACAGGATCGCTCAAAGCCCTATGGAGGGAGTTGAAAGCCAATGGCAATATGCTTCCAAGCAAATCCTATGGACAAACATGGAAAAGTTGAACAAAAGTCTTCATGTCGTGTCGAGTGAGATAAATCCATTAATTCATAATGGGAAAATGAAGATTTTAAAAAACTTATTATCATTCTATGTACCTGTCTGACTGCGAACATGTACTTGATACCCAGCAGCCCACCATGACGAGTTTCCCAATCGTTCTGCTCAAGGAGTTCTAATAGGACTTTAAGTACAGCCAACACCCTCTTTTCTTCCATTAAATCCAAAACAGAACCTGAAATTGGGCATTACTTATATTTCACTATTATTCTGATGGAATTATAATTTAAAAATGAAAAATAACTCATTTTTCAAGATATTTGACCATTTACTGTTGATGTTATTGAAACTGACCTAACGCCTGGGCACATGTTTCCCTTACTGGGGCCACAACTTGATCACTCACAAAGTCTCCAAACCGATCTAACGTGAGAACGCATACAAGGCGCAGCGCCATGTCTTCTAGCCAGCTCTGGTGACTCTCCTCCATCTTGGAAATGGGAATAAATAATAAACATTCGACATAATTGTATAATTTACCACGTGACTTATGTTATTAAGGAAGAAATAGAACACACCAATGTAGCATCTACATCAGTAGACTTCCCACCGCAACGTCCTTGAGTTTTCATTAGGTGTCTGAGGGCAGTGCCAGCTCCATGTCTAACTTCCCATTGAGGGCTAAACAAGTTTGTGTTCAACTGAATGCAAAGCCAGTCCAACGGCCAATCGACAACCTGTTATAACACAAATATAATACATTAATATTGTTTCATTGGTTAAGAAAAATAGCTATACATATCGTACTCCACGGGAACAGGGTACTAACTTTTAAAAAAAGCTTCTGTCAGGATTTGCTATCTCAACTTTGATGTTACGAGTGAAAAAGAACGAGAACTACCCACCCTTGGGATTAGAATACATACTTGTACATACTTTTTGTAACCTAATTCCATTCTTAGAATGTTGAGACTAATCAAGGACCTACGATCGGTAGATAGTATTTGCAAAGTTTTGGCAAGTACATCCGTATATCTGGGAGACAGAGGTGATAAAAGGTCTCTTGTTTCCTATCATCCTGCGAGGTACTATGATTACGAGATGCTACCCTATCCTCTTTGAAGGCAGCTGCGATAAACTGACCTTCATCCTTTCTAACACATATTGCGTTTTCGAAGCGTGATTCTATCGTGCAGAGCAACAGTGGCATACCAAACTTACGAGATAGTTTCTTCTCACAATTTAGTTCAACAACCTATTAGTAGGGTTAATATATCACAACAGTAACCTCATGCATTTTCAAAGTTAGTGCACACTATTATAATAGAACTTACATCTGGAGGCCAGGCATTGGTGTTATCAGGTACAGGATATGAGACATCGTCAAAGGATGTAGTAACTTCAAGCTTCGCTTTCTTCTTCTCTGGTGCATCTTCCTCATCCTCCACCGTACATTTGGAGCGCTGTCTCATTATCGTTTGCCGGGCCTTGCGCCTAGCCCGATTTGCCTCTCTGCAGCTCAACCCAACAACCTCCCCAACATTAGCCTGAAGAAGAAAAAAGATTTATTAACCTGACAAAAGTTAGGGATGAACATGAACAAATTGGCAATTTTGATAGATTAATATAGATCTCTATTCCCATTTCAAATCTTTAATGACTGAGGATACTTGGCGTCTATCATCAACCAATTTAACCTTACTAATGGAAAAGTCCATTACTATGACATACAATAATATTCTACATATTATTCTGCATCATGAGCGGAATCCCAACTTTGACATTTGCTATTAACAAAAACTTGCTTTGGACCTCCCCAAGCTCTCAGTGCCTTTGATTATAACTAACCATATATTTGAAAACAATCTAGTAGACCCAAAAGGAACTCCAAGCTATGCAAATTCTGATGCGACTGATACTGGACAGTTACCAATAAGGAATTCATTCCTTTGTCCAACCCCCCTCTTTTACATAATTACACCACTTTTGTTTTAGATGCATTCATGCTAAGGCCCATAGAATAGCATGTCATTTATTTATTTATTTTTCCTATATATGATTTAGAATTTCCAAACAAGGCAATATCATCTGCAAATAACATAAGTAGGATATTGTTTACTCCGTCTATGTTTATTCCTT
Organism: Adelphocoris suturalis; assembly: GCA_030762985.1. Taxonomy (NCBI): domain Eukaryota; kingdom Metazoa; phylum Arthropoda; class Insecta; order Hemiptera; family Miridae; genus Adelphocoris; species Adelphocoris suturalis. The sequence goes on from CM061044.1 coordinate 112,741,428, forward strand.
TACTTCATTTTCCTATTAAATGTAATTTTTTAGAATAGTTATAACCAATTCGCCATGATTGGGACGGACTGGGAGGACTTTTAAGCAATCGCCTCCCCGTTCGCAAATCCAGGACACTGGCTATTTGCGAGGGAATTTTTACTTTCTAACTAATGTTAGAAGGCCAATATAATGACTGCACGATTCCCTTTACCAAACAGCTTGCTAAGAACTGCTTTACACTTCTATCTTTGTTTAGCGGGAGACTTTGGATATTGGGGTGGGGGTGGGGTGGGGGTTTAGAGTGCGGTACCCTCAACTCCAGAGCCACGCTATGCTTCTGAATACAATAAGAAATATTCAGTGTGTCAGTATAACACAGGAGATTAAATTATTTACTAACAACAACAAACACAGGTTTTCAGATAAAGATCAACAATTACTTTTGTTTGAGCTGGGTTGTCGACTTTGATTTCTATTTTCAAATCATCGATGGTATACAAAGATGACGTATCAAATCCCAATTTAGCAGCATCACCAAGCCCCAGTTTAGCGTTGAGGAGTTCCTTCTGCCTGGCCAAATTCTCCTGAGACATTCCTGTCAACATTACGAAGTGCAATTCTTCAAGAATAGATAAAATAGCTTTAATTTAGATATTCAGTTCACGCTTGCACTGGAAAGAAAAAGTCCAGTCATGCAGCATGACCCCATGAGCGAATTTTTGAAGAAATCTTCGACATTTCAGTCGCTATTGATTGTGTAGAGAAATTTTAGTTTATGATTTTGATAGAAAAACATGGAATAAAATTATTAAAAATAATTAGGAGGTGCTCATACTTTATTACTATTAAATAGAGCGACCGAGAGAATCGGAGGACGGAATATTTCACAGAGTAAACTCATCAGTTGTGATTACATTTTTTTTTTTTTTTTTTTAACAAGCACCTACTACCTACGTTTTAAACAGCATGGTTCTAGGATTGCTTATACAGGGATACTTCCATAAGAGTAGTTCAATCTGAATTTGGACAATGTTTCATGCAAATATTACCGATTTTTACAACTAGCGAAAGGCATTATTTCGTTTTTGACTGATTTTTCAACTTTGAAATTTTTGAAAACTTGATACATATTCTTATAGGAAATTTTACGTTGATTCTGAATATACCACATGTTAGTTTGCTGAAAAATCTATTTCGCACAACAAATCGCAAAAAACAGGCTATTTTGAAATTTTTGACTACATTTTTGAAAATTTCAAACCGAAGGTTAATCCGATCATGCTGGCCGACGAACTTGAACTTTCGTTTTGTGTCCTTAACATTTTAAAATTTGTTTGAAGTTTCTAGCACAATTCTACGGATATTTATTTTTTTTTTTTTATTATTTTTTTTTTAAAATAAGAAACCTCCCCTCAAAGACGGAGGGGGCACGCCATTAAATTGAAAAATAAACAAATAAAATAAAAAAGTGGGGAGGACGCCGAGGTTTACCCGACGCCGGCTCTAGGGATAAGGGAAGTTGTAGGACGAGGAGGAAGAATGGGATGAAAGGATGTGCCCCTATAAAATGACCACCAGTTCAAGTAAGAACCCCTCAGGACGCGGGTGGTGATACCACGGAGTACTCCTGCCGAGATGCCCAACTCTAGTAACTCCGTGGCGCTTTTCCCGCACCACACCCCGCGCCATGACACGGTCGCAGCAATGACCTTGATGTTATTAGGTGCCACTCCTTTTAGCTCAGATATCGCATGGCGCAGATCATTTCTATCATATTTACTTTTCTTAGCCCGCCAGGTCTGCTCCATGTCCACGCTGCCACTGACAACCTGGACATCCAGGATTATGGCAGACCCATCGGGCTTGATCGCAACGATATCTGGCTTCTTGCCCCGGTCACTCGGCATGTGGTATAGTCTCTCCCTTTCGACATCCCAACCGCTAGATGACAAAGCACCTGCTATCTGCTTGGCAACCGCATCGTGACGTAAAATGCGGCCACCGTGAGTACGAGGACACTGCTGCACCACATGATATAGATTCTCATTTTTACCCCGACAGGCACGGCAAAGGGTGTCAACTGTCCCGCGACTACTCCTCGAACACCTCACCGAGGTGGCTAGCGTAGCAACCCGGATGGCGTAAAAACAGTGATAGTCACTGGTCCCAATGCCCTCTGAAGCCTATTCCACCCACTGGAAAGAAATGGGGGATTCAGAGCACTGTCTGAGTTCTTTACCATCTACTGATTCTTACAGTGCAGCAGCGAACTCAGCAGATAAGCTGTGTTTTGGAGCAGTTGGTGTTGCCCGATCGCACCACAAAAACCGCTGGTAGACAAAGTCCAGGTCAGCAGCAGTGCGGGCGACCTCCCAGCTCGAGTCCCGAAGGGCAGGCAGTTGCTGGCGGCGTAATGATGGGATGCTGGCAGAGAGAGAGATAATACCGAGCCCACTGACCTTGAACGGTGCGTGGATGTAAGCACTTGGGACACCAGGTGGGAAGCCTAGCCAAGAGCGCACAACTGAGCGAACTTCACGATCTAACTCAAGCAGCCTCCCCGCAGTAAGCCTGCCAAAGACTAACCCATAGGTTAGCTTTGGCAGTAAGTACGTGCGAAGGAGGCGCAGCTTCTGCTGTGGCTTCAATGGAGCCTTAGTGACACGAGCTAATGCTCCACTAAGGTCCACACGGCTTGCGGCAATGGTTGCAACACCCATGAAGTCGACTCCAAGGTACCGCCAGACCTCCAGCACGGATCGGGCAGGGATGGAAGTTTGTCCTAAGACAAAACACTCCTCATCCACCACCTTCACCTTATGCTGGCGACCGGACGGGACCAAGGAGACCGACCCACACTTAGCTGGGTTTACCACCAAACCACACCTGGCTAGCTGCTCAGCAAATGCGTTGAGGGAGATCTGCAAGCCCTCACGGGTTTCTGCGAGTAGGATGACATCATCAGCAAAAGCCAATGCACCTACTCGCACCCCAGGGGCGAGATCAAACCCTATTTCAGCTGGCAGCTTACCCAAGGCCGTATCCACGACCAGGTTAAAGAGGAGTGGCGACAGAGGATCCCCCTGGCGTGCCCCGCGCCCAATAACAACATCCCCTGACATCTCACCTCGTGCCTCGAAGACCGTCACGCCTTCGTGGTACAGGCAGGCAACATACTCAATCAAACGAGCAGGTGCCCCGACACCACGAAGACAATCGGTCAGGGCAGAGTGGCTAACTGTGTCAAAGGCCTTAGCGACGTCCAGAGCGGCAAGATGGAGCTGCCGTTTCTTGGTACGGGCCAGCGAAATGACAGTTTGGAGAATTGTTAGATTCTCCGCTGTGCCATCCGCTGGCCGAAATGCTCTCTGGACGTCACCTATGACACCAGCCACTTGGAAGCGAGATGCCAGAATCTTTTGAAAGTGGCGGAAAACTACCGATGATATTGAAATCGGACGGTAGCCTCCAGGCCCACTTCCCCCTTTCTTTGGGATGAAAATGGTTCGGGCACGGGTCAACGCTTTCGGGGGCCTTCCCGATAGAAGTAACAGGTTGAGGATGAGCAGCCTGACATTTTTTGGAGCTTTATTCCAGCATCGGGCGGAAACACCATCGGGTCCAGCAGAAGTGGAGTTTTTGACACGGCACTTATGTGCCTCGTCATAAAGCACCGGTGTGCACATGATGCTACGCAAGGAATCCCTGGTGGAAGCTGGGGGTACCACTGGCTCACCAGGGTTGTGGCTGGGAGTACTCATAAGTGGCTCCCAGTAATCCACAAACTCCTGGAGAGGGGGCATGACTTGTTCATCCCCAGCTCCCTCCAGTACCTCCGCAGCTGCACGAGCCGGATGCTTCCTCCACAGTCTCTGGACACGCTGGTATTCCCGCCTTCTCGCTTGCTTAGCTGCTCTGCGACCTCCACGAGGCACCACATTAGGAGGAACTCCTCCCTGGTGCCTCGCCACGGTCGCTTCCTCAACCTGCGGGAAGATCCTCTGCACATAGGCCGCGACCTCGTCCTCCAAGCTATTTGGCCCCTCAACAGCCCGCCTCGCCAGACCCTGCAGGTAGGCACTCTCATAACCAACAATGTTGCCTACCTGCTCCCCGAGCCTCAATACTTCAGTCTTCAAGTCTTCAAGAAGACCGGAGGTCCCGGGGGAGGATCGCTGAATGGCGGGCTGTTGTCCCACGCCTGTCGGAGATGCGGGAGAGGCCCCACGGCTATTTGCCAGGATGGCATCCTGGACAAGCTGCTTATAGTGGGGCCTCAGGCGAAGAGATTGAATGGCAGAAAGCGTGCGCATGGGAAAACGTGCTTGCAAGAAAACATTTATGTTTCGTACCCCATTACGCACAGCCACTGCCTCCTCTGCTGCCATTCGCCGCAAATCCTCAGAAGCATACCTGGGCCGCTCTCGCTCTATATCTATTGCAGCGTTGGCCTGTACAGGATGCTTCTGCCAGACGTGGGCACTGAGGCCACGCTTGGTGCTGAAGGCTCTCTCACAGTGGGCACACTGGTGGACAATTACAGGGGTCGTGGAAGAGGATGAGGGATAGGAAGACGAGGATGAAGAAGAGGGAGAGGATGGCCGACGCCCCTGCCTGGGTCGCCCCCGAGCGCCTCCCCTAGAACCCCGCGAGCCAATGGGCCCGGGGGGGTTATGAGGCTCTATTTCATTTTTATCCATAACGAGGGAGACGGTGAATAAGGGTCGGGAGACCCATTGACATGAGCCTCCCCCCTAAGCGCCAGAGGGTCATTCTGCCACCTTCTGGTAAACCAGAGGGTGCCCGGGTTGCACGACGGGGACGTATGACCATGACTTGGGTAGGGATATGAAGGAGCTCCGAAGAGATAAAAACACCAACAGTTACCCTACCCCAGCAACCCCATATATACATACATACATACATACATACATACATACATAAAAAAATGCGTTAAACTTCAGAATATGATTCAGAATAGCCTGAAACGGATTTCTGCATAAAAATTTTTCAAAAATTCACATTCTACAAATTTTGAAGCGAGAGCAATAGCTTAATTTTCTTAAAAAATTCGCTAAAAGGGTCATTCAGGCAAGCACAGTGATTACTTTTGGGAAGATCAACTAAGCACTACTACGAGGGGCATCTCAAAAGTAACGATCCCTATCATTAAAAAAAAAAAACAGAAAAACACATTTTAAAAATAAAAATAAAACGCATTTACATATACATATATATATATATATATATATATATATATATATATATATATATATATATATATATATATATATACACATGATTACTTCTCAACATAACCCTCGTCTTTTTCCAGGCCTTTCTGGTACCTGGGTACAAGTTTTTTCAACCCAGTTTCATACCACCCCCCCCCCCCCCCCCCCCCCCGCCAAACTGCTCAGCCACTGCTCCACTTCAGCCTTCAGTTCGTCTTCATTGCTGAAGCGCCTTCCTCCAAGATGTTGCTTAAGCTGTGGGAGTAGGTGAAAATCACTGGGGGCGAGATCTGGAGAGTACGGTGGGTGGCCAAAAACATCCCTTCCGAATGACTCGAGAAGCTTTTGAGTTTCATGAGCACTGTGTGGACGAGCGGTGTCGTGAAACAAGAAAATGTTGCGTGTCAATTTCCCGCGTCGCTTGTTTTGAATCGCTCGTCTGAGTTTACGCAGCACTTCGCAGTAACGTGATGCAGTTATGGTTTTTATTTTTTAGGGTGAAGTACCGAATTATGGAACGAATTTCGCAATCGGCAGCAACAACAACAGGAGGATCCATAATTATAAAGCACACTGACGGGAAAAGTGTTCGGAAAGGGCTAGGAATGGTAGGTCGTGGCCTCAGACCCCTTCTCCGTCACATACCACAGCCCCATCGCTCACGCATCTCCTCACAAGAAGAACAACTAACATAGGGATCGTTTTTGAGACACCCCTCGTAATCTATGGGACTTTTGGCTCTAAGATTATCCACCTCATGCGACTGGTGAGCAGGGCAACTTACATTTAGTATGGTCAATGATTGTGATTCATGTACTCAAAATCTCATGTCCAAAGTCTGTAATAAGTAACAAGCAGAGACTCACCAATTGCTTCTGTTGTTTCATATTCTTTCCCTTCAGAGCCCATGAGCAGAGCGCTGTTCTTTATTATAACACTGAGATTGAATGCGTCACAACTGAGACGGCCTTCGCTTACATTGTGAATAGCTCCATTTGCAGGACCTTTGAACAAGAAGGGAATTGATTTCATAATGACGTATGTATGTGTTACAGATTAATGAACAAGCTTATAACATAGTATACCAGTTGGAAAGTACACTTGCTATTTACTCATTTACTCATCATTCCTCACAATGGCCAACTCATACTAAATACTAATGGTAAAAACTCATACTAAATAAAATTTGGCGAATTTGGATTTTTAGATTTTTTTGCTGTTTTTATAGATTTTTCTGCTAATATTAATGAAATTTAAGTACGTTTTTCAGCATAATTTTATAATGTCCTATGTAATTGTAGATCATTTTGTTTTGACTGAAATTCTGTTAAAATTATAAATTTAACAATTTTTGACAGTTTTTAGCCTTTTTTAGTGACTTTTGAGCACTTTTTTTTATTTGACCAATTTAATGTGTTCAAAAAGTGCTGGCCAACGAACTTATCCTTTCATTTGGAAAGCATGATTTTTTGGCGCAAGAACGGGATTTTTATCTCAATCCTAAGAAGAGTTATCGTCTGGAATGACATATAATATATGAAAAAGCGCAAAGTTCAGGAATAGTTTCAGAATGCCTCAAAACGGATTTCAATGTAGAATTTTTTCAAAAATGTTGATTTTTAAATTTTTCAAGCCATTGCAATAGCTTCATTTTTTACGAAAATTCACTAAAACTCAATCGTATGATTGTAAGTATCTCTAAGGGCATTAATTAAGTAGAAGTAGTTAATAGACTTTTATATCTGTGCCTCCCCTAAATAATGGTCCAAGCTACTATTTTCAAAAGTAACATAAAATATTCAATTCCTTGCAAACAGAGATCTAGCAACAAAACATATTCATGTTAAAAATGAAAGACAATTAGGTATCAAAAATACTACATAAATTTTTGATTGCTTGAGGTGAGGTAAAATATCTCCCCCAAGGGAAATCGATCCCGCATGATTGATGAAGATGATATTCACTGTACTATCGAATAGCGAATAAGTAAGTGGTAAATACGCGTGAAATACAAAGATTTGCATTGTAGACCTCTAAAGCTTGATTCACATGGAGCGGAACAAGTGCGGAAAGCAGAAGAACAGAAGGACGGAACGCAATCTGATTGGCTGTTGGGGAAGGTGGCTGCCATGTTGTCGGAATCGGACAGCGGACGGCGGTAGAAATTTTTATACAGTTTCCACGTTCCGTCGAGCTCCGCGCAAGCTCATTAGACAGGAATATTGATAACCGCAAGTACAGGTTTTAGATCAAAGAAGCTTTCAGTAGGAAGGTTATGATTCCGTTCACCAAGGAGACCACTTCATGTTAACAATCTTCCCGACTCCGCCACCCCTCCACTGGTTTTTACGTCCGCTTTCCACGCTCGTTCCGCTCCATGTGAATCCAGCTTAATTAATCTGTCCACACTCCTTAATGTCCCAAATAATATTGGACAAAGCTTCGGCCGGTGGACGGCGTAGACGTACAGAGGACGGACATTTTCCTTCTATTTTCTTCCAAATCTACGCATTTTGAACATAAGCCAACAAATGAGGTTAAAAATAATAGAAAATGATAAACCAAAATGTCGGCAATAAATAGAGAATAAATGTTTTTAGAGAAATGGCTCTGATGAAGGGCCCATCGAATATTTCTAGATTTCTAGATAGAAGGAACTCACCAGTTTCTTCTTTAGTCTTGCCTATGGGGTTCCAGGGCGGTACCTTGGACAAAACCGACTCTACGGCCCATCCAGCTGCTATCCTGGTGTCCCATGATGACGATTTGAGGTAGGAAAGGATGTTTTTGAGGAGATTGTGGACTTCATGGGGGTGAAGCCGTTGAACCTCGCCAAGCTGAGATGCTGCTGCTTTCCGAGTGACAGCAGAAGAGCCTGTTTCCAAAAGGGTGAATAGACGGTCCAACCTGTTACAGAAAAAATTGCATTTTATAAAAATATGAAATGAATTTCGCTCATTGAAAATCTAAAAATGCTGCAAATTATTATACAATGGTTTACTATTTCTGTGTTAGCCCTACTACACAGATCATTGGTCTATAATTATTACACCCCGTATTTGCCACTCTAGCTGCAAGGTACAATCTACCTGAGTAGAGGAACTGGCGTGACATGGCGGATGTCCTATTTTTCCATAAACTTCTTAATGGTGGGATTCAGTGCACATCCCTTCTCTCAAGAGTGAACATCCACGTTTCTAGCAACACTATCCTGTTTCGTACCACTTGCTGCCTACAATTACCAACTGCAAAGGCCTATGTATCGGATACCTCGGGAAACTAATGCCCTCCTCCAGACTGTGGATTTTGACTTTTTTGGTTTATTATTTCCAATAATAAGCCTATGTGATCGTATAGCAAAAAATTTTTATAACCCCCCCCCCCCCCCCTCAAAATTTAACATACTATAGTACGATAGATAGTTTATGAAAATTCGCTCATACGATCATGCTGCATGACTGGAACTTTTATATGTATGTATGTATGTATGTGTCATTCCAGACGATAACTGTCCGTAGAATTGCGCTAGAAACTTCAAACAAATTTTAAAATGTTAAGGGCACAAAACGAAAGTTCAAGTTCGTTGGCCAGCATGATCGGATTACATCTTCGGGTTGAAATTTTCAAAAATGTAGTCACAAATTTCAAAATAGCCTGTTTTTTGGGATTTGTTGTGCGAAATAATTTTTTCAGCCAACTAACATGTGGTATATTCGGAATCAGCGTAAAATTTCCTATAAGAATATGTATCAAGTTTTCAACATGAAACCTCATCTGGCTAAAAAGTTCAAGTTTAGCAAAGGCGGGCCTAAATACAGTGTGGTCAAAATTGGGTGAAAATAACCTATTCCAACGTCAGCTAAGTTTAAGACTTTGAACTCAGTAAGCAGAACCGTGTTATACCATGGAAGTCAGATTGGGGGTGTGAAAGTTATGACTTGGTTGAAAAATTACAAAAGTTTTAGCGAATTTTTGAAGAAAATTAAGCTATTGCTCTCGCCTCAAAATTTGTAGAATGTGAATTTTTGAAAAAATGTTATGCAGAAATCCGGTTCAGGCTATTCTGAATCATATTCTGAAGTTTAACGCATTTTTTTATGTATGTATGTATGTATGTATATATGTATGTATGGTTTTGATGAAAGATGAAAACACTCGCGTGTAATATTATTTTGGAGGTGTTACAGAAGGTTGGAAAAGATAAGAAACACTTAAATAAAACTTACAAAATTGAGAGAATATTTCGCCGTGTCGGCGTCGTCAGCTCTACATGTATGTATGTATATATGTATGTATGTATGTATATATGTATATATTTATGTGTCATTCCAGACGATAACTGTCCGTAGAATTGTGCTAAACTTCAAACAAATTTTAAAATGTTAAGGACACAAAACGAAAGTTCAAGTTCGTTGGCCAGCATGATCGGATTACATCTTCTGGTTGAAATTTTTAAAAATATAGTCAAAAATTTCAAAATAGCCTGTTTTTTGCGATTTGTTGTGCGAAATAATTTTTTCAGCATACTAACATGTGGTATATTCGGAATCAGCGTAAAATTTCCTATAAGGATATGTATCAAATTTTCAAAAATTTCAAAGTTGAAAAATCAGTCAAAAATTGAAATAATGCCGTTCGCTAGTTGTAAAAATCGGTAATATTTGCATGAAACATTGTCCAAATTCAGATTGAACTACTCTTATGGAAGTATCCCTGTATAACCAATCTTAGAACCATGCTGTTTAAAACGTAAGTAGTAGGCGCTTGTAAACGCACCAGTACCTGACACCCCTGTCAGCTACTGAAAAGTAAAATCAGCATTGAAAACAACGTTCAATGGTGTGACTCATGTAACATGGGATAAATATAAGATAAAGTCTATTAGTGTTTGAAGAAAATTATGTGATGTTCCAGTGGCTGAGAGGCCTGTCAGCTACTAGTGAAAAGGCCATTTTAAGGACCCAGTAGCTGACACCCATTAAAATTATTAACTCTATCGCAAAATAGGTTCAGAAATAGATTAAACACAATCTACAATCACTCAGTAATAGAAATAACACAAAAGTTTTGGAATAAAATGAAGTACAAAAGCAGCAGACACAAAAGCTCACCTCCGAGTCCTTACTCGAAGGTGTCTGGTTTTGGAGCACTTCACAAACTGAGAAGAAGTTGCCGACCACGTATTGACATTAGGTTATGATTCCCGCCAGAACTGACGTAGTTTAGCCAACTACTAAAGAAAGAAATACCTACAGATGCTGCTAATTTTTGAAATAGAAGTATAGGAGGCCCTGACACCTTATTATTTCAATTTTTCGTGGAAGATGTCAGGTAATGGTGAACCTGTCAGCTACTGGTGCATTTACCCTAATCACAACTGATGAGTTTACTCTGTGAAATATTCCGTCCTCCGATTCTCTCGGTCGCTCTCTTTAATGTTTTACGCTCAACTGTTTTAGGGCTTTATGTAGCTTTAATACTGACTGTGGCTTTGAAAATAGCAGCCATGAAATAAAGAAGAAGTTCTATTTATGAACGTGTGTACTTCAAAAATTCGCTCATGGGTTCATGCTGCATGACTGGACTTTTTCAGTTCCAAGACCCCGCAATTTTACGCTTCACAGTACAGATGTTTAAAAAACGGGAAAATGATGCTTGAAGTAGTAATGTACGTAAGCACATGCGCAGAATGGAGTAATGATTTGAGAAAAATTAAATTGGTCGGGTACAATTTACAGAATAACCCACAAATTCCCAGTAAAGGTAGAGAAAGTATGGGAAGTGAGAGCGGGTAAAAAAACGCTGCAAATTATTTCACAAAGGTTTATTATTTTTTCAATTGAGTATGATCGTAGTTTTAGTTGGCTTGCGTGCATAAGGTCCGTCCAGACTCCTCGGCGTGTCCTATTTCGAGTTGCCACAACCTATACTTCTATAAATATATACGCATGTTTATATTTCTCGATTTGAGCTCCTATGTATTAAAATAGTTATTGCCTTAATAATATCATTACCTATCTAAGTACGTACGAAAAGTCGAGAGGATATGTTATTAAATATGCGTAGGAAAAGCTTTGGTATTAACACCCAAATATGACCTTGAAAAAAACATATTCATGCCTCGAACGAACGCCGGCGCCGTACCCACCACAAGCCGCGGCGCCGGCGCCTCCTCTCACTCCACCCCCCCCCCCCCCCCGCTCCCCCCCCCTCTCCACCCACCGTGACCCCCTGCCAAGCGTGCCAGGCGTGCACGCATAGAAAAAGACAGTTTTTCGCCCGTTTTTGGCTCATAGCATCTATGCGAGTAAAGCGATCGGGATGGTTAAACGTTAGGACCAACTAGACCCCAAATGGAGTCTATGTGCGAAAGAACGGGTTTTTTAAGTCAATTCTTAGGCCTTTTATGTCCCGGACGGCGGATGGCAGACGGCGGACGGACATTTCAAATTTGGATTCTACGCACCTTGAAACGTAAAGTGACAAAGTTTGAGGGGGGGTTATAAAAATTTTTTGCTACACGATCACATAGGCTTATTATTGGAAATAATAAACCAAAATGGTTTATGGCTTCCACAGCGAAATGAGGGAGGGCAAGCCCAAAAAGAAGTAAGGAAACTACGTATATACCCCATGGTTTCTCTTTATAGTATCCAGCTTTTTTTCTGTAGATAGTTATTTAGCTTCTCTCGGATGGGCAATTATTATTATCTACGGCATTTGGCCCCCCCTCGAACCAGCCTTGGAGGAGCGCACCAAGTTGCTAGGTAACCGCATAACAGACGTGCAGCCGTGCAGTCAAAAAAATAGGACCGATCTAGAACAGCTATATGAAAAGAAACAAAAGAAATAGTTTGCCCGTTTTTGCCCCTTTTTTTACATAATCAAAAATGTAATTTTTTCCAGAGTGACCCAGACATTCAAGACCTCTATCACTAGACTAGACTTCTATCGAATTTGGTTTGATAGTGCCTCGACATCCAGGTTCGAAGATGTACTTGAAGCAGTTTTAGTGAATACTAATCCTGAGAAACTATCTACCGACCAAATGAAGGCAATTAAGAATTCAGTGAGGTGCCTGGTGACAAAATTCGAGACACGGTGGGACAATGCTCATCGCATGCACGGTCGATTTCTCACCAACAATTCTTCCATGCAAGACATGATTGAAAACTGTATCTATTTATTTATTTAATTTTATTTGCGGGCAAAATTGCCCAATTTACAGTTTAAGTATGGTAATAATAATAATTTGTATCTATATTTAATAACAATGCTACGTTAAATTCAATAACATTAAACTCTCAACAAACAAAACAAGCTTTATATGGCAAAAAAAATAAAGATCACAAATTCTCAACAATAATAAATAGCACAACAAAACAATATAAGAATGGGCTTACATAAATAATTTAAGAAATTCTTGACTATAACAATAATTTACAATGTCTCTTGAACGCCAGCTCACTTAAACAAAGAAGAAGATAAACCAACCAATCAGTTGAACTCCCTCTGGCATTTAATCAGGGGCCCACCATGGAAATAGCTGGTCGTCACAGTTGGGAGAAAAAAAGTTTGCATGTGGAGAGTTGGATAGGACGGCACATATAAACGTTTAAGTGTGTGAGCAGAGAAGGGCAGTCAATTCCACTGTTGACCAAGCTATGTAGGAAAATTACGTCTGCTCACTCACGTCGCCTCCTAAGAGTTTTGAGGCCCATTACTCTCAGCATTTCCAAGGGATCAAACTCTTCCCATTTCTTGCCCATTTTGAAAGAGAGATATCTTAGGAACCGGCGCTGTACTCGTTCGATCATCTCCATTGAATTTAGGTAGTATGGAGACCATACCACAGATGCATTTTCAAGTAATGGGCGGACCAACGAAGTATACAGCATCGATAAGGCAGCAGGATCTGAGAAATCCCTGGTACTTCTTTTTATAAAACCAGCTCACGAATATATGTCCTCAATATGGCCAGAAAAAGTGAGACGGTTGTCAAAATGGACATGACTCCCGTTTTTCTATGCAAGATCTATCCTGTAATCGAATAATCTGTCACAATCGGCGAGGTTGAACGAGAGAACGAGACCACTGAACATTTATTAATATTAAGAGTTAGTTCGTTCTTTTTACACCATCCATCGAGAGCACTCAGAGACAATTGAATCCTCTCACAGTCCTCTCCCGATTTCACCACTGCGAAGATCTTTAGATCGTCTGCATACAACAGGTGCTGCACACCGTCCCCAATAGCATCATTCCTATTGGGCAAATGTCTGAGGAGAAACCCAAGAGCAAAGAGCAAAGGAGATTCAGAGAATTGTTTACAAGGAAAACTTCTAGAATAAATACCAACACGGAGTTACTAAATAGGCTATTAATATCATCAGATCCATGCTGTCTTAAGACAAAAACCTAAAACTACTCATCAAAAACTTCTGCTGATGTGATAAGGCTGCTCGACGATCCTACTATCATATCTAGTGATGATGTGATGGACAACAGTGATATTATGAACAACGTAAATATTGACGACTCAGAATTTTCCTCCTCCTCGGAAGATTTCGATTAATTTTATACTCATAATTTTTTTGAATAACCACTTACTTCTTTTGTTACCATCTCACAAACAAATGATGAAATCAATCTTATAACTAATTTTCTGAATTAAAAACCCTACCAAATATAGCAATTTTTCCCCCTTGGTTCTGAGCGAATTTCTATAAGTTTTAAGACCTGAAATCTCATTTCACAGTAATACATATATCTACCAAACCTCACGCCATCTTCACTAAAAGTGTCATTTATCCCTTGCTCTGACGATATCAAGCCAATAAACACCAAAAATTGACACTCCGGCGATTTTTACCAATTTTGTCCTCCTAGAATGCGGAAATCTCACACTGTGCGACGTTATTAACGTGAAATTATTATTAGGGAGTTTTTGCAGTTTTCCATCTGAGTCGTTGTACGAATAGGGAACCGTTGTACGATTGGAAGAACAGACTTTTGAATCAGCCTTTTAATAGAGTAAACATTGTGCACTGTTCACTACAGCAAAAATATAAACTCCACCTCATTCGCCGTCATGTTTTTATCACGAAAGTGGTGACATAACGCACGCCGATGGCAGGCGTAGGTAATGCTAAAAAAACAGGAAAAGGAAACGTTGCACAATGCTTGGCAACGTGAGTATTCGGTATTGACAGTAAATAGCTAAATTTATACCGGGCATCGAATCCCTAGAATGAATTCAACCACGTGGGAACCCGAGAAGGATCGGACCAGCAATCAATTACAGCGCCTGATACTCTGGGGAATGGTAAGTAACACAGCTTTGTGCAAATGGAAATGAGAAATCGGAAAAAACCTGGCAAAACGCTAAGTACCTACCCTATTTTATGTGCTTCGGTGTGCTAAACGCAAAAAATAGTTGAATAATGCTGACGACAATAATAATTTCAGACAATTGTAACGACAATTATCACGTTGTAACTCTAATTTAAGTTTAGAAATACTTGAAATAAGTTCAGTATTAGTCGTCACTAATGAAAACCACGCGATCTTTACAAAATCAAATATTTATTACAAAATTCTGAATCACAGCAGGAGCAAAGTGAATGTCATAACTAGGGCTGGGATTCGAGCATATTTGCATATTTTTTTTCCTGAATACTACGCACTGAAAGTAGCCTTTTGGTGGTAGTTTCACCTCTCTGGGACCAACATAATTTAAATTTATCGAGCATATAAATGCATAAAACCGCGGTTTTCAGAATAGAAGCATATAAATGCATATTCTTGTGGTTTTCGTCTAAATAGTTTTTTCTTGGAATTCCCCTCCCGAATCCTGGCCCTGATAAGGTTCGAAAAAAGGAATACACACACCCTACGCTTCTGCCAGATTAGAGTGCGACTCGTCAGAAAAGCTCTCAAAGCCCCAAGCATCCTTTCACTTTGAAAGGGGGTTGTAAGGTATTTTAGCGGTGTGCCTATTTTGGGAACCACTTTGTTTAGGTGGCTTTTCCCAAGAAGTGGTGGAAGATGGATCGAAATCCCGGTTGGAGTGCAGCGTTGGACTTGGAGAGGATGCTGCATGGCGAGTCTGCAACGTCAGAGGATTTTCTGAACTACTCTGCACAAGAAGCAGCACCATTGAAGTGTTACCTCTCGTGTCAGTTGACGAAGAAAGACCCTTCTCGTCATTGAAACGTTTATTGACTGATTTAAGAAAATCATTTACAACTGAAAACATAGAAAAAATTCTTGTTTAGATCTACTTCATTGACTCGCGTAATTCTATGATCATTTTGTAAATTAACTTTTAAACTGTATCTTTTATAAGAAAACTTCTGATATATAATGCTTGAAATTGGGTGCGGCAAAGAGGACGGACGGTTTTAAAAAAAATCATAAAATAGTTAATTTTTACTAAAAAAAAAAAAAAATGTATTGATGCAATCAGGTTCGCAAGGAAATAGCATTTGAGACAGTCAAGTGTGAAAAATCACATCAGGCATGTGGTGGCCGAAATTGTTGATGCAGTGCTGGAGGCGTTCATGGGCGTTCTCTCCAACATAGCTCTCTCAAATTGGGCGACTTGCACCCGAATTGCGTCCTTCAATTCGTCCACAGGTCAGGGCTTGTTCTCGTATACTCTAGCCTTGAGGTGTCCCAGTAAGAAAAAATCGCATATGGATAAATCTGGGGACCGAGGAGGCCAATGAACATCGCCAAACCTGGAAATAAGGCGACCAGGGAAGAGAGGGCGAATAACGTCCATTGATGCTCTGGCTGTGTTGGCAGTCGCCCCATCCTGCTGGAACCACACACGTCGGGGTGGAACACGTCGCCGTCGTAATTCAGGGAAAAAGAAGTTGGTGATCATTTCGACTTAGCGCTATGTTGGAGAGAGTCTACGCGAACTTCCAAGAACCCCTCCAACACTGCATCAACAATTTCGGCCACCAAATGCCTGATGTGATTTTTCACACTTGACTCAAATGCTATTTCCTTGCGAACCTGATTGCATCAATAAATTTGTTTTTGAGTAAAAATGAACTATTTTATGATTTTTTAAAAACCGTCCGTCCTCTCTGCCGCACCCTGTATATCGCAGTGTATCACATACAATTATAAAATAAAGCTCGAATATAAAGCTAAGTTATTAGTTTTTTCGTTTCACTTTCCTTTCTATAGTTTTCGAGCATATTTAACCGCATTCAATGGTTTTTTCGAACATATCTATCGAGCATAAAACACATGGTTTTCGAGCATATCAGGAGATTTTATCGAGCATTATCGATCCTAGCCCTGGTCATAACAAATAGTTGAACTGAAGGGCATATTATAAGTACTTGGGTCATTCAAAAATACAATTTCCCTTTGCTTCCCAGACGATTCAAAATGCTCCACAGGGTGAAGTTTTCAGTTTCTTTTAACTGCTCTAGCAGCATTCAATTCATAAAGAATCTGTGTACATTTTGAACTATCAAATGTTAAAAAATAACTACATTTAAAAAAATTTGACGACTATTTTCCTTTTGTAAGGTTTGCAAAATGGATGTCCGAAGGCGATTTCATAAATTTCCAAACTAATGTCAGGTCAAAAAAAGTCGAAAGAAATGCATGGGAGTAGGGGCTTCTCTTTAACTCTAAGCTAGATTGTGAGGTGATACGGCGGAATTAATTCTGATAAGAACAGTTTCTTCCGCACAGAAGAAACATACCTTCTCCAAGATTTTAGCGAATTATAGTAGAAAAGTGAAAATAGGTTTTAAAAGAAGCCTTCACTGCCTTGTCGGTTGAACCTTATATTCTTTGATATTTCCCACGAATGAAGAAAAAGGTTCCCTTGCCACTTATAATTTGTTTGATGATTTTTTCCCCCTTTGTATTTTGCTTTCCTTGCACTTTTGGCGACACGGAGCCGACCCAATTTTCGTAGTATTCCGATATCAAAGCAATTGGCCGGTTATCACCTACAATCAACTCCCCGTTCAGTGTAGTTCTTGTTATATATATATATATTGTGGTGAGCTTCTGACTAGTCAAATATGAGAAATTTGAGGTTGAGAAATGACCAAGCTAGTCTTATGTGTGGAGTTGTTTATTCTACGACGTTTCGGTCCTGGAGCAGGACCCTATTCATGTAGATAGTTTTCAATTTAGTTCTTCATTAGTAATTAAGTGGTCATTGCATTCAAGTTTGTTGATAGGCAACACTAACAGATAAACACTTAGAACTAGGACATTATAAGGAATTTAGGTGCCCCCCCCCCCCCCCCCCCCCCAGAGGTGCAATGGGGGCCTAAATCCTCATAAAAAGGTAGAGGAGGTAACAGAGGCATCCCGTCAGAGAGATACCACCCCTACTAATGAGCTTTTAATAAGCCATGTTCGGGGAAGGTTGATATTCCTGTCTCCAGAAAATCATCCGACGCCAAACCAGCTGTCTAGAATGAGCGAGAACAGCGCGTCTTTCCCATTGATTCCTCAACGGGATGCCGACAACGCTATCTCTTGAGCTCTGACGGGAGCTTGATGGACCTCTCAGGAGGTAATCTGTTACACTCCTCCCCTTAAAGACATACTTGATTGAAGATCAAGTATGGTAGTTGGGTGGAATAGTGAATAGCTGAGAACTAATGCTCATTCAATCATAAATAGCTGCATTGGCGTTTTGGATGGGGGAATAGAAATTAAAACTGGATTGTCAATGAAGCTTCCTAAGAAGTATCTTCATTGAACAATCGGGACAAAACGGATGCTCAAATATGGAGACTTATACCTTAGGAAATCAAAATATATATAGAAATTAATTTGCCCAACATTGGGGACTTAGAAATTAAATTGCCCAACTATGGGGACTTGAATGGCGCACTAACCTGGTAATTGACATATAGCAATACTCAGGTGGCGAAAAAATTGAAAGAAAATAGTATAAAATGAATTTGCCCAACTTAGGGGACTTAGAAATTGTGCACTCAGGTGGCATAAAATTGAAAGAAAATATCATTGAAAGAAAATATCATTGAAAGAAAATATAAAATGGTTGAAAGAAAATATAAAATGGTTGAAAGAAAATATGAAATGGTATATAAAATATAAAAAGGGAATGAGAGAGAAATTATAATTCAAAGACCAATGAAATTATTTATATACCAAAGGGTGATAATGGGAATTCCTTCTGGAACCCCGGGCCATGTTTCTTCTGAAACATTAACGCCCCAAAAATAGTGGATTGGACTACTAGGCGTCAGCCGTGCATAATCCAAACCACGCTCTGCTACCATATAAGGAATTTAGGTGCCCCCCCCAGAGGTGCAATGGGGGCCTAAATCCTCATAAAAAGGTAGAGGAGGTAAAGAGGCATCTCGTCAGAGAGATACCACCCCTAGTCATAGCTTTTAATAAGCCATGTTCGGGGAAGGTTGATATTCCTGTCTCCAGAAAATCATCCGACGCCAAACCAGCTGTCTAGAATGAGCGAGAACAGCGCGTCTTTCCCATTGATTCCTCAACGGGATGCCGACAACGCTATCTCTTGAGCTCTGACGGGAGCTTGATGGACCTCTCAGGAGGTAACTCTGTTACAACATGTCCTAGAAATAAATGTCCACAATTTATATATATATATATATATATATATATATATATATATATATATATATATATATATATAAATATATAAATATATCAGTTTTACCCGCAAAAACACATAAAATTGAGCATAGCAAATTAACTAAAAATTCAAGAGTTAAAGTAAAACTCATAACAGAGTTGGGGAGATCTGTGTTACCATTCCATTCAGCGTGAAAAAATACGTAGAAACCGGCCCCAAACTCGAATTGTTTTTAGAGAGTAATTTTTCACAAAAACCGCCGATTTCGAAAATAACATATTTTTTAACATAAAAACATAATTAGCGAACTGAAATAAAAATTGATTATACCGTTGGAAAACTGAAAATCTAAGGTAGTTTTCCTGAAGATGGGGATTCAAAAGCACTGCAGTAGAAAAGTCAATCAGCGGATTCAAAACAGTGAAATTTTGTCAACTTCTAAAAATTATGACGTTGACCTCATTTATGTATGTATATATGAAATGACCGAAATGACTTTTATGACAGAAATGACCTGTGGCAAGCGATTTCCGAGCTAAAAGGAGTGGCGACCAATAAGATCAAGGTCATGGCTGCAACCTTGTCATGGCGCAGGGTGTGGTGCGGGAAAAGCGCCACGGAGTTACTCGAGTTGGGCATCTCGGCGGGAGTACTCCGTGGTATCACCACCCGCATCCTGAGGGGTTCTTACTTGAACTGGTGGTCGTTTTATAGGGGCACTTCCTTTCATCCCATTCTTCCTCCTCGTCCTGCAACTTCCCTTATCCCTAGAGCCGGCGTCGGGTAAACCTGGGCGTCCTCCCCACTTTTTAATTTTATTTGTTTATTTTACAATTTAATGGTGTGCACCCTCCGCCTTTGAGGGGAGGTTTTAAAAAAAAAAAGTGTCATTCCAGACGATAACTGTCCGTAGAATTGTGCTAGAAACTTCAAACAAATTTTAAAATGTTAAGGGCACAAAATGAAAGTTCAAGTTCGTTGGCCAGCATGCTCGGATTACATCTTCGGGTTGAAATTTTCAAAAATGTAGTCAAAAATTTCAAAATAGCCTGTTTTTTGCGATCTGTTGTGCGAAATAATTTTTTCAGCATACTAACATGTGGTATATTCGGAATCAGCGTAAAATTTCCTATAAGAATATGTATCAAGTTTTCAAAAATTTCAAAGTTGAAAAATCAGTCAAAAATCGAAATAATGCCGTTCGCTAGTTGTAAAAATCGGTAATATTTGCATAAAACATTTTAAACCAATTTAACATTATACAATACGATAATTTACGAAAATTCGCTCATACGATCATGCTGCATGACTGGAACTTTTTTTAGCTATCGGAGCTGCTCAAAAATTCTTGTTTTTTCATCAGGGAGATGGGAAGTTTAAGGCTCTTTTCAACGGTGTAATCAAATTTCAGTAGATGGTAAAGAACTCCGACAGTGCTCTGAGTCCTCCTTTTCTTCCCAGATGGTGGAATGGGCTTCAGAGGGCACTGGGGCCCGCGACTATAGCCATTTTCACCCCATCCGGTGGCTACACTAGCCACCTCGGTGAGGTGTTCAAGGGGTAGTCGCGGGGTGGCTACACTAGCCACCTCGGTGAGGTGTTCAAGGGGTAGTCGCGGGACTGTAGTCCAAGGACTCATGGTGGCCGCATTCTATGTCACGATGCGGTTGCCATGCAGATAGCAGGTGCTTTGTCATCCAGCAGTTGGGATGTCGAGAGGGAGAGACTGTGTCACGTGCCAAGCAACCAGGGCAAGAAGCCAGATATCGTTGCGATCAAGCCCAATGGGTCTGCCATAATCCTGGATGTCCACGATGTCAGTGGCAGCGTGGACATAGAGCAGACCTGGTGGCCTAAGATAAGCAAGTATGACAGAAATGACCTATGGTAAGCAGTTTCTGAGCTAAAAGGAGTGGCGACCAATAGCATCAAGGTCTTGGCCACGACCGTGTCATGGCGCGGGGTGTGGTGTGGCCACGGAGTTACTCAAGTTGGGCATCTCAGTGGCAGTGCTTCGTGGTATCACCACCGGCGTCCTGAGGAGTTCATACTTAAACTACTGGTGGTCGTTTTATAGGGGCACTTCCTTTCATCCCATTCTGCCTCCTCGTCCTTCTGCAACTTCCCTCATCCCTAGAGCCGGCAGTTAAACTGAGCGTCCTTTCTTTCTTTCTTTCGTTCTTTAAAAAAAAAAAAAAAAAAAAAAAAAAAAAAAAAAAAAAAAAAAAAAGTGTGTGTGTGTGTCATTTTAGACTATAACTCTCCTTAGGATTGAGATAAAATTCCATTCTTGTGCCAAAAAATCAAGCTTTTTAAACGAAAGGATGACTTTGTTGACCAACACTATTTGAGTACATTAAATTGGTCAAGTATCAGAAAGTTTACTAGAAAAAATAAATAAATAAAACGGCTAAAAATTTTTATTATGCTATTTGAAAGTAACGGGATTAGTTTACGACCCTAACATGTGGGTAAATATTCTGAAACAGCGTGAAATTTCTTTCAAGAATATGTCAAGAATAGAATTTTTTCCCAATCGAAGCACAGAGTGTTGGTCCCTCCACATCTGCACCTGTGAAAATGCCCAGAGGGAATGTTGGAGAGCTGCCAGCCAGTACACTCGGCACGCGTGAACATAGTAAAAATTCTTTTATAAATTACGATCGACCAGTTGATGTAATTACAATGGAATTTCTTTTTTTCGAGAAATATACTTCATTATAAATTTAGTTAAATGTACGGACTAGTGAAGCGCGGAGTCGAGTAGGTGTTTTATTCAGTTTATTAGACAATTTCCTTTCTGTAGCCTCGTTTGTAAATGTGGGAGTACTTTTACTAAGATTATGATGTACCACAGAATGTAGATAAAGATATGCCTACCTATTATCTCTTGATACAGTGAAACTTGGATAAGTCGAACCTCAAGGGACCAGTCAAAAACTTATTAAAGAAGTTTTTAATAAATTATATTTTAACAAACTACAGTACGAAGTAAAGTACATACAGTAACATTGAATACTGTATTGACCAACAGAATATTGAACAATAAATATAAAGACACCTGGAATGGTACTGTATTTAACTGCAACCATAAAAAACAATCAATTGTTTTTCAAAATAGGATGATATTTTGGCCTGTTTCCTTGAATTAAGCCTCTCGGCCATTATAAAAGATTCCAACGCATTCAAAGAGTTGAAGTATGAATCACTTACATTAATTCGGCTTTCAAAAAAAAAGTCGTAGTTTTTGCAAGTGATTCATGGCGTCAGCTGCACTCGGCACCGGTTTTGGGACGGTCGACGGGCGGGAGCGGAAGGGGAGTTATCAGACTGTACGATGACACTGACTTGCTTGCATGCATTTGGTCTAACGCAAACCTTTTGCCGAATATCCTTACTAAAACGTATTTCCCGATAAATTTACAATTATTTTGAGTCGCAGCTTAAAATGTATACCTTAATTAGCACGCCGAAAATTCGAATTATAAAAAAATAATTCGAATTATCCAAAATAAAAGTCGAATTATCCAAGATTTTTTAGCATTGTTTAAATACAAAATGCTAGGGACCAAGAGAAATATTCGAATTAAAGAAGATTTCGAATTACCCAGATTCCACTGTACCTACAGACGGACTTCTAAAGCGCAGATGTTTCATTCAATTTCATTAATTTTCTTTGGTCATGGATTGTTGCCTTGTCCTTAGTAGGTTGGGTTGGTTGAGGGTAGAGAATTTACAGGCCTCTCTGATAATGTGGTTTAATGCGGTATGCTGAGCGCTTTCGCCAAATATTATGGCCTCTTCAGAGCTCATTATTTGATTGATGGTCTGTATAAACAATGTATTTATTATCTATAGAAAGGTGGTAACAAAATTCTTGTAGAAAGAGTGAAAAGAGCCTCTGTTGACGTTCTACGTTGTGCTTGGTATTTTTTAGTGTAGTCGCGTTGCTGCACCATCGTAGAACCCTATTAGTTCTTCACAGCTTCGCCAGCGTTTTCGGGCTCCTTGCACACACATGCTTGATGCACGCAAGATCGCAAAAGCCAATCTCGCGCGAATCCATCCACGCACTACACTTTGTGGTTGTCCCCATCGATCACTCAGTCGCTAAGCCAACACTTTCAGAAAACTCACCTCTGTGGTGCGAAATGAGCATCAACCGAACGGACCAGGGGGGTGAATGATCGTCTATCTTCACAAGCTGCCATGTATTTTCTTTTCTTCTCTTCTTTTGCAGTAGTAAAAATGGATGCTACAGGCGGGAAACGTGAGAGGGAGTGTCTGTGTCTGTGACATGTACGTCAAATAACGCCTCCCTCTGTGGTTCCCACACCCCTCTGCATACCAAATCCCCTTTGAGGCCTGGTGATTGCTCAGTGGCCTCTATGATGATCGGCTCCTTTACACAGTTGCCCCATGCTTCTGTCATGACCAGTTTATCAGTTCAGACAATGTGTATCTCTCCCCATAAAACTTGCATATTTCTCAATTTAAGCACAAAATTGACCCTTGTAACAATACAAAACATTACTGGTCAATCCAGTTTCCCAAAGTGTGAAAGCTCCAGTGAAATCTTTCATACATTTTCATATGTTTAATATATTTATTTAATTCTTTTTGACCATTTCCTTCTGGGAATATTGTTATAAGTTTTGTTGTTTTTATTGTTTTATCTTAATTTTGGAGCCCCTTGTTATTATCAATAACTAAGTTGATGCTGTTGAACAGTTGGATCCTGATATTTGGACGCTGTGAGGTTGCTGCATAAGTTTTGCCATTCTCCTCACTAGAGAGTTGTTGGAGGACGTTTGTTTTTGTTGTTCCTCTTGTTATTGATAGATGTTCCTAAGGGTTTCTGAGTGGGTTTGTTGTATAGTGCTGAAGAGGGTCCGGGCTAACGGGCCGAAACCGGTTCACATAATAAAGACGCTCCCTTACAGGGGAAGGAAGGATTGAAGTGTTTTAATCTCCTCATCCCACCTCCCTGCAGGGACACAACCGCAGATTTCGCCACATTTAGTATTTGCCATATTCGACACGTTTAGTATTTGTGATTAGTCATATCAGTATTTGTATTCTGCGTAAATTAGGTATATAGTAATTAATAACTGGTCAAGACCAAGAGGTTCAAGTTTTCAGACTATGTGTGTCCCTTCACATAAAAATTGCATTTCCCTCGATTTCAACACAAAATTGACCCTAGTAACATCACCCAACATAACTGGTCATGACTGAGATGTTCAAGGAGGCATCCCAAGTTTTACTTGAACATTATACAGACCATCAATCAAATAATAAGCTCTAAAGAGGCCATATCGTCGCCCTTATGCCATAACCATGAATGTGCAATTTCGTAGTTTTGAGAAATCAGGCTTGAAAAATTCAAATGATTTTCTTTAAAATCATACTTTCGTTCAGGTAACTGAACAACCGGTTATTACTAAAGCCCACTTCACCACGTAAACAGTTCCTTGATGATGGAGTGGTTTGCTAGGCAATTTTAAGTTTTTAAGCACTTTCGTGTTTTTTGGATCGCTTGATTACAAGAGAGGATTCACATTCGTTAGAGGGAATTATTATACAGTTTGTCAAATATTTCAGCATGTTTTGCGGAAATGGCACAAAAAATAATGGTATCTTACGACCAAATGCACGTTTTTGGCCAGACAGATAGTACCTAGGTACAATCATCTGTCCTGGGGATGTCATATAAGTGGAAGAGCGAGGGTTTCTCAAATTTTGATACACCATAACTGTCACAATTTTTAGAGGAAATGAAACAAATTGATGGTCAATCGACGCATAACTTAATTATCAACAACTTTTCTTGAATTTCTCAAAACTACGAAATTGCACATTCGTGGTTAAGGCATAAGGGCGACGATATATTTGGCGAAAGCGCCTCAGCATATAGCATTAAACCACATTATCAGAGAAGCCTGTAGATTCTCTACTCTCAACCAACCCAACCTATTAATTTTCTTTCGGATGATGACACCACCTATGTCGTCATATTTAAATAATGTGCGATAGACTTCGTACAATAGTTATCTAGGGTTCAGTTGATCTACGTAGAACGGCTATCAGACAAAGAAATAATAAACCTTGAACCTTGACATCTGTTTTGAAACTAATCTTATACTTTATTCTGGAAACTAATCTTGCGTATAAAAGCGTAAGCTTAGTAGCGAATTTTCTTAGAAAATGAAGCTATTGCAATGGATTGCAAATTTTTAGATTAAACATTTTTCAAAAATGTCTTTATTGAAATCCGTTTTGAGGCATTCTGAAACGATTCCCCAAATTTGCGCTTTTTAATGCATACATACATCGTATGTGTGAGTGCGCACGCGTGTATCTGTGTGTGTGTGTGTGTTACCTGACGAAAACTCTCTTGGATTGGCATAAAAATTCCATTCTTGCGCCGAAAAATCAAGCTTTCCAAAAGAAAGGATGAGTTCGTGGGCCAGCACTTTTTGAGTAATTGGTCAAATTCACAAAAATTTGCTCAAAAAATCACTAAAAATGGCTAAAACGGCCAAAAATTGTTAAATTTTTAATTTGTAGCACATTTAAGTCAGAAAAAATTATCAACGATTAACTAAGACACGTTACAAAATTTTTGCGCAAAATTATATTAAAAATGTACTTGATTTGCATTAATACTCGTTTTTGCTTAAAAAACTATAAAAACTGCTAAAAATCTAAAAATACAAAATGTTTTTGAATCGCCGAATTTTATTTAGTACGTGTTTTTGCCATAGAATCGGTTGTTAACAATTTCCTTGTACATGAAATGCTCAAATTTCAATATAATTCTACATATTATAATACGACCAGCGATATGAAGCTCCGACTTGAGCCGAAACAGAATGAATCGCGCTTGTTCATGATTGTCAGTTCTAATCCGTGAAAAGAATAAGATATCGCAATTCTGGCTTCACCATCGTGTTCGGCACTAAAAAATCTTTAAAATGAAGCGTCACTCGGCAAAAAATGGAAATTTTTTTTTCCAAGTATCCAAAAACCAGAGGGGTCCAATTAAAATAGATTTGAGACAAATGGCTGGGCTCGAATCGTTGAATTCGCTTTAAGGACGTCCCTCTGAAGCTA
The DNA here is from genome assembly GCA_030762985.1 of Adelphocoris suturalis. Classification (NCBI taxonomy): domain Eukaryota; kingdom Metazoa; phylum Arthropoda; class Insecta; order Hemiptera; family Miridae; genus Adelphocoris; species Adelphocoris suturalis. The sequence goes on from CM061044.1 coordinate 112,767,387, forward strand.
GGTAATATTAGCAAGGCTTCGCATATTATAGGAGGGACGCCCTATGGCCCATATTCTCGTGACGTCACGCCTGGAGTAGGTTTGCGTTTCAGCCAAAGTCGGCCATGACTGCCCTACGTCAATGAATCGCTACTCAACCAACCTATTTCTCACAAGAAGTTTGCCGTCTCACGTCAACATAATTCGTGGTTATAAGGCCATTTTTCAACAGTTTTGTTTTGAAAAAGTATAATATTGTAGCAATACAAAGTTTCAATTCGACTAAATGTTATAATAATCGTGCCTGCCAGCGCAATAATTGATTGTAGATTGCTGTCAACGATACCAATCTAACGTGAACGAGTTTTTATTTGGACTAGGAGCCTAGTAACTACTGTAGTTAATCAGTGTCAGAAAACTAAAGAACTTCATTCGTTTAGACTTTGAGAATAACTATTAACCTGAAGAATAGTAAAGAAAAGATGATTGAAAATTCCTCAGGTGTCTGTGTAGGTACCTAGCCATTGCTCAGGTAGCTTCATCAGCGTTTTATTATAAGTTCGTAGTACTACTACGCTTAACCGAGGAAGCTTTAATTGTTATATTGAATGAATAAAAGGAGAGATTTGATAGTTTGTCAAAGTAAACAAGGCAGGTTGTTGCTACACCAAGAAACGAAGCTACTTAGGTAGGTACGTAAGTACGTCCTATCATATATGCTGTTGGTTTAAAGTGCCTAAACAAAGTAGGTGGGTCGTTTCTTTGCCGACGAATACAACCATTGATTAGCAAGTTTGTCAAATATCGAATCAGAGAATATGCAACATGAATTAAAAACCAGCTGCAAGGAAAAACCTTGAAATGCATTCTTCTGAAGGTAAGATTTCATGAAGACGGCATTGGCCATGCAGTTATGACGCGAGTTTTGCAGTTACGCAAATTTGAGGCACAAAAAAGGTAATTATGATATAATAACTTGATGTAAATTTGCATACAATTTATCACCTTGCATATTACAAATAATGAAAATATTGACTAGGAACTATGTAAGACAAGACTGTGCTATGAAGTTGTCCAGCTGTGTCTACAAATGGCGCATTTTCGCATAGTTTACTCGTCACCATGACAACAAGGTGAAATAACTTCAACTTCGCCTTGCCTCGATGTAAGGATGCGCTAGTGTCCAAGTCTCGAGAATATCACCCATTGAATTGATGACCGTGACGCATTTTTATGGGTTGTATTCGTGTAATCTCCGATAGACGAATACGATTACAATCGTATTCGTATTCGAGGATAAGATTATGCCCAACACTGGTATCAGGCAACCCATAAACTCTCTCCAAGTTTCACTTCGACATCTCAAAAATTGCGGGGAAAAAATTAGAGGGGAAGAGGTTATTTCTCTTGACAAAAATGCTAAGATTCCGTTCTTTTTTGGCTCATGTCAGAGCTTGATTTCGCTGGTCTTTCTCAGTGTTTGAGAAAAAACAAAAAGAATATAATATGAACTTTCAGATTGTGAAAAGTGATCCCTTAATTCTTTTGAGGTTTGTATAATACGATAACACGAAAATTCGCTCACAAGGTCATGCTGAATGTTTTCTCTGTTCTGGAACGAGGCAGGTTATATGAACGGTGTAAAATTCAAGGACATCAACTAAGTTGGGCACAATGTACAATGAATAGCCCGCTCATTAAACTAAATGACACGCTCTAAAACGGGTAATCACAACCAACAGAACACGAGTTTGGTGGATTCGTGAACGACTCTACTAAATTCCAAACGGCCCTGCATTGAGGTCAAATAGAATTTTAAGGAACCAAAATTATTCAAAGAACTGAATTCCACGGTGTTTTCAAATACCCCTCACGTTCCTACACCCATTAAAACTGTTTATCGTTTTTTTAAAATATAAAGAAAACCAAAACGCTGCAAATAATTACACAAAGGTTCATTATTTGTGTATTAGATAGTCCTGTGCAGACCACTGGTCTACAGATGACTATAAATCGGAGTTACTTGAGATATCAAAACATAGCTAAATAGACGAAGACTGCTACGGAAAGAATATAAAATTTCGACAACCGAAATCCGAAGCACATGATCTAATATAACTTCATATAAGTTGGCTTAAAAAAAAATTAATAAAACGTCTGCCAAGTTGTGTGTGGCAAATAACTTCCTAGTTTCCGTATCATGAATGTATAGATCATTGAAAAGTTGTAAATGATCTTGAAAAAGTTGGTAGTAAATAAATATGTAGCGTGAAAGAAAACCGGTTAACTAAGAAACGAAAAAAAGGTGCTTGAAATTACTTACGTTAGCACATCAGGAGAATGAAGCAATGATTTGAGAACAACGAAATTGGTACAGGAACATCTATAGCCTAACCCGCAAATTCCCTGCCGATTTCATCAAAATCGGTTGAAAACTGTGAAAATTTGGGTCATTTCCAGGATTACACATTGGCGCATGCGCAGCACGTGTTAATGATAAAATCTTGTTGAAATTAATATCAAATGATCAAATTGTCTTTTTCCAACAATAACCCGGACAACTAGAAAGTAAAAAAGAAGCGTATAATGGGATTTAAGTTTGCGCATAGTCAGAGTGAAATATTGATTCGGCAACAATGAAATGGATAGGGGACCATCTAGAGCCTAACCCGCAAATTCCCTGAAAATGTCATCAAAATCGGATAAAAACTTTGAAAATCAAGCTTGTTACAAGGATCACGTCCGTGCTTGCGCAGGAGCTACTAATGTTACGACAATCTTGAAATTGATATTTGTCTCGATTGTCTTGATAATTGTCTTCTCCCAACTCTCTCAAATTTGAGCGAGATTGAACGACTAACGTAAGAAAATTACGCTTAATGAAATTTACATTTGCGCATGCGCAGAGCGAAGTAATGGCAGCGCAATGAAACTGATAGGGAACCATCTACACCCTAGCCCGCACAATCCTTGAAATAGTTAAAAATCGGACGAAAACTGTGGAAATTAGGCTTGTTACAAGGATTCAAAAATTTTGATTTTGGAAACCACAACTTTTTCTTCCCCAAAAAGTGAAATCAATGCTTCCGCTACCTATAGGTAGACTCGGAAGCAATACATTACCTAGTATATAGATCTTGATTTAAGCGAGTTTTTGTAGAAAATGAAGCTATTGCAATGACTCCAAAAATTTTAAAATGCAAATTTTTACAATTTTCTTCATTGAAATAAGTTTTGAGACATTCTGAAACGAATCCTAGAGTTCAACATTTTTTTCATTCTGAACCCCCAACAAATGGCAGTGGCGAACGGTCAGTTTCACTGCCCACAACTCTGCTGTATACACAGAGACAACAAGTGGTAAGCATGTAGAGATTGGGAAGTTGGGGCTCCATGGAGTAAGGCCAACACCATCAGGTGTCTTTGAGCCATCAGTGAATAGAAGAGTGTGTCCAGCTGGATTGCCTCATTGAAGCAGCATTTGAGGATGTGTGAGGAGGGTGTATTGCCCTTGATCCTGACCTCATGCAATGGTCGGTATCTCCCTATGCTATCCCATCTGGTGAGCTCCTGAACACTAATACCCAGGGGGTGATTCGTGTTTGGAGCCCAGAATATGTCTCATCCAGGGAGGTAGTGTGACCATGGCATGTAGGAGTCGCCCAGGAAAATAATGCAAGCACTGTTTTTAGCAAAGTGCTAGCAGATTTTGCCGAATCCTGTAGGGGTAGTACGGAAGGCCCCAGTAGCCAGATGAAGACACTATTGTTTAATATAGGTTCCAGTATACACAGCAAAGACTTTCTTGCTGAGCCATACACCGCAGACCCAAAATATGATCTCACCACTGCATGGAAAATCCTATGGAGGACATCCTGCGAGGCAACCCAACTACATTTTGAAAGAACCTTGAGTGACTACTTGACGTGATATATTTTTGACATGCGAGCTTGCATCATCCAGATCACGAAATTATACAAATCATTCTGAAATATTCGTCCAACTAATAAGAATTTTTACAAAGGGATTGACTACTTGATGTTATGGAATTTCGAGATGCGAGCTTGCGAGCATCCAGACCACCAAACTGCACAAATCATTTTGGTATATTTGTCCAACTAATCTATTATGTTAGCAGCGGACGTAGATTAATAAAATTGAAGTGCCAATTCATTCAACGGAACTAGGGTTCGTTGCGCTGCTTGGTCCGTGACAACGGGGGAGACTCTCCTGTGAATGGTATGTCTGTTGAAGGAAGGACGATGGAGTGAGTTGAGGAAGAGGTGCCATCTCAACCTCTGCCTAGTGTCGCCTAAAGTCACCCGGGTATGCATCATAACTGGACGCCTGGGCATAATGAGAAGCCAATGTATCAGCAACTTGCATGTTGTGTTCCCTACTCACATCACCCTGAGATGTGGTGAAAGATGAAATATTTGGTGGTAGGAGGCCCTTCGTTGCACGAACCTTTCACTATACATCTTTAGGAGGGGTAACATCCTTAATTCCACTGACATATGAGCAAAAGGAGCGGTCTTGGCCTGTCACTTAAGCCAGAGTTCACGCACTCTGGCTCGCTTGAAAATTGCATAACTTTCAGAAGTAAGTTTCCAGTGAAATCTATTTAGGGTGGTATACGAACTAAATCACTCACAGGGTGGTGTGCTAGACTGACCCTCGAAGTTAGAGAGATGTTGGTTTGCTAATCTCATTATCCAAAGTACATCTGGGATCGTATATTCCCTTTATTGTCCGATATTACCCTTCAATATTGATCAAACTGGATGCCAATGTTACTGGCACCTCGATTTTTGAATTTAAGGTACGCATCTTGAAACGTAAAGCAAAAAATTTTGAAGGGGGTTACATTTTTTCTTTTTTAATTGAAAATAATAAATATGTCGCTATATTATGACTCTTTCTTGTATTTAATAGTTATTCCTCGAATATGAAATTTTGACAATGGTTGGCATTTCCACCATGACCATGAGAAGACTGAAAATCGGATTCGGAAGTTGGTTCTCTAGTTGGATTGCAAGTTGGAGAGTGAGTGGTGTAGCAGTCCAACAAAGTAGTCCCCCGAATCGGTTCATGATTGACTGGCTAGCTTTAGCTGAGACAGGATCAGGGAATGAAGTATAGTCAGTCTTTTTATTGGAACTTAGTCGAAAGAAGTTTGTCAACGATCATCTAGAACATTTAAAACTTTATTATGGTGAAAAATGTACTTGAATTCAGCAATATTGCTGAAAAATCTATTAAAAACTGAAAAATGGCTAAACATCCATATATGAGTCTGCAGGGGGTGGCACCCGAGTATGTAATATTAGAGCAATATTCCCGTAGCAGTAGGTACCTACCCATAACTAAATCTGATGCAAACTTTTTAATTAAGCGGAGTCAGATAAGAAGAATGTTGGACGAACAAGTGAAAAATAAAAATCTCGCTTATGCACATACAAACAACAACAAAGTAATCAAAACTGGAATCCTCAATCTTGTTAAAAACTTCTGGGAACCTTTCTGTAAGGTCTAATTGACGAACCCACCTGAAGTTTGAGTTTTTCCTGTTTCAACGGTACTGTTCCGTAGGAATATCCTTTTTCGAGAGCTTTTGTGTCGCTTTTTGTGAAGAAATACGTTGAATACCGGAACAAGTTTATCAAAGTTACGCCAGGACTAAGACCGGACTATAAACGACACTTGTTTGCGAGAGTGGAAGAAGAATGTAAACAATATTTAGAATTTCTAAATTAAATTAACGCGTGGAAGTAATCTGGGTTTTGATTAGAATACAGTTTCTGAGTCATCGAAGGTTTGAAAAGTCTTGTGGTCTACCTCACTAACCAGGTCGTCCAATATTTCAATGAGGTTAAATATCGAGGAACGACTTTACATGTAAAGCACTGTTAGAAGGCGCATGTGAAAAACAAAGAAACAGAATTGGTCACAAAGTTCTTAAACAATGAACCTATATTTCCTAAGAGCTTTTGTCAATAGGTAGACAACATCAGCGCGGCCACCCTCACTTCTTATGATACCATCCATCCACCGTATGTATGTGTATGTGATTTACTCTTCTTTTGTTGTCAATAAGGGCAGTCATGACGGACACAAGTTGATTTTGTTTTGTTGGTGTGTTTCTTAATTATAATTATTTATTTATTAATAATATAATTATCATTTTTGACCAATAGTGATGAAATTGATAGAGTGGGGAAAGAATTGTGGAGTGAAAAGGGATGAGCAAGGTATCAACAAGGGTAAAGTCATATCAAAAATGTTCCGTTGGTCCTTCGCCCCCTAGCGCTCCTAGCGGTGAACCTTGTTAGGTCGGAGCCCCATTATTGGTTGTTGAGTAATAAGAATAAACGTTTATCAGTCAATTAAACCAGACTCAACGATACTACCTTTTTGAAGACTGAAAAACCTCAAAACATAATTACTAAATACTTTTCTGAAGTAATTGGGAGACCGATTACACTGACCTTCATGATTTATCATGAAGTATACCGAGTGATTTAAACATTATCATCATAATTAGGAAAATACTTAATACTCAATTATTTCTGTGCTAGCTTGTAATTAAGGAATGTCAGCTGAATTGCTACAATGAATTTTGATTATGAATTTTTCTGTCGTAAGACAAGTATCCTACTTAAGCAGAAAAGAAATTTAAAGATCATGTGCATAGACTAATATTAGGGATTGAGATACAATAGCGCCTTGTCAAGAAGAAGAAAAGAAATATCTTTCTTTATAACGTACATCCAAATAAAGCGAGTCGAAAAAACAATAGTAGAAACTGCTGAGTCAATAGACACAGGCGATAAAAACGAGACAGAACATTGTCAAAATCAAACGTTTCGACAGAAATCAGTTTAGACGACCCAATAACAGATAAAGTCAAGAAATCGACTTGCAGTAAAGGGAAGACGTTTCTGTGAATTTTGACAAAACGGAACGAAATGCTTATTTCAAAATGTTAACTTGTAATAACACACTGCCATTAAGAAGGAAAAATATGCGTCATTCTTTATCCTCAGCGTTTAAATTTAGACGTTTCCTACTAACATGTTTCGTGTTTGACCGTTGGGTTTTGTGCTCGAAAATTAAGCGCAAGCCGAAAAGTTTTTAAATGATTTTTACGCACAACCAATGCGTTGTTACTAAAGAAGTGTAACTCCTTTAGTTTTCATTGCAGTAAAATCGTTCGCCACTTTTAGCGAATATTCGAAGAAAAAATGAGCAATTTAGGTGGCTTCAAAATTTTCTATTCTCTTCCACTCCACTGCGAGCTCCTTATGTTCAGAGCCCCATTGGGACACATACATACGCACAGGGGCCTATTTCATAAAACAACAAGTTACAAGTGAACAAGTTAACAAGTATAGGTACTTGTAATGCACGGTAAACTAGAACAAGTGTTTCACCAAAACCAAGAGTACAAGTGTAGAAAAGTTAAGCCGATTTCACATGGAGCGGTATGTCCGGAGACGGAAAGACGGAACGCAATGTGATTGGCTGTTGGGACAACAGTTGAGGATGGTGGCTGCCATGTTGACGGCATGGGCGGTAGGAGGTCGGCGGTAGAAATTTGTATACCGTCGCCGCTTGCCGTCGAGCGTTGCGCAAGCTCATTGGACAGGAATGTTGATAACCTCAAGTAGAGGTTTCAGATCAGATCAGAGAGGGTTTCAGTAGGAAAGTTATGATTCCGTTCACCAAGGTGCCGTTTCATGTGAACAACGTGCCGCATTCCGCCGCCCCCTCCACTGGATTTTTCGGCCTTCCGTCTTTCCGGTTGTACGCTCATACCGCTCCATGTGAAACCGGCTTTACACTTGTAGAAGCTGATTTTACAAGTGTAGCCAGAAAAGAAAGATGGCGTGTGTGGACAAACGAAATGAACAGCTCACTCACACTTGTTTATTCTCGTATTCGCACATTCGTGAACGCAAGTTGTTATTTTGTTTTCCTTTAGTTTTAAGAATAATGAATACAAAAAAAGGGGCGAAGCTCGAGGTACTTCGGGCGGTAAGGGATGAGAAGTCCGTGCTGTTTGGTGCCTTTTCGGACAGTTTAACTAAGGCTGACAAGGTGAAAAAATGGGGCGAAATACATGCCAGAGTGCATACATTTGGCTTAGTGCCGGCTTCCAAGGATGTTTCCTACTCCCGGGACGTATTTTGGCAAAATACGAAGAAAAATACCATGGTAAGTAAACTGTATTTCACGTATTCTTGATCGATTTTGCTTTTCGGGCGTTCTCTATTACTGCCCCTCCATCGTGATGGAAATTGAACTCCCCTGACTATGTACACAAATACGAATGTTTCACCTAGTTTTTTTTTTTTTTTTTTTTAATCCAAACCAAATTCATCGACCTTGGTACGTACCTAATGTACGCACGATAGAAAATAGCCACAACTCACGGTATCTAATTGAGATTGAAAGGTGCGAGTCAGATTCGAGTTTCAAGTTTCTTGTCTTCTCTTCCTTTACACTGTTGGTCAGTCTATTGTATTTACCTATTAAAACTCGGCGCTCCGCGCCTCGCCAGGGGGCAAGCCCCCTGGACCCCCGGTTACCTCTATTTACATACTTCGGACGAAATTATTGAAACACAGAATGTGTTTGCGTTGTCGCGCAACCAAGTGACAACCAAACAAGCGTCATTGTTTACTATTCATTTATAACATCAATTTATATAGTTACTAGAGGCCTGTTAGGGCTTGGAAGCCCTAATCTAGAACACGATCAAGATAAGTACAGAGACAGACGGCGACACTTGGGGCCGTCTAACACTGAAATCGGTCCGCAAAGTTCTTTCAATTTCAAATATCGTTCAGAAATAACTCTCCTAGATAAATAACTCTCCTACACTACGTTTCTTACTTACCGTGGCAACTGTTGTTACTGCCACAGCCTATAATAAACAGAGAGTCTCCCTATCAAATTTCAACTTCCTACAGTGAACAGGAAAGGATCAGAAAAGACCCCATCACTCCACTCATCTCTTAATGTTCCAGAGAGTTATTACATTTCAACTTCCTACAGTGAACAGGAAAGAATTTAGCTCACTCAGCTGATCAGAAAAGAACCCATCACTACGTTTCTAACTTACCGACACCTGGGGCCGTGCTGATTCGGAATTATATATAAAGACCGTTCGGAATTATAATAAAGTCCGCTAAGTTCTTCAGTTTCAATTTCTTCGTTCAGAAATAACTCTCCGAGATGTTAGTAACTACACTACGTTTCTTACTTACCGTGAATCGATGGCAACTGTTGTTACCGCCACAGCCTAATAAACAACTCTCGTTGATAAGGACCGCCCAGAACACGATCAAGGCGGGTATAGAGACGAACGGCGACACTTTTGCAACAAACTTGGGGCCGTGCTGATTCGAATGAGCCGTCTAACACTGAAATCGGACCGCGAAGTTCTTCACAATTTCAAAGACCGTTCAGAATTATATATAAAGATAGTATGAAACTACGAAAATTGCGTTGTCGCGCAACCAAGTGACAACCAAACAAGCGTCATTGTTTACTATTCATTTATAACATCAATTTATATAGTTATAGTATGAAACTACGAAAAAAAATACGAAATAAATTCGTGATAAATCAAGAGCTTTCCAACGAATGGTGAACATTTCTGTGCGATTAAAATGGCGGAAATTCCATTTCCCTACCAACGGCTCGGTTGTACCGATCCGTCACACATTTCGTTCCCATCCCGCGTTCCATTTTCGGCTAGTTAGTCCATGGCTAAAACACATTCTGTGTTAAAACTAAGTATGACTTCAATAGGTAATTGATTCTTTCAAGAAAATAAGAAAAATGAAAAACGAATCGCATCACAGAATCTGGAAAAAGATAAAAAACATCCGGCATCGATCCTTTTACGAACATCTTCAGAGTATTCCTAAATCCTTTTCACCGCCTTTTGAGTCTTTTTCATGGGTGTGAGGAGTATTGGAAGTCATTCGTACCCATAGAAAGAGCAACTCTTGCAAATTTTCTCAAAATTCCCACAGCCAGTTTGAAAAAAGTTCCAGTCATGCAGCATGATCGTACGAGCGAATTTTCGGAAATTGCCGATCATTTTGTACAATGTTAAATTGTTTCGAAATTTGAGCTTTTTGAGAGCAAAGAAATTTTGAGCCATAATTTTCATGGCAAAAATGTATTATAAATAATAAAATAATCTGCTATTCAAAAAGGGATTTTGGATTTTTAGCTTTTTGCAGTTTTTGTAGATTTTATAGCCAATTTTTATGAAATTTAAGTAAATTTTCAGCATAATTTTGTACATACATTTTTAAATGTTTTATTTTATAGTTAATAAACTTTATTTGAGCAATATTCTGCTAAAAAATAAAAATTTAACCATTTTCAGCCGTTTTTAGCGATTTCTTCAGCACATTTTATGAAATTCGGCCAATGTTTTGCGCTCAAGAAGTACAGAATAATGAACTCATACTTTCATTTGGAAAGCTTGATTTTTTGGCGCAAGAACAGAATGTCTATCTTAATCCTAAGGAGAGTTATCGTCTGGAATGACACATATATACACACATATATAAATAAATATGTATACACCTATATGAAAAAGCGTTACACTGTGGGATTCGTTTAAGAATGCCTCCAAACCGATTACAATGAAGAAAACTTTGATTTTCTTCTAGGAGCCATTCTTATAGCTTTATTGTCTACAAAAATTCGCTAATCGGGAAATAATAATAATAAGTCCACATATTTTGATCCCCCCCCCCCCCTCCTCTAAAAATGGCAAATAAAAGCTGATTTTTCTATAGTAGATTTAGTTATTCATTCACAAAATGGAAACATTTTTGATTAGTGAGTTAATAGCAGATGGGGAAAATGTTATTAATGTCTGAATTCTTTCTCTTTGCAGAAGAAGGTGGATAATAGGCGAAGAACTGGGACAGGCGGTGAACTGGGACTGGAATTAGAAAAAAAAGCTCATATTGAATATGTATCTTATATATTTTAGTTGAATATTTTTTTAATATGAGTCCTCTTGTACCTGATTATGCATAATCCACATTCTGCTAACAAATAAATAAATAAACCTGATGTTTTCGCAAAATGATGTTATGTTGATAGTACTGAATGTTATATGTAAACCAGTTGAAGTTCGTATTGTAAAACGACGAAGATGTTTATTTATGAAATGAAAACTCTTTGGCGTCTTCTAAGCTGAATTCTTCTTTGTTGACTGTATTCCTCATCAGAAGATGATTCCCTCATATTATTAAACATTTCAAACACCGAAAAATCGTCAACTCACAACACTGTCAATACTAGACAATTACAAGTTTACAGGAGAATGGACGTGGGTTAAAAATCGGCCATTTTTTACAACTGTAGAACAGTGACTTGTACAAAAAGATGGGGAAACACTTGTAGCTTGTCCATATTCGCCTGTACACTTGTTAATTTACACTGTGCATTACACGACTACAGTTGTACCTTTATGAAACGCTTGCACACTCATTTTTTACCACTTGTACACAAAATCGGCTTGTAACCTGTCACTTGTTGTTTTATGAAATAGGGCCCCTGGGCGGACGTATGTGTCCCAATGCCTGGCGGGAAAAACGTTGGATGTTACATATGCCAAATTTTGAAGGAGGCTGGTAACCGTGTTAAAAATCCTAATCAATGCCAAAGAGAACATCCAACGTTCTTCCATTTATACTATTTTTCCTGGTCAAGATTTTAATGGTACTTACTAAACAAGTTGTAGGTATCTACCTACCTTTATTCTAGTATTTAGGCACCTACTTACATTGGATTCCAATCGGCTTATGTACACCATTACTACTGACGTGTTAAAGAACTTAGAATAGTTGCTGATATCAAACTTCAACATAGGTAGGAACTCGAAAAACTTTATTACAACATTAAAAGAAAAATAAAACGTGAATAAAATGGTTGAAAAAGTACATGAAATTACTTTTTTTTTAACTGCAGGAAGGTTTTCGTAAAACAATCTATGATCACAATCAGTTAGATACTCGCTTTCACTAAAACTCCACTTACATGTCATTATTACTCGGAAAAATCCAACCAAACCAGAAACAAACCGCACAAATAAACAATCGTAACTAGTGACTACAAAAATCGAAGAGCAACAGCACGTGTTCCAGTGTTACCAGGCAAGCGCGCTTTCACATCCAACGTTATTCCATTAGAAAAAGTGACCACTTTGTTCCTTTCTACCAAAATTAGAGAGCTTTATCAGGTTCTATGACAACGAACAACACCAGGAACACATGACTGAAGACACAACCAACGTTATTCCATCGAAAAAAAAAAAATTCGAAAATATGTAACATCCAACGTTTTTCCCGCCAGGCGTTCAAATGTAAAACAGTGACTTGTTCAAAATTATGAGAAAACACTTTTAACTTGTCCAAATTCGCCTGTACACTTGTTAATTTTCAATGTGCATTACACGTCTACACTTGTACCTTTATGAAACTCTTGCACACTCATTTTTTACCACTTGTGCGTAACATCGGCTTGTAACCTGTCACTTGTTGTTTTATGAAATAGGCCACTGGGCGTACGTATGTGTCCCAATGGGCCTCTGAACATGAGAATCTCGCGGTGGAGTGCAGCACGTAAACAAGGACCTTACCTATTTACTCTTTTTTTGTTGTCAATAAGGGGACTCATGACGGACACACGTTGTTTTTGTTTTGTTTGTGTGTTTCTCTATTATAATAATTTATTTATTAATAATATAATTCTCATTTTTGACCAATATTGATGAGATTGATGGTGTGGGGAAAGAATTTTAGAGTGAAAAGGGATGAGCAAGTATCAACAAGGGGAAAGTCATATCAACTATCATGTTCCGTAGGTCCTACACCTCCTAGCGCTCCTAGTGGTGAAACTTGTTAGGTCCCCCTTGTTAGGAGCCCCATTATTGGTTGTTGGGTAATAAGAAGAAACGTTTATCAGTAAATAAAACCAGATTCAACGATACTAGTAATGACCTTTTTGAAGAAAGAAAAACCTCCAAACGTAATTGCTAAATACTTTTCTGAAGTAATTGGGAGACCGATTACACTGACCTTCATGATTAAGTGTACAGAGTGGTTTAAACATTATCATCATAATTAGGAAAATTCTAAATACTAAATTATTTGTGTGCTAGCTTGTAATTAAGGAATGTCAGTTGAATTGCTACAATCAATTTTGATTATGAATCTTTTTGTCATAACACAAGTACACTACCGAAGCAGAAAAGAAATTTAAGGATCATGTGCATAGACTACTATGAGGGATTGGGATACAATAGCGCCTTGTCGAAAAGAAGAAAAGAAATATCTTTCTTTATAACGTACATCCAAATAAAGCGAGTCGAAAAAACAATAACAGAAACTGCTGAGTCAATAGACACAGGCGATAAAAACGAGACAGAACCTTTGTCAAAACCAAACGTTTCGACAGAAATCAGTTTAGACGACCCAATAACAGATAATAAAGTCAAGAAATCGGCTTGAAGTACTGGGAAGACATTTCTGTGAATTTTGTCAAAACGGAACGAAAAGCTTATTTCATAATGTTAGCTTGTAATAACATTCTGCCGTTGAGAAATAAAAATATGCGTCATTATTTATCCTCAGCGTTTAAATTTACATGTTTTCTACTAACATGTATCGTGTTTGACCGCTGGGTTTTGTGCTCGAAAATTAAGCAAAACTAAGCGCAAGCCGACAAGTTTTTAAATTATTTTCACGCACATCAAACGTGTTGTTGCTAGAGAAGTGTAACACCTTTAGTTTTCATTGCAGTAAAATCGTTCGCCACTTTTAGAGAATATTCGAAGAAAAAATGAGCAATTTAGATGGCTTCAACATTTTTACAGAGGGAGGAAGGGGCGGGGACCCCCTACAAATCCGATTCATACATCAAAGAACTCAATCCTGGATTTTAACGGTCGTATATATATAGGCTGTATTTCCATACGAACGATGTGTGAATCAGGCTAAGCTGTTGAAGCTTCTTAAAGCTTCAAGCTATTTAAATTCAATTAAATAGCATTCAAGCTTTTTAAGCTTCATAAATATGTGAGAAAAATTGATTTTCTGGAGAAAAATGCCCATAAATGACCGAATTTTCGAGTTCTGCGGTGTGCCCTAAAATTTTGTTTGCCATGTTGTCACACCGCTGTCCCTTCAGTTTAATTCAGGACATAGGTGGCCACAATGATCAGAATTTAAGTGCCTAATTTATTGTTATCAACAACTTTTCTTTGAAATTCGCTATATTATTCGGAAGGCTCTTACTTTACCACAACATCTTGCGGTCCCTAAGCTGCTGTAGTGTCAAGGACAGCTGATCTACGTTATTAACTAATATTACTTCGTAAACACATGAACTAATAATTCGAAAAGAAGGCTACTTGGTAGGATGTAGAATTGAGTAGTAGATACTGAACAAGCAGTAGGTACTGAATAGCTATCTATCATAGATCAGCTAATTAGCTCGTAAAGCCTATTTTTTTAAATATCTGAAGCTAAAATTTGAATCAGGGCCTCTATGAGAGAGGGAGAATAGAATTTCAAAATGCGAAACCACCATAATCTGCTGGTTGAGCTCGTAAGCTAATTTAAATGTCATTTAATCAATGATGCAGAAATTTGAAACCGAGCCTCTATGAGGCAGGTAGAATAGAATTATTGAGGAACCACTGGAAAACAGCAGGAAGCTGAAATGTGGTATGTAGCCTCTATAGGCCTGCTGTGTATGATTGACTAATGCCCAAATCACAAAGGACGCGTTATAGGAACGCGCGTTCCCCCCGACGTTCTGCGATATAGCAACGTCACAGACACCACGTTATTATTGGGCGTTATCAGGGCGAAGAACTACTACCGGTGAATATCCAGAAGATAACCACAAACTGGAGGAGACCTGTTGAAACGAGGGAAAAACTAGCCGTTTGTTTGAGGTAAGTTGATAAAAAATTTCGTCTTGCATTTTTTTCTGATATATTTCTATGAAGTGGGGTCACGGAGAAATATAAAAGATAGCCACATTTTTAATAACACATAATCACCACAAAAAGAAATCCCACTATTGATACAAAATTAGTTTCCAGGTTGAAAAAGAGACCCACTATTTTCATAAAAATGACGTGCGCAATGGCAGAAGGACCGAGGAGAACGCCCTCAGCGCGCGATATTTTGTAATTTTGTACAACCCACTTGGCTGACGTCGCGTTACTGAAAATATCGCTGAGGGGTACCGCTGTGTATGTGTGACGGGGGTGATGCAATCTTGCGTCATACTACCGTATCGCGGTAATGCAACGTTACTGGAACGCCTAACGTCGCGTTATAGCGCGTCCTGTGTGATCGGGCCTTAAGTGAGGACCCACCAGGCTCAGCTGAGTGGGCTCAGGAGCTCATTGCACTCCTAATAGATCTAGGGGGATGAAATTTGGCATTGAGCATCTATAGATCTACTGTATACGATTGACAAAGTGAACACTCATCCTGTCATCTGAGTGAGATTGGAAGCTCATTTCTCTCCTAATAGACTAAGGAGGCTGAAATTTGGTATTGAGCATCTCCAGGCCTGCTGTGTACGATTGACAATGTAAGGAACCAACCAGATCAGCTGAGTGGGCTCGGGAATTCATTTCTCTCCTAATTGACGCAGGAAGCTGAAATTTGGCATGGAACCTCTACTGGCCTACTTACTGTGTACGAGTGACTAAGTGAGGAAACACCCAGATCAGCTGAGTGAGCTCAGAAGCTCATTTCTCTTCTTATAGACACAGAGAGCTGAAATTTGGCATGGAGCCTCTAAAGGCCTGCTGGGTACGTATGACACAGTGTGGAACCACCCAGATCAGCTGAGTGAGCTAGGGAGCTCATTTCTCTCCCAATAGACCTAAGAGGATGAAATGGGGTAATAAACATCTCTAAGCCTACTGTGTACGATTGACTAAGAGGCCGTTTCCCAGGCAAACTCTAGGTAACTAGCGGCCTCGGATAAATTCTCGTTGGCTGTTTATCAACTCACATTGTCCGCTGGTTGCCCTTGGCGAGCACGGATCTGTTGCGGTCTTCACTGACTCAAACCACTGTACAAGGTTGTACCATTTCATTTCTTTTCTTGTATAATTTAAGTTACTTTCTTTATTTCTATCATTCTTCTTTATTCCTTGATTCTGTTTTTACATAAATCTTCTAGTTTATTTCTCTTGGTGTCTCTCTTTTTTGTAGGTTATTCTTTTCCACGTGGTGCTTATCGTTACGATTTAGTTCTCTTTTAACCCATTCCTACTAACTTTACTCCCACCATTTATCCCTCTTATCCATTCATTTTTAATTTAAAGTAAATGCCCTTTGTGTTCAGACAGGGAACCGCTGAAACATCCCTTCTCCCTCCGGCATGTAGGGTGGGAAAAAAGGAAGGGCAACGTACGTTGCGCTCCCAGCTGGCTGCTCTGAAGTGAAAGTCCACGCGGCCACATTCTGATGCGCTCCTGTTCGTTTCGAGTGGACTAAGTGAACCTTTTACCTTGCGCTCCCTTGCGAAATAACGCAGATCGTGTATATTTATCATCGTTTCTGGTCAGTCACAATCATGAGTTCATACAAGACGGCAACGGAACAAAAGGCGGAGGCCACGTAGTTTTCCGTGGGGAATTTAGGTTTGTGTACCATCCATGGACATCAAAATGGGCATTACATCCTTCTCGTTTCCCTGTATATAAGCTCTTCAAAGTACTGTCCTACAAACTGCTACCTCACGGCACTACTTAGTGACTTGTAAACTTGCCATGTTAACATTGCTTCTTTTTTTACAGACCACCCAATATTCCAACATTTCGCGAAATTCGTAGATTTTATTTAATTGAACGAGGTGGCTCATGCCACTCGTATGGGAGGACAACGTGAGCAACCTTGCTTTAATTGATAAATTAAGCTAACCCTAGCTAAGAGGACCGTCCGTGATCAGCTGAGTGAGCTCGGGAACTCATTTTTCCACTTAGAAGCAGAGAGCTGAAATTAGCTATAGAGCCTCTATAGGCTTGCTCCGTACGATTGACGCAGTGATGAACCACCCAGATCAGCCGAGTGAGCTCGGGAACTCATTTCTCTCCTTATAGACGATGCAGCTGAAATTTGGTATTGTGCCTCTACTGGTCTACTGTGTACAACTGACAAAGCGAGGACCCACCGTGATTAGCTGAGTGAGGAGCTCATTTCTCTCATGATAGACGAAAGAAGCTGAATTTTGGTATGGAACCTCTAGAGGCCTGCTGCATACGATTGACAATGTGAGGAAACATCCAGATCAGCTGAGTGAGCTCGGGAACTCATTTCTCTCCTTATAGACGATGCAGCTGAAATTTGGTATTGTGCCTCTACTGGTCTACTGTGTACAACTGACAAAGCGAGGACCCACCGTGATTAGCTGATTTGAGCTCAGGAGCACATTTCTTTCGTGATATACGAAGGAAGCTGAATTTTGGTATGGAGCCTCTAGAGGCCAGCTGCATATGATTGACACAGTGAGGAACCATCCAGATCAGCTGAGTGAGCTCGGGAACTTATTTCTCTCCTTATTGATGATGAAGCCGAAATTTGGTACTCTTGACAATATCATCGTAATGGGGAACTTAGGTGGAATTTTATTAAGAGGTGGCTCGTTTCATGTTACTTTAAGAGAGAAAACGCTACCGAGAGCATGGGAAAAATAAAGAGGTGCCACACTTATAGCTGACCTCCCAGCAAACCAGGGATGGATGTCCTATGTCACAATTTACAAGACATCTAAACTCCAAACCTTCTGCAAGGATAATGGAATGCTTCCTCACTATCAAAGGTGTTCGATTTCTCATGATCTATTTATCAGACTGAAACCCGAGGGGTACTTGGGTACAAGCCTCTGGATGGTATCCCATGAATTTTGTTGCGTTAAAATTTACACATGCACAAACCACTACTGGTCTACTGTGTATGATTGACAAAGTGAGGACCCACCGTGATTAGCTGAGTGAGCTCGGAAGCTCATTTCTCTCATGATAGGCTGAATTTTGGTATGGAGCCTCTACTGGTCTACTGTGTACGACTGACAAAGTGAGGAACTCACCGTGATTAGCTGAGTGAGCTAGGGAGCTCATTTCTCTCGTGATAGGCTGAAATGTGGTATTAAGCCACTACTGGTCTACTGTGTAGGATTGACAAAGTGAGGACCCACCATGATTAGCAGAGTGAGCTAGGGAGCTCATTTCTCTCATGATAGACGAAGGAAGCTGAATTTTGGTATGGAGTCTCTATAGGCCTGCTGCATACGATTGACACAGTGAGGAACCACCCAGATCAGCTGAGTGAGCTCGGGAACTCATTTCTCTTATAATAGTTCTAGGAGGGTGAAATTTGGTATTGAGTCTTGATAGTCCTGTTGTGTACGATTGACAAAGTGAGGACACACTAAAATTACGACCTGAGAAGACATAATACTTGATTTTTATTTATTGGTTGTAATTGAAAACCCGACTACTGGTCCTAATATACGATGAAGCTGAAATGTGGTATTGAGCCTCTACTGGTCTACTGTGTAGGATTGACTAAGTGAAGACCCACTGTGATTAGCTGAGTGAGCTCGGAAGCTCATTTCTCTAGAATAAGTTAGTGGAAACATTCGCTTAGCTACTGTAATTTCAGTCATGAGTATGAAATTTAAAATCGTTCAACCTAGGTAGGTACCTGTGGAGGGGGGGGAGAGAGTACCTTGGGTAGGTACCTAATTTCGAGTACAGAAACTCAAGAACTCATTTAAGAGCAGAGAGAAAAGTAAAGCAGAGATCACATCCATCCAGGATTCTGACATTCCTTGAAAGCTTGAGAGGTTAGAAGTAGTGGAGAGGGTCGCTGGATTCCAGTAGGGAGTTTATAATCGTCTGAATTCGAATTGCGCTGCCCACAGCAGACACAATCCATCGTGAATTTTTCCAAGATTCACCGTGTCCCTCCTAGAGACCAGCCAATCAGCAGACGAAACGGATTGTCGGAATCCTGGATGGATGTGAACACCTCCAAGATATTTAACCCTTCAGCGCCGGGATCCGCATATTTGCGGACCTACTGGGGTGCACCTCTCTGCCGGGGTCCGCATTTATGCGGTTTGTCTTTTTAGTTACTACGAATTCAATTCATCTTTTCTCTGTTCATTTATGGTTTCTTTGACTCTGAGCGGTAGAAACAAGAGTTTTGACCTTTGGCAATGTTTACATTGAACATCTGCCGTCTATGGGATGGCGTTTCACCCTTCCCCTTTCTAGGAAGTCTCAACCCTTTGTCTTTGCCATTTTTTGTGGGCATTAGTTGCATTTAGCCATTGATTGCATTGACCTGTGATTTCTCACTTCGGTGCTAGTGCATTATAGGGCCGGAAGGTTTGATTATTGAGATAACCGATAATTATGTATCGATTGTGCTCCGTTCGAGGTTTCGTCCTTTTCCCGGACGCCGGCCATATTTGCTTTACGGACAGTCGTTTTTCTAGTTGTCGTGTTAAGTGTTGTTTTCTCGTCGAATCTTGGATTTTATATCTTTCAAATCTCTCGTGCGCGATGTCAATAGTGAATCCAAAGCAGCTCAGTTTTTGCAAAAAGTGCGCGTCATACCAACCGAAGTGTTGTGCACGAGCAACCACAAAAATGCAGATTGCTTGGAAATGTAGATCAGAATGAAGTGTATAGTTTGGCGGTCTGGATGCTCGCAAGCTCGCATCTCTGAAATACATAACATCAAGTAGTCAATCCCTACCTAACCCTATAGTAGAAATTAAAAAACACTAGAAACAGTAGAAATTAGAAATGATTTATTCCTACCAGTTAAAATGAAAAAACAGTAGAAATTATAATACCGCTGGAAAACGGCGGAATATCGAATGTGTACCTACTAATCCATACATAATCGCATATTTCGATTATCTCAATAATCGAACCTTCCGGCCCTATAATGCAATAGTACCCTCATTTCTTTTTGTCACATAGAAGTAATAGTAGTAAGGTAGAAGTAGAAGCAGTAGTAGTAGGTGTGCATTTACGGACAAATAAATATTAGAAATAGTGACCATACAAAAATTCACTAAAAGGTAGACAAAGATATACAAAAGGTACAAAGATATATACAAAAGGTACAAAAATGTACCTAGATATTTAACATTATCAGATGCTATCAACTTTAGCACACAATGTCTCCAAATACGATGAAATTTGGGCGAATGTTGAACATGTTTATGCTTTTTAGAAGACAGGCAAGTCAAAGAAGCGAAAATGTGGAAAATAAGACAGGAAGCCACTTGGGCATTTAAATCCCAGGAGCTAAACGGTAAACCACAGCTGCCGCTCGGAGGCAATGTTCTCTGGAACTCTCTGGAAACCCTCACACCTCCATTACTTAAAATATTATCTCTTACAATTTGATCATATTATAAAAAAGTCTGTACTTCGTTCATTCTAGTCAGTTAGCATCGATTTCCAACAGAAAACTCAATTTATAGTTTCCCATAATTTCGGCTCCCATATTTGAAAGGCGGGCACTGTGCCTATACTCCATTATACTGAGTGTAAGATAAAGAAATGATAAATAGGTGGGTATAATGCCCATATATTTTAGAAAGAAATGCTTACCGAGAGGTCATTGCAGACGTTAGTGATGATCCGGGTTACGACCAAGTAAGACATTGGTGCTGCAATCAGAGAAAGAAATGAGTGCTATAGGCCCTGCGCGGACATGAAATGATTACAACAAAACACATCGTTAAAACAACCTTCAACCAGAGTATCGTCAGTTCGATACAATAACGAACTGAACCACAAGGGAAATTGCGACATAAGTACCTAATATCGGCAGGTAGGAGATGCGTTCACCTCTGAATATGCGAGGGCCCTACGATTCTTCATTCTCAACTCGGGAAGAGATTTCCACTTATCACAATATCGAGCTACTTACTTCATACGTAGTGAACGTAAATCATTTCACCTGGAAATGTGGTGAAATGGAACAGCTTTATAATTTAAGGGCCAATTATATAATGCGGTCAATATGTCGTATGACCATCGAGATCGAATGAGGTTAGATTTATTATTATGATAATAATTCCACATTTTTAAGATTTTTTTTCCAACTGGAACTCACCTAAATGTTTTTCTTCGAAGTCCTTGCATGGTTCCTAATCGAATTAGCCATCTTCTTAGGTCGTGCGATTGGCCGTGAACAGTAACGAACAAATTTATACGGATAGAAATTCGATAATTTTCCCGAGAGAAAGCCATCCTAGCAGTGTCAAATTTATACTGACAGCCATATTGCCGAGCTCTGGGAATTTAAGCAGCCTTTCGCCTCCTATTGGTCGAACTGTTTCTCCCACCAGAAATTTCAGCCAACCAGCGGTAAGCGCGCGAAGTTTTGAAAGTGCGATAAAAATCAATCGGTAGTGAAATTGTAAGATAAAATGTCCAAACTGAATTGATGTGTGTTGTCCTAAACAGTTCTGATGAAACAGTTTGATGGTGTTATGACTCAGATAATTTCCAATGTATAAAACACTTCAAGAATAATAATTAAGACGCTAATAACTTAGTAAATCCATCATAGACGTAGACAGGTGTGACAGTTTGCAGCTGCCAGCACACCTTCTTCTTCTTCTTCTTTGATAGTTTATTCTGGAAGATCAAGAGGTAGGAGGTTCCACAGATGAGGTACTTTCTTCTCTTCTCTCTTCCGCTTCTCGATCCATGGTGTGAGCTGTCTGCGTTGCTGCAGTTGGAACATCAACTCTCATCAATATTTTCAAAAGTGTTACCTGCCATCAGAGATCTACAAGTTACCATTCGATTCAACGAGTAAGACTACATTGAAATAGACCTTAAACTCATCGGTTCATGAAGGATTATATTATTTGTTATTAAAACATCTTCCTTAATTCCTTGAGATAGGTAATCCGTGTTTAAACCTTAAAACTTAATTTTCTATCAAAATCATGAAGAGATCAAGAATCATAAAGAGAGATCATGAAGAGATCATATCATGGGTATGAGGGCTCTTTAGCCATAAGCAATGGGTCAATGGTAATAAATAAATTTATAAATAATAAACACATACACACTCACACACACACACACACACACACACACACACATATATATATATATGAAACAGCGTTAAACTCTAGGATTCGTTTCAGAATGTCTTAAAACGGGTTTCAATGAAGAAATTATTCAAAAATGTTGATTTTAACTTTTAAATTTTAATTTTTTAATTCACTAACATGAGCGTCTCCGGAAAACGCGATATACCTACCGCAGTGGGTGCCAACCAAGCGGTTCTAACCAAATACCTATTCCTGCTCCGAATACTTGCTATTGAGCTGTTAGGTAACTCTACGTTGAAATGTACACATTGTGTTAAGTTCTGTAAGTGTGAGTTTGTGTTAAGTTAACTGTCGTAACCCATAATAAAACTATAAAAACCATTAAGAACTTAACTAATTTACAGTGCTTCTCGAAATCCTTATTCTAACGTGATTCCTGAAATTTCTTGCAGATCCTGAAAATAAATTATCATTATACAAGATGGTTTTTGGGTGGGAATCGTAAAATGAACGGAACAAATAAGAAAGAACATTATTTTGCTACTCCTGTAGTCTCTTAGTAATAATCATATTGATTATCCGTTCCAGAACCTTTTATCTACCTATATAAAAACCTTTAAATTGCTAATGGCCCATTCAACCTGCATTATAATTTACAAGACACGTGCTCCACAACATGCAAATACTTTGCAAATTTCAAACTGTCCAAAACAGTAAAGGAAAGAACATATTTTTATTCCAAGGAGGTTACCTATTTATATATCAAGAATGTGCTAGCACTTAAATTACTACTTTACGTTCCAAGCCTGGCGTCAGGTTCGTTTAAGGAGTCTCAATTAAGAATGAATTTTGTAGTATTTTATATTGTAATATTCATGTAAAAAAAGGATGTAAATAAACTATTCTATACCTGCTTACATGCACTCATTTACTAAATTATATAAGTAGGTAGTTTATTTTGTTGAGGATCCTCCGACCACAATTACCTACTACCTACTCCAGTGAACTACCTATCTGGAAACTGCAGTTTTCCCTTGCAAAATGCCGCAGTCATTCTTTCTAACTGTTCACCAATGTCCACGGTACAGCCCCTTTTGGAGAGGTGGATTTGAAATGTTTAAATATTCCATCGGACTACAGGGTCTTTTTTCCACCAGACCACCTACCATTTTCTATCGTTCCATAGCGAATTGGTGGACGTGGACGCAAGGTCCTTCAAGTGTATGTGGATCTCAGTCGTCGCCCAATTTAAAATGAACAGAGCATTGGCGGTCATATTGGGGTCAACTTCATGCGCCCTTTTTGAATGGTAAGGCTAGCAAGTGTACGCTACTATGTAGCGAGTTGTGAATAAGTGTTCGTAGAAAACGTAGGTATTTTGTATTATCTTGATGAAAACTAGTCTAAAATCATTAAAAACATCAATTATTATGATGACAATACAGTTTGTAAATGAATTTTATGAAATATTTTCAACAGAGACACAAACTGTGGGAGCTGCTTGTCTTTGGAATATATAACCAACTATCACGATTTACGAACTTATTTACTAAGAATGCTAATGAACTTATTCGGAAATAAGCAACGATTCTGTACAAACTGGTATTTATAGTATTTTTGCACATTACGTTTAGGCCTCATGTTTATTAAAAGTTCCAGTCATGCAGCATGACCGTATGAGCGAATTTTCTTATATAATCGTATTACATTTATGTTAAATTCTGTTGAAATTTGAGCACTTTGGGGACAAATGAAAATTTTATTATACATTTTATAGCAAACTAACTTTTTGTCAGTAATATTCCAATGAACAAAAGGTTTTGTGGATTTTTACAATTTTTTCAAGTGTTTCTATCGATTTTTAGCTTATTTTAATGAAATTTAAGTACATTTTTCAGTACAATTTTGTGCTTAAATTTTTAAATGTCCTAGTTCATGTTCGATTAATTTTTTCCGAGTAGCATTCTGCTAAAAAATAGAAATTTGTTAATTTTTAGCGGTTTTTTGCCTTTTTTAGTGATTTTTTAAGTACATTTTTTGAAATTTGACCAATTTAATGTGCTCAAAAAGTGTTGTCCAACGAACTCATCCTTCCTTTTGAAATGCTTGATTTTTTGGCGAAAGAACGAAGTTTTTATCTCAATTCTATCGAGAGTTATCGTCTGGAATGATATATATTGTAGGATATGAGTTCCATGATCCATGATCCATGCTCGGTGATTTTTCTGTTGTCTTGTGTTGACGGACATCAGTGTGTGTTGTATTATGATTATGATGAATCACGATGTTCGATTGTAGTTCTTTTAATTTTGAAGAATAAATAGTTTTTTCTGTGAATGTTCAATTGTTGTTTTAATTGATAAAGACATTACAAATCATGGCGACGAGGATGGGATGTTTTCAGTGAAAAGTTTTCCGCGGAAAGTGCCGAGTTTCAAGGTAACTGAATCACGGATCAACTGAAGTTTGAAAATTCGTCCAGGTTAGTGTGACAAACAGGTACGGTCAATTCTCTTTGTGTTTTGTTGATAAATTCTGTCAAAATCGGTCAAAATCATTCCAAATTGAAACATCCTCTGATCTCAAAGATGGGTGATGGAATAATTGTTGGTCAGCTACGAGAATTTTCGCTAAAGAATGAGTGGGAAGTGTACAAGCCTCGCATGGAGAGTTTTTTCAAAGCCAATGGACACTTCTTTACAACAGATGATCTGAAGCGCGACACATTTATAAATGCTTTGAGTGAGGATGCGTTTAAACTGTTGACAAATTTATCCGTACCAGACAAACCTGAAACAAAGACGTATAAGGACTTGGTGATCTTATTTGATGGTCATTTTTCAGCAACGGAGTCTGTCTTTGCTTCTCGTTTTAAGTTTTATAATGCGGTGAGAGAACAAAATGAAAGCGTTAATGACTGGGCGGCGCGACTTCGAAATCTGGCAGGTTTTTGCAAATTCGGAAATTATCTTGATAAGATGTTGATTGACAGATTCGTCATAGGAATGCAAAAGGGGCCTGCTCGCGACCGGCTTTTTGAAGAGGACGCTGAAAAACTTACGATCACCGATGCAATTCGTATAGCCACTAATAAGGAAGTTACAGCTAATCAGTACAAGCTCCTAGAAGTGAAAAAAGAACCGGTTGGATACGTCAAAGGTAAAAATTCGGCGACAACGAAACCTAGTCATAACGGTCCTAGTCACAGGGGAAATCCTAGTCAGCATGCAGAAGTGAAAAAACGCTGTATAGCTTGTGGTTACTCAAATCACGAATTCGCTACTTGTAGATTTAAAGAATATTCTTGCAAAAAATGTTTGCAGGGTCATTCTCATTTCATTTGCCGCTTTGGGTCGTTCGAGAACCTCAAAAACGTGAAATATGAAAGTGCTCAAAAATGAGGTTAGATCGGCAAATACTACTCATTGTACATTGCAGTTTTGTGTTCTATAGATGAACAGTGAGTTTTTGATTGATGTTGTATTTTGCATATTTTTTACCCATCCTTGGTCACACTCCTGAGAGGTAACACTCATGAGAATTTCCAGTAAAAATGGCGTCACACAGGATGATGAAGTGGCAAAACTCGGGGATGGTTACTGTTTGAAACCTGTCACCAAGCAGTATGGTTCTTGATATCGGATTATTTCGTTTAAGCACTAACAACACTAGTAATTAGTGTAACACTCATGATTGAAAATAAAAATACTCCTCATGTTCTTAGGCTTCTTTCACTGTAAAAACTGCTGCAACTCCAAGCACTCCACTGCAGTCTCACATCTTCAACTGGACAATATAACCTTCACTTCTGACTGTTTCCCACCATTTTCCATCGGCTTTCTTGGTCGCAAAAATGATAACACTCTTGAGGTCCCATTGAGAAGAGATATGGGGGACTGACTGAAAAACTAGTTTTTCACGGGTTGGGAAAAATCTCAAAAATGTAAAATCCTTACTCTAAATAAAGAGGAACCAACTTACTGCAGCTAGTAACCCTGGCCAGTTCTAGATTGTCATTATTTCGTAACAACCTAACTTCTACTTACTTGTTAGGTAGGAGGGGACAGTAACACTCATGAGTTTCCAGGATTTCAGGTTTCATTTGTCATCACTGAGTATTGGTTAAAGGGGATTTTGGGCAGTCAAATTATTACTTCGTTGATCTCCCAACTTATACTACCCTTTTTTTCCCCAAAATCGCTAGTTTTGGTCAAGAATTGTGAGAATTCGTCGTCGGGGACATGAAAGCGGCAAATGAAATGAGAATGACCCTGCAAGTAGGACATTTGTTCAAAATGTGTCCTAAAAATGTGACTAAGCATGAGTTTAAAAAACGATCGGATAAGGAAAAAACGCATTTTGTAGCAGATTCATCCGAACAGTTGGAGTCATTGTATCGAATTGAAGGTACTGGTGATAGTGAGTTTGGCTACCAGGTGGCACTTTGGCTAAATGGGGACACTGACGTATCTTTTCAGATAGACACTGGGTGCCTCAGTACTATTGTGCCAATTTCTGTGTATAACGACAAATGCGCGCATTTTCCTATGGTAGCGACTAGTAAGACGTTTGTTTCTTATTTCAATGAAAAATCTCGACCAGTGGGTGCTGTCAATGCGACTGTGGAATATAGGAATCGGGAGTACCGCAACATGACCTTTTATGTGGTAAATTCTACAGGGCCTCCTCTGCTTGGTAGGTCCTGGTTTGAGCATCTTGGGTTCAGAATCGTGGATCCTGGTTCTCACAAGGCTGCCCAACCAGTGTTTTTCAGTGCGGATTTGTCCACCTCCATGTTGCAGGAGGCGGCCCAGAGATTCCCAGAAGTTTTTACTGATCAACTTGGCAAGTTTACCAAGGGCAAAGTAAAATTGGATTTAGTCCCTACTGCTACACCCAAGTTCATGAAGGCGAGACCGGTGCCTTTTGCAATGCAGGCGGGAGTGAGCGCTGAGATTGACCGTCTGGTTCATGAGGGCATTCTAGAACCAATTGACTACAGCCCATGGGGATCTCCTATCGTTCCAGTTTTAAAAAAGGATGGATCGATTCGCATATGTGGGGACTACAAGTTGACGGTCAACCCCCACCTTCTTGTTGACCAACACCCACTCCCAAGGGGAGAAGACCTGTTTCAGCGGGTACAGGGATGTTCAATTTTTGCCAAAATCGACCTGTCACATGCTTACCAGCAATATTAAGTGGATGAGGACTCTCGTGACATACTCACAATTTCGACACAGAAAGGTTTGTTTCGATATACTCGTTTACCCTTTGGGATTGCTTCCGCTCCTAGCAAGTTTCAAAAGGCTATGGATGCGTTGCTGTCAGGACTAGATGGAACGTCAGTAATGATTGACGATGTACTGATTGGAGCTCGGAATACTGACGAGTTGAGGTCTAGAGTGTTCAAGGTGCTGGAAAGGATTCGAGAAGCTGGTTTGACAGTGTCTGTCAAGAAATGTGAGATTGGCAGGAGCTCACTCGAATACCTTGGCTATAGAATTGATGCTGAAGGGTTGCTTTCCACGGATGAAAAGGTCCGGGCAATTTTAGAAGCTCCAACGCCAAGGGACGTCAAGGAACTCCAACGGTTCTTGGGAGTAGTGAATTTTTTGTCAAAGTTTCTACCAGATCTCGCAACTACTCTGTCGCCCCTTTATCGCTTGTTAAAGAAGGGAACCACTTGGGACTGGAGTAATGAGTGTACTCAAGCACTTGAGAAGATCAAGGTGTTGATACAAAAACATCGAAGTCTTGCTCACTACAACCCAGAACTCCCTATTCGCCTTGTAGTGGATGGATCTGACTTTGGATTGGGTGCAGTCATCTACCAGCGTTATCCAGATGGAATGGATAAGCCACTGGCATTTGCCAGTCGTACATTGTCCCAAGCTGAAAAGTCCTACTCGCAGCTACATAAGGAGGGGGCAGCACTGATGTTTGGTATCAGTAGGTTTCATACCTATTTATACGGACGGAAGTTCATATTAGTCAACGACAATTGTCCTTTGCTATCTATATTTGGTCCCAAGCACGGTATTCCTGCTTGTGCGGCTAACCGCTTGCAGTGCTGGGCACTCATATTGTCAAACTACACATATGATGTGGAGTGGGTCAAGTCGGAGAAAAATATAGCTGATTGGTTCTCTCGCGCTCCACTACCTGATACCAGTTCATCTGTGCAGAGTGAACCAGACCTGTGCATAAATTATGTTTTTGATGCGTCCAGCGAGCTTCCATTGAATTTTAAACAAATTTTGGCAGCAACTAAAAAGGATGAAATTCTTATGAAAATTATCACCTATTTGAAGTTTGGATGGCCAGAAGACATCGACCCTGAATGCCAAGCTTTTTTCAGGAAAAAGGACGAACTCTTTGTTGAGAAGAACATCTTGCTTTGGGGATATCGTGTTGTTGTGCCAAATTCATTGCGCCAAGTTGTGCTGAAAGAGTTGCATGGATCACACATGGGTATGGTTAAAGTTAAATCGCTGGCAAGATCGTATGTGTGGTGGCCTAAACTCGATGAGGACATAGAGGACACAGTGCGGTCATGTCACGCTTGCCAGGCGACTAAGGATAACCCACCGAAGGCAACTCTGGTTCCATGGGAATGGCCTGCGAAGCCATGGCAAAGGCTTCATATAGATTATCTTGGACCTTTTGAGGGACGTTATTTCTTGGTGATTATCGACAGCCACACGAAGTGGATTGAGGCGTTTGCTACACATTCGATGTCATCAGAAACTACCACAAAAATTCTAAGACAAGTTTTTGCCCGTTTTGGACTCCCTGAGACTATTGTCTCAGACAACTATTCAGCTTTTGATAGCCAACTGTTTACAGATTTTCTCCAACACAATGGTGTTGAACTCAAGCATGGAGCGCCATTTTCACCTAAGTCTAATGGTGCTGCTGAGAATGCGGTTCGCTCAGTCAAGCGCAGTTTGAGGACAGCTCTAGTGGATTCTGAAACTTCAGATTTGGACGTGGCCCTCAACAGGTTTCTGTTGGATTATCGCAATGCGCCTCACATTACTACTGGAACCTCACCTGCTCAAGCGTTGATTGGCCGACAACTGAGGACTCGTTTGGATTTGTTGCGACCTCCTGCTACCTCAAGTAAGGTACAAAAGGCTCAGGAAAAGCAGGTGAAAGCTTATCATGGGACATCCGTACCTAATGATGCCTTCCAGGAAGGAAGTTCGGTTTATGTGCGTAATTATAGGCAGACTGGGGACAAGTGGATCCCAGGCTCGGTGGTAAAGTGCCTTGGACCTCGAAGGCGACGGGTTTTTGTGCCTTCCATCGATATGCATTGGACCAGGCATGTAGACCAAATGCTTGCATCACCAGCAACCCCAGAAGAAAATTGTCAGAGTACGCCAGCTCACCCAAGTGCTGCGGAACACGCTTCAGGACAACCTGTTGACAATGGCCAATCGCCACAACCACCAGAGTCTCCAGGGAGTTCATGCAGCACTCCTCTCGGCAATAGTCAGATTGCTCAACCTGGGAATTCTGGACACCCTCAACGTGATAGAAAGCCACCAAGAAGACTGATAGAAGAAATTTGATGCTGTGTTTATTGTTTTACATTTTTGAAGTATTTTTTCCCAGGGTTTTGCATTTTGTAATTTTCTTAGCTTCCTGAATTAGAGGGGGGAGAATGTAGGATATGAGTTCCATGATCCATGCCCGGTGATTTTCTGCTGTCTTGTGTTGACGGACATCAGTCTGTGTTGTATTATTATTATGATGAATCTCGAATGGTCGATTGTAGCTCGTTTGGATTTGAAGAATAAATAGTTTTCTGTGAATGTTTAATTGTTGTTTTAATTGATAAAGACATTACATATATACATATATATATATACATATATATATATATATATATACATATATATATATACATATATATATATATATACATATAAAAAACCGTTAAAATCCAGGAATAATTTTAGAATGCCTCAAAACAGATTGCGATGAAGAAAATTGTTGAAAATTTGTATTTTAGCGAATTTTCTTAAAAAATAAAGCTATTGCAATGGCTCCAAAAATTTTAAAATAAAAATTTTCAAAAATTTTCTTCATCGAAATCTGTTTTGAGGCAGTCTGAAATGAATCCTGGGTTTTAACGCTTTTATATATATATATTGTAGTGGATTTATATATGTTTTACTTGGTGTCGGTAGACCAAGTGGGACATTTATATTCTGATTATGCGGGTTAGTCCCCGTGTTATTCCTGTAAGGAATGTGAGCGAATCCGTCAAGGTCAGCTTGCTTGGCGGGGTGAACTGAGAGATAGTTCGTGTCGCAGCCGCGTGGAGCACTGGGCTCGCATAGTGGGTGCTGGGTTCGATCAGTTTGGTACTGAGCCGTTTTGTAATATTCCGGCCTAAGATTTATATCTGTAGGAGGAATATGTTGAGCTTGGCTGAGGTACTGAAAAGTATCCTTCGTTTTTTGTACATTTGGAGTGTATTTGACACTCGGATCGGCCGGGTAGGCTTGTGTCGAATATCGTGGGTATTCGGACAGCTTGGTCGAATCATAATGATTGACTTCAGAGCGGGTCTGAAAGGTATCCTCGATCTTTTGTATAGGCGAGGCTTGATCTAACGTTTCCTTCGTGAATACGTTAGGTGAGAAGGCGATCTCGTCGTGAGGATCGAGCCTTGCGCCGTCGCTGGGACCGGCGGATTGGCCGGGTAGCATGTAGGTAGCGCTACGGGGGCTAAGAGGCCCGGCTTCGCCGTCGTCTGCCTCCCCTTGCATGAGGAAATAAGACGGCCGACGTTCCATCGAAATAGCCGAGTTATTAGCTCGTTTCGATGCCTCTATGTATAGAAATAGAGGGTTTAGGAAGGTGGACTCACTTGACAGAGCTTCTTTCCTTTGCTCGTATGTCAGGGTCCTACCTTGTAGTCTTGAAAAAGACTTCCTTGGACGGTAAATTAGAGCAGATGAGCAGAGTAATTTACCGGCGTGCCCCAGCGGTCGGTGACGAGCCTAGTGCTACGAAACCCGGGTGACACGGCTAGGAACGTCCCTCGGGCGTACGATCTAAAGAGAATATCGATAGATGTACCGGGTGGCGTCCTGACAGATGAACTACGTTGGGCAATGAGCAGGATGAATAATCACTGGACTCGTAGATGCCAATGCGAGATCTGTGTGGAGAGAAGGTAGGCCTTGTAGAAAGCAGTAGGAAGCCGTTCTCGAGATGAACTCGGGATGCAGAAGGTTCGTCAGCGTAGAGCGTGTAGAAATCTTCGTACTTCGAGGTGTCGTCGTCGAGAGCGGAGAGTAGAATGAATTTCGGAGGGCTCCGAGCGGGGTATTTATAGGGAGGTGGCCGCCCCCTGCCGCCTCCTGATTGGTCCGCTTAATTTCATTAATTCGACTGTGTAATCTCATTGGCTCGCACATTGTTTTCTCAGTATCTGCGAGTATGATAGCTGAGCTGGTCCTCCGGGGTGCTTACGAGCGTCCGTCGCGGAGCCGGCGACCTTGAGTTTAGCCGGGGACCTCGGGTGCTTTCTCTGCGTCAGTTGTTCAGACGGGGTCCCCGGGGTGGCTGCTGGACCAGAGGTGGTTGCTTGCCGCCTCTTGGTTGGTTCGCCTATTGTCTCTCGTGTAATCAGTGTTTCTGATTGGCGAGTAGGCTTGTTTGAATTGTCCTTGCTAGTTTTAGAGGACGTTTGATTTTCTGTTTGAGTTTTCTCGTTCAAGGCGACTTGGTTCGAGATACTTGTCGCATCTCTCTCGCCCAGTAAGTGTCTAGGGAGGTCGCCTTGTATGTTTTTAGTTAATATTTCACTTTTGAGAGAGAAATTCGTATTTTCTCTCTGGTGAAATATTTTGTTTGACGGAGTTGTAACTCGACGTCTTATAAATATTTTTGTGTTGTGCCTACCTCTTTTTGGTAGCCCTGAAAAGGGCTGTTGAAAAGAGGGGGTGGTTTTCACCACACATATATATATATATATATATATATATATATAGATATATATATATATATATATATATATATATATATATATATATATATATATGTGTGTGTGTGTGTGTGTGTCATTCCAGACGATAACTCTCGATAGAATTGAGATAAAAACTTCGTTCTTTCGCCAAAAAATCAAGTATTTCAAAAGAAAGGATGAGTTCGTTGGACAACACTTTTTGAGCACATTAAATTGGTCAAATTTTAAAAAATGTACTGAAAAAAATCACAGAATATGACAAAAAAGGCTAAACATCGGTGTTTTTATTTTTTTTAGCAGAATATTACTCAAATAAAGTTTATCAACTATGAAGTTGGTAATTTAAAAATTAAAGCTCAAACCTATGCTCAAAATTGTAATTAAATTTCATTAAAATGTGCTACAAAATCGATAAAAATGTAAAAAATTCTAGAAATCTAATATCTTTGTTTAAATAATAGAATGTTATTTAGAAAAAAATTTTCAGCAATAAAATTGATAGTTAACAATTTTCTGCAGACAATATGACGAATTTGAGCAATCAAATTAATAGTTAACATTTATTTTGCAGACAGTAAATTTCAACTTGAGCGTTGCTAAGTGATGGGAGGCCGAATATCATAATGTGAATATCGTAAACGTTAGCGTCTAAGACGTCCAGAATAATTAAAATTGATTTAGCGATGCAAAATAGTCAATTTTTAGCACTATTTTTGCCTTTTCTCAAAAATGGGGGATTTAGATCAAATTCACAGGAGTTACTCCTCCTCTATATAGAAATGATATCCCATCCCATGAGATAAAAATTCCATTCTTGCGCCAAAAAATCAAGCTTTCCAAACGAAAGGACAAGTTCGTTGGCCAGGATTTTTTGAACACATTGGCCAAATTTCAAAAAAGAGCAAAAACATCTATAAAAGCTCAAAAAAAAGTCCAGTCATGCAGCATGACCCCATGAGCGAATTTTTGAAGAAATCTTCGACATTTCAGTCGCTATTGATCTTAGGCTTAACGTTACGGCCGAGTGGAGGGAGGCCTTGGGTCTGCGTGCTAGTACGTACATAAATAGAACTTCTTCATAATTTCATGGCTGATATTTTCTAAGCCACAGTCAGTATTAAAGCTACCTCAAGTCCTGAAACAGTTGAGCGAAAATCATAAAAGAGAGCGACCGAGAGAATCGGAGGACGGAATATTTCACAGAGTAAACTCATCAGTTGTGGTTACTTTTTGACGATTTTTACAACTAGCGAACGGCATTATTTCGATTTTTGACTGATTTTTCAACTTTGAAATTTTTGAAAACTTGATACATATTCTTATAGGAAATTTACGCTGATTCTGAATATACCACGTGTTAGTATGCTGAAAAAATTATTTCGCACAACAAATCGCAAAAAACAGGCTATTTTAAATTTGTTGACTACATTTTTGAAAATTTCAACCCGAAGATGTAACCCGATCATGCTGGCCAACGAACTTGAACTTTCGTTTTGTGTCCTTAACATTTTAAAATTTGTTTGAAGTTTCTAGCACAATTCTACGGACAGTTATCGTCTGGAATGACACATACATACATACATAACTACATATATACATAAAAAAATGCGTTAAACTTCAGAATATGATTCAGAATAGCCTGAAACGGATTTCTGCATAAAATTTTTTCAAAAATTCACATTCTACAAATTTTGAGGCGAGAGCAATAGCTTAATTTTCTACAAAAATTCGCTAAAATGCTAGAAATCCAATATCTTTGTTTAAATAATAGAATGTTATTTAGAACAAAATTTTCAGCAATAAAATTGATAGTTAACAATTTTTTGTAGACAATATGACGAATTTGAGCAATAAAATTAGTTAACATTTATTAATAGTTAACATTTATTTTGCAGACAGTAAATTTCAACTTGAGCGTTGCTATGTGATGGGAGGCCGAAAATCATAATGTGAATATCGTAAACGTAAACGCCTTCGATGCAAAATAGTAAATTTTTACCGAGTTGTGTCACAACAATCACATGTGAACTCTGACATGTCTTGAACAGTGGTGGAAGGAAATCATAAAATGGATGATAAAACAAAACATATGTATACAGTGACTAACTCCTGTAACCCATTTAACCATTTTTTCCACTGAAATTGCTCAAAAGTTCAATACAATTTAACATATTGTAGTACGAGAGATAAGAAAATTTGCTCATACGATCATGCTGCATGACTGAAACTTTTTGAATTATAAGGCTAGCTAGTTCACCAGTTTACGCTACTATGTAGAGAGTTGTGAAAAAGTGTTCGTATAAAACGTAGGTATTTTGTATTATCTTGATGAAAACTAGTCTAAAATCATTAAAAACATCAATTATTATGATGACAATACAGTTTGTAAATGAATTTTATGAAATATTTTCAACAGAGACACAAACTGTGGGAGCTGCTTGTCTTTGGAATATATAACCAACTATCACGATTTACGAACTTATTTACTAAGAATGCTAATGAACTCATTCGGAAATAAGCAACGATTCTGTACAAACTGGTATTTATAGTATTTTT
This sequence comes from Adelphocoris suturalis, assembly GCA_030762985.1. Taxonomy (NCBI): domain Eukaryota; kingdom Metazoa; phylum Arthropoda; class Insecta; order Hemiptera; family Miridae; genus Adelphocoris; species Adelphocoris suturalis. The sequence goes on from CM061044.1 coordinate 112,802,083, forward strand.
GCACATTACGTTTAGGCCTCATGTTTATTAAAATTAATTGGTTCCAGCATGAAAGGTACGATCAGATTTTCAGTCATCTGATCTTGTTGAGGAAGAAAACAATAAATTACTCTCATATTTCTGCAAATGAGTTGAGTTTTACATGGATTTGGAAATGTATGATAATAATTATTATATTACAATAAGCTTTCCAGTTCTAATTTTTAGGACGTCCCTCTGAAGCCATGTCTTATAGGCGAGGCTACGTTAATAAGAGGGACGCCTATCGAAATTGATCCAGGGGGGTTGGGAACAACCTAAGCATGAGGAGGAAAAAAGGTAACCGCATACAGATCCTTTTCAGACCATTCTGACCGAATCTGTGAAAAAATCATAGGTATATATGTGATTATTTATGGGATATATTATAATTAGAATAATAATGTATTATTAAAGATACAACTTAAATTCGATTATGAACTCGGTCTAGGTTATAAAAATATGTCAGGAGCTTCCAATTTCATACAGGAAGTTTTATTATAGGAATTTGCTGTCGGTGGAGGGGGATATTAAGGGGAGGGGGAGTTCGAGATGTCATGGTATATTTGTTTTTTTTATTTTAACTCTCACCAAAATTACGTAAAATCCGTTCATAGGGACGTCCGTGTAATGCATGCATTACTTACCAATATGATTTCATGTAGTTTTGCGTAGTGGCGATATTGTACTTTTCATACCGCACTTATAATAGTTAGGGCATAAGTTAGTTAGGTATTTTGAAGTGAAAGATCCTTCCATTATTCAAAAGCAATTATCTCAGACCATTCTTCCAAAGTAACAGAAGAATCGTTCTGCATTTGAATATTAAGACAATATCTTGTACATAAGACATTGTTTTACAAAAACCATGAGTTCACCTGGATGGGGCAAGGAGTATGATCAGAGGAGCTTAACAATTAAATAAATGAATACTTCATGGCACTTTCTATGTTATTATTTTCATTATATATACAATTTTATACAATTCTGTCAATTTCACTCAACAATTTCCAATACATTTACAACTATAGAATACAATTTACAATTACTAAAATAAACAGTACTGTCTTATTGCAATGCTGCCTTATAAATTTCTTATGCAATAAACTATTCTTTGACTTAGCTATGTGGCTGAGTCTAACTTTCAAGAACAACTCAACAACTGCTTTTGCAATTTGAAGGATACGGTTTTGAGGATAAATCTCTTCAAGAATATGATCATGGAGATCATCAAACAGTTTTTTTCCTATAGTGAATCTCATCACCGAGTGTTTTAGAGTTAGTAATTCTCTAGCTTTGGGAAATTCAGTAGTTTTGAAGAGGGGGCGTACTCTGCCTCCATACAAATGTCTATCACCTCTTTGCAGGGAGTATGTAGCCCACCATTATTTTATTTTAGTTTTTTTTATAAGAACACTCATAGACTGAATTTGTATTTCTTGCCTTCTACACCTGGCTTCACAGGAAGAAATCTTTGCCCTATACTTCAAAATTTCTGACTCTTTTCGAGCAAGAGTAGTTTCAAGCTTTTTTATAACTTTTGACGGACTTGCACCGAAAGAATAATTATGTTCCTGTAGTACATCCACGTCCTGAGTCAAACCAGAATCATGATCTTCTTGTGGAATAGTACTAATCTCCTCGTTTTCTTGTTGCTCACACCTCTCTAGTCGTGGCCTCTTGATCTGCAAAAAAAGTGATAATTTTGAATAATTTACTATTAAAAATGGAACTGTGTGGCTTTCTGTATAAATTGATACGAAAGTCAAGTTTAAATTATTATGCAATACATATAATGAGTAAAACAATCCAATAATTAACATACTTTTGAGAGAACATGATCAGGAAAATCAAAACGTGATGGAACAGCAGTCTCCTTCAAAATTCTCTGAGTTCCTCCTTGCCAAAAGTCTTCAGGTACAAAGTGATTTGAACACAACCTGCAATGGAGAAAAATGGCTCAATGACAGTAGGCTAGATTTGACAGCAAAGATTGAACTGTTCAATAAAATAATAATAAGTTGACAGACTAGCAAAGGTTGATGAATGTAATCTTTCTTATAAGGTTGAAGAATGTATGTAGATATCACAGTGTGAAAAGATAAACTCAAATAATCATCTGACAAGAAAATCACATTCTTCATTCAACCAAGCGCTCACAGCAACCATAAAAGTTTTGGTGATCATGTACCTGACCATACTAAGTCAGCTATATTCATAATTAAATGTAATGGTTCATAAACAAATTATGTAACATGCACTTTCTATAAATTATTGGGATAATGACTAGCAAGGTTTGGTCATTTATTTTCATTCAAAAGTACTTTTGAGATAATACAATTTCAAATAGTTGAGTTTTGTTTAGGGCTATTACTATTGGTACTATAATTCAACAATATCAATTGAAATTTTGAGCACAGACCTTACCTCACTTCATTGAACTCTATTCAAAATAATGTAAGTTAACCACAGGCGATTGGAAATGTAGCATTGACTCATCACGAAATACTAAACTGTCATATTATTAACAAGTGCAATTTGTTATCCCAAGTTGACTTCGACTGCTTTATATTGTTGGTAAGTGATTATTATTTACGATTGGAGCTGATGGTATTAGCCCTTGTGAAAATGCTTAGTAACTTGATTTTAATCAGTACCTACTGCCTTCAAAATTCAATGGTGAAAAGTACTTATGTAGCCTATTCATTACGTGTTTTCGTTTTTATAATTTAGATGGATGATAAAGATGAAACAGAAAATACTAACCTGTGATGCTGTGATGGAACGAAATCCTTTCTCCGAACCGCACGCAACCACTCTTTTAAAAGATTCTTCTTGTTTAAAGGAAATCTGTGGAAAAAACAAAACAAAATTTAGATTAATTTGAAACTTTGTAGCTCATACATATCGATAGGTTAGTAAAAAGAAAATTATTAGGTTTGTTCGTAGTGACCAAAAAACTGGTAAGAAACGGAAAAGCGTTTGTGGCGTTCGCAGTGTCCATTTGGGGAAATCTCTGACTGTATAGTCCCCATAGTGGTTCGTTCGCAGTGACCACCAAACCAGTTTGAACCACGTTGTGGATCGAGAAATTTCTACTGACCGATCTGACGGTTTACCCCCCACCACACCTACTACTTGAAGTAGCCAATCAAATCATTCCACTGTGAGATGTGTGGGTAGCGGGAGCCCAGCGAGCTGAGTTTACCATAGAGATGATAAGATAAGCCAGCCAAAGGAGATGAGATAGCTATTGGATACCTGCGTGTCATGCACTGCTTACTAAGTTCTGCCTTTGCATTTACCCTCATTTACTTCTACAGGTATTTATTAAGAGTTTCCTAGTCTGAGTTGTGTGATATGGAAAATCTTATTGGTGACGTTGAATGGGAATCTTCGTCTGGATAGCATCAAAATACAAAATCATGCAGTAAAATGTTATTACTTAATCACAACTGAAAAGTTGTTTGTAAAGCTTTTAAAATTACAAATTACGAACTGTCGACCTCGAGATCAAGTTGAATTCTTCCCGCGAGATAAACACTGCATTCTCCCGCAAAATCATCAGCTGGAGGCAAGAAAGATTGAGCATGGATTTCTTATTCCTGTTGGAAGGTTTGTTCCCAATGAATATTTTTCATTTTTCAACCTGTTTGTTGTCAAGCAGGCCACCTCTTTACGGTTCAGGTTCTTTATAATACATAAATGTTTATAGGTATTATAATACATAAAATGTTTACCTATTCAAAGGATGGCGCGAGCCCACTAAGCAGGTTACAGCAGTTAGAGGATACGCGACGGTTTACTTCAGTCAAACCCTTTCGTGTGCGGATTTGGAACGGCCTGAAATTAGAGCTTCGTTCTCAGTGCGCGTTCTGGGAGTTCGGAACGGTTCTGGGCAAGCGCAGTAGAGTTTTGTCGTTCGCAGTGCCAGAACGCCCAGTTCCGGAACGCCAAGAACACCGAGTTCTGCGTTCGCAGTGTCTTCGGAACCCAGTTCCGAACGGTTCTGACAGTTCCCGTTTTTTTTCGGAACTGTGAGAACTCGAACGCAAGGACGTAGTTAACGCATTAAACAACCTTATATCGTTTTATTTCGCTTCATCGATCATAACAATTTCAGCTTCATTCTCTTTCTTTCATTTCATTCTCTTTCAGTCTCTATACGTTACCAAACTATTCTATAATTCGAAATGTCAACTAGCTCGTCAAGTACAGATAGCGATAATTTCGACGATGGTGTTCCATGGTTTGTAGACGATGAGGACGAGATCGAAGTTATAGTTGGATCTCGTCTACATCCAAGAAACTCAAATTTTTTTGAGAAAATCGTGCCAAGGTTTGACGACGAAGAGTTCGTTTACCACATTAGAATAAGCCGTGGGCTCGCGGAAGAGTTAGCCCACCGTTTTCAGGCCAGCACCCTCTACCATCACCACTTCAGTCCTTATGGCAAGGTATGGCAAAAAAAGTTCCAGTCATGCAGCATGATCGTACGAGCGAATCTCGTAAATTATCTTAGTACCTATATTACGTTAGGTACATAGTTTTGAAATTAGAACACTTTGAAATCGTAATAACCAACATTATGGCAACAAAATTCGTTCTAAATAATAATCTGCGACTCAAAAAAGATTTGGGAATTTTAGCTTTTATGGGGAGCTTTTATCGATTTTCAGCAAATAATAATGAAATGTAAGTAGTAAAGGGATTTTTATCTCAATCCTAAGGATAGTTATCTTCTGGAATGACACATGCGTGTATACATATATGAAAACGCGTTAAACACTAGGATTCGTTTCAGAATGTCTCAAAACGGATTTCAATGAAAAAAATTTTCAAACATTTTACTCCTCAAGTAGGTAATATAATTCAAAGTATACTCCTCAGTCATCGTGGAATATATATATGTTTTTTTTTTATTGCCGGCTTGTTATTAATTGCAATACTTAACCCTAGAGAGATAGGCGTGAGTAAATCTTACTCACAAGGAGAAGCATCCGTTGATTTTCCCTAGACAAAGTGAGGTGGCGCTTGCTAGACCCACTGCTATTCGTTTAGCAAGATGTGATGGGGTGGCCAGTCAGTTCAAATGCAGCCATGGAGCGTGGATCATTTGAGAAGGTAAGTACTAAAATATAGTGAGTAAATTTTACTCACTCCTACCTTCCTATGAAAATGTTGTATGAGCAATCTTTACTCACACCTATCTTCACATGCATATTTATATGAGTAAGTTTTACTCATACCTATCTTCATATGCCTACCTATATGAGTAAGTTTTACGTACCACATGTGAGTAAATTTTACTCAGTTCTACCTTAATAGTCACTCACATTTACTTGCACATGTCTTGTGTGGAACAATGTTATAATATATTATTGTGCAGCATAACTGGAACTTTTTTCAATTTTTCTCCATTTAATTTTTCATAGTTGTTACAGATCCATAAAATGGCGTATCGAACTAAATGTGGCGTGGACAGTTTTGACCAGATGTGCCAAAATATGAACTGTGGACGAAAAAAGCCAAGTTCCCAGCCTCTGTGTTTGTTTTACAACATACTGAACATTGCATGCATAAATGCTTACGCCATATATTGCCACAATTTCTATCGTCAACCAAGCATAGATCCAGCACAAAAGTCAAACTTCAAAAAAAAAAAAAAAAAAAGAACGACCACTTTTGAGATTGGAGTTTATTATGATGGCATTGAGCAGGCAGTTGTGTGAGCCGTGGTGGTTTAGTCGGTTGGAAATCCGTTCCATTGGCAGTTTTTTGAGGAATTTAATCTTCAAAAACCTAGGCAGAGACGAACCAGACCTGAATCTCCAGCTTCAGCAAGGATCAGCGAAGACCCAAGAAGGAGAAAAAACCCAATCGCGTACATACTGCTCGATTTACCCTTATTGGAAACGCCGTTACACGTAACTTATTGCCATAACTTATAGCCAGTGTGCGGAGAACAACGAATCAAATTTTGCATTTCATGTGGACGGACTGAATAGTGGCCATTGCCAAAACATTTTTCATGAAACCTTTGTCTTTTTTTTTTTCGAACGATTTTTTTGTATATTTTGAATTTAAAGTACCTAATTACTACCTAGTTACCTAATTTTGATTTTTAAGTCTGATTTGTTGCTTTGTTATAAAACGTTGGCTTTGTAGACCTTTCTTGACCTTGTTGTTTATTGTACAGGCCTGTTACCTGATTGTCTGAAACATTGTGCCTTATCGATTTTTTTCGGAAGATTTTTACTTGCATTTTGAATTTAATCTATGAGTCACCTAATTTTAATTTGGATACTGATATGTTGCATTTTATAAAACGCAAGGAACGTTCAGTAAGACTGTTCAGTTTCTCAACTTTGTACCTACTTCACATAAAATACTTTAGACAAAAGTGAGGCCTTCCAAGGCATATATTTTTTCATAGATGAAGTAAATAAGTATCATTTTTTCTCAACTACTTCAAATAAACACTTTTGGACAATAGTGAGATGTTGTTTTCAATGTTAACTTTTCCTGGATAGTAACTAAATGGCGTATAGGCGAGTTTTCCAATATAGGAGTAAAACTTACTCACCCCTACCTTTAAACGCTTAGTGAAGAGCCCTATCTCTCTAGGGTTAAGTAATAGGCATCAAGAATTATATATACGGGCACTAAACATATTCGAAAAGGGAGCCATGGAAGAAGAGAGGGAGCACTGGAAGGTAACATGAGTTGAGTGAGGTTACAAACAACACAGGTTATTCCACTTCCAAGTTCTGAAATCGTTCGCAGTGCAGAACGCGGTTCCACAAGTTCCGGCCCCGTCCCAGTTCTCATGAGTTCGAGAACTGTTAGAACGCGCACTGAGAACGAAGCTTACGTGGTGGTCACAAATCACAATCACGACCAATCACAAACCTGGTCGCCAACGATTGGCAACTGTTTCCAACCGGCACTACGAACAAAGCTGCAAATCAACTGCAAATAGGTACCTACTGAGCTACCGCATCAAGAGGCCTACGGAAGCCCTATGCAGTCAGTCAAGAGGCCTACAATGGACCAAAATTGTCTGAAGGAAGTTGTGGAAATGTATACTTACTTGTGAAATGAGAGTGAGCAGTCTTTAGTTTTGCGATTTGAGCAGTTGAACGCCGCACACGCTTTAACCATTGTGCATTACCTATCACAGAAATTTCATGAGTTGACGAACTACAATAATACAATCTTCATGTCACATTTATAAACGATGTTGACCCCAGTATGGCCGACTACAGACCCTTCAATTTGCAATGCGACACTAGCGCTACTAGTGGGTCTAGTAGTACTACAATGTCTTCTTTGTGGTGGATGTAGTAAAGATTGCCTGCCAAGTCGTATTCCGTGGTCTGCGCCTCCTTCTAGCCAAGATACTCTCTTCCGAAGTTGTGATTCGCTCCAGCCCTTTTTCCATCTCAACCACAAGTTCCTACTATGTGGCAACGCTCCAATAATTTTTGCTACTTCAAATTACTGACTCTTGAACACCTATAGCTGAACTAATACATGCCAATTTTTTTATCATATTCTAAGTATGTTCATTGGAATGAACTTTGCATTTATCTCACAATGGCCACTGATAGGTAAGGAGGAAGATTGCAGGATATTGTCCAGATTAAACTATATCAGTTATTGAATAAATTACTTGATATTTCGTTAAGTACTGAATCAATGTTATCCTTCGTCACCTGCCCCTTCAAACTCTTACCTCAATCACATAATCCATTTGAATTTCATCAATTTCCTTGAAATAAAACCAGGGTGGTCCTTCGAAGGTAACAATCCACATCGTTTGAATATTTTCTAACTTATTAGAACCAGCCTTTCATAAGAAGCCCCCAACGAAAAATAAGCGCCAAGTTCGGTCAAATAAATATCAATGCGTTTAAAACGGGACTTTTGCTGCGGAATGATAGCGTCATTAGTCTTTTTGAGACTCAAACTTGCAATAAGAAAGATCGCTTATACACTCCATTGTCCGCCCAGGTACACCTGCGTCTTGAGAACAAGATTGGAAAAGAGAAGAAGAATAAAACACAATTTTAGCGTTGATGGAATCAACTTGGTAAACACTCTGTTACCTACTTTGTTATTGGCGTGACTCGTACTCGTGGGCGAATGTTGTTCCTCGTGCTGTTCAAAATTTCTGTATGAATAGGTACATAATTATTTTAACATTGGCTGAGGTTGAATTATATCCTAGTTTTATTAATATAATTATATCCTAGAAGTATATCCACTATTATATTATAGTGTTCTGTTACTCTATGATTATATCCATTCCGTTATAATTATAAACAAGCATTTCTATCGTTTCTTGTTAAGATCTTGGGTTTCTGGACGTCTTGTGCTACAATAAGTTGTGACTTTTCGGTAAGGCTTCATAGTTTTCCAATAACATGGCATTCAATACATTGCGACATGCATTTGGAAACCCCGATTTGTATAATAGAGATGAGTATTCATGAAGGCGTAGGTACGAATTTTAGTTTACAATTTTTTTTTTTAACTTGCAGATCTTTTACTTGTGACGTGTTGCTTTTTCGCTTGTAATGGATTCTGATGATGACAACCCTCCGATCGTCAAAGCTAAACGTAGACGCAGACCTATCAATAAAAAAACCAAACTCCATCTCGTGTTCAATGAAGATGCCAGGAGGTAAATGCGATGAAATCTCTAGAAAGCGAATGTTTTCTAACGGTTCCCATGCACCTGTTGTATTTCCAAATAATGAAATTTATTTGACCGAGCATGTTAACGGTGTTCGAGGGTAGAGAATTTTTCATAGGCTTCTCAAATAAAGTGGTTTATTCGTTAGCTGAGCGCTTTCGCCGTCTTGTGGCCCCATCAAAGCTTATTATTGATTGGTTCATGTTTAAATATAAGCTTTTTGGGCCCTCTTCAACATCTCAGTGATAAAATGTTGTATTTGGAGGTGTTGTTTACGTCAATTATGTTAAAACGGAGTAGATTTGAAAATTTGTGTGAAGGAACACACATTGTCTGCAGGTTGAACCTCTTAGTTATGACCTTATTTAAGTATGGTTTGATTTCCTGGGTTCAATTGGTTATTAAATTGAGAAATATTAAAAAAATTTGTAGAGATGTGCACAATCTGAAGTGGTAAAACTTTTATTTGAGGTTTTAGTGGTCTTGTTATAAATTAAATTGTAAAGTTTTACCACCTTAAGTATTCAAGTATTAAGTATTATTTAAGTAAACTAAAGTAATGGTAAAATTAACAGTTTATAAAAGAGAGATAAATGTTTGGAGATACTTGAAGTAAGAGAGGGGCCCTGATAAAAATTTAAAAAATGGATTAATATGGAAGAAAGAAGAAGAGGTACATAGGGAGGACGATACACTATTCGTCGATGGCATAAAGTTTAATTACGCCATTCGTGAACTGTGGGGATATACTTAGACGTAAGGGACTGTTCGACAGAACTTGGAAAACCCCTCGATTGATCAAAATTCTGAATAACCCCAAAATGCGTTCTCGACAAAATCGATATCGGAGCAAGTCACAATGTAGAATCTATTACTCGGGGAAGCTCCGTAGAATCATAGTTTCAGCTTGGATATACTTACAACAAAATCCACGAGAATATGCAGTCTTGGCGACATTTTTGGTAACACTGTTGTAATAAAATTTGGTTTTCCTCCTTTATTATTTAAAAACATCTATATATACATAAAAACTATTTTCTTTTCGCAGCACTGATGGGTTATGGATAACTTTTAAGCCTATCTGGACATTTTTGGCTGAGATGATCTCGGATTCTTTGGTTGTAATGCGCAGATTGGTTTTCATGACAGCTTTAGCAATCAAGAAATTGGTATTTTAGAACTAATATGTACCAAAATTGATTAAAGAATGAATTTATTTGGATACCTATCCAAGTGTATGTTCATAATTTCCCTGTAATTTATATATACCTTGGTAAACTGTGCTCACCTACGCAAGCAGTGTGTTTCCTGACACTGTTTTCGTCATATTCCCTTCCGTCAGACCAGGGCTCCTTGTCCTTTGTGATACTAGGCGCCTACTACTTGCCGAAACTTTGCAAATTCTTGAAAATATCTATCGATCGTAGGTATATTGGGCTCAACATTCTCAGAATGGAATTCGCTTTCACGAAAATAACTGTAGACGTACATTTTACAAACCCAAGGGTGGGTATTCCTCTTTTTTTATCAGTCGTAACATCAAAGTTGGGACACATTTCTGACAGAAGTCACGGTCTTAGGTTGCCCCCTAGGATAACTGATGTTCACTAATGAATAGCTGCATTGGCGATTGAGGATAAAAAAGAGAAATTAAAACAGGATGGATTGTCAATGAATCTTTATATGAAGTATTCATTAGGTAATTAACCCCCAGTCAAAGATTGGAACAATCGGGAATAAACGGTTGCTCAACTATGGAGACTTATACCTATAGGAAAATAAGATAGATATAAAAATATTTGCTCACGTTGGGGACTTGAATTGGGAACTAAGCCCTGGAGATAATAATTGGGAACTATGCCCTTAAATTAGAATTGGGAACTATGCCCTTGAATAAAGAATATATGTACGAGAATATATGTTGTATAATAATAGAAAAAAAAGGCAAAGGCCTGATACCATAGGTATGAAAATAGAAATTATATGAGGGGAAAAATATGAGAAATTATAAGTCTTAATAGACCAATGAAATTATTTATACACCAAAGGATAATAATGGGTATTTCTTCTGGAAACCCGGGCCATTTTTCTTCTGAAACATATAGCCCTCAAAAATAGTGGACCTGGATGTACTAGGTATAACCATGCGTAATTCAGGAAACCATGATCTCGCTACCATATCACGGACTTATTTCGCCCCCCAGAGGTGCAATGGGGCCTAAATTGCGCTACATGGAGAGAGGAGAGTGTGACAGTACTGTAAAAGATACAACTCGTACTAATAGCCTCTGTGCTATGTTCGGAGAAGATTGTTTTCCGGTTCTCGGATTCTTATCTATCGCCAACCACACCATTCCAAGAACTCGAGAATTACGCGTTCAACCGCCCATTCTCTTGGATCTGACGGTAACTGTCACACAGATCATGGTCGAGGCACCATTGATAATGCCAGATCTTCGAAATCATAAGCATCCCTCTCGTTTCATCCAGAATAGATGATCGTAGTGTGAAAAACACGCAGTTTCCGTAAGCAGGACCATCTTTTCGAATCGGTCAGCTGGACCTCTAGATGGAGCCCGTAATTTCTTTCGTCCCTTGATGTCCTATAGAGGCTCCCTATCGAATTTCATCGTAATCTGAATGATGGCATAACTTTTAGCACTCTGATCAGGATGGAGCCTGCAAGGTCATTTGTCTCCTGTTATACCAGAGAGGCTCCTTATCAATTTTCAATGTCCTACGGTGAACAAGAGAGATTTTAGCTCACTCAGCTGATCAGGAGCGCCTCTCACTTTTGCTTGTCTCTTGTTGTCCCTGTCGAATTTCGAAGTCCTACAGTGAATAGAAGAGATTTGAGCACGATTTTGCCATAATTATGATTTATATTACTGCTTGTGTTCAGCTGATCCTCACCTAAGTCAGGGTGGCACAATTTCCAACATGGTAATACATCATATCAAAATTTGGTCCAAATCGAACCAGTGGTTTCGGAGGAGTAGTGAGCATAAAATTTTATCCATAAATTTATTTATGTATATATATAAGATATAATAATAAGATCGTCACCATGTTGTACTTACTTCCAATCCCTCCTGATTCTGAACGAGTTCAAAATTAACAGTTCAGAATGGTCTCTCTCAAAAAACCTTACCCATATTATAACAACCAAGTAGTTTCAGTAATTTAATTCATAACAAAAGTTGTTTTTCTCTAAAACATTTTTCGTTTCAGGGATTTTTTGACTGGCTTTCATAAAAGAAAACTTCAGCGTAAGAAAAAAGCACAAGAAGAATTACAAGAACTTTTGAAAGCAGAAAAGAAAAGGATAAAACAAGAGGTTATGAGTTATAATAATTTTACCTAACATAATCTATATAAGCCAGATTTTGGATTTAAATCATCCAATCCTTTTCCTATTCAATTTTACCAAATTTATATTTTTCGTATATTTGAATTTAATGCCAATAAATTTTTCAAGCAAAATTATTCTAATCGCTTTAAATGGTAAGTAATTCACTTATTAGTTAAGCGGCCCATTCAGGATCCTGCTGCAGGAGATGGGGAGTGCAGCGAAGTTCCCCTCTTTGCTCTCCTGCCTCAGAGTGCGTTCTCCAAACACGATCCGTCATTCCCAGCTCAAACCGAACGTTTCCCGTATTCTGTGTTTACGTTCTGCATTCTCCATTCTTCAATGGCTTATTTAAGGTCTTCCGGCACCACCACACACGCTCGGACCTAGCAGGTTGATAGGGTGGGGGACGCCGGACCGCAGGATGGTCCGATGGGAAACCCATCCGACGAGCTCTGCAGGACACCTGCAACAGGAAGGCCTCCACACAGGTCCTGCACGCCTCCCGTGCAAGAAGAGAGGGAAGTTTTTCGTTCCCCTCACTTCCTGCAGCAGGATCTTGAACGGGCCACTTTAGAGGGAATGTACCGACAGGGAGCCAAATTTCAGGATAGTATAAAATGAATAAAAATTTGCTTCCTTCTTTCTTTTGTAGCAAGAAGGTTCACTTCATTCATCACTGAATAAAGATACTATTGATACTTACTGATTTTATTATGATAATAAAAACTATAAATCAATGAATTACAGAGTGATAAAGAACGTGCCGAATTCTCAGTGTAACTGCAACCTAACGTCACCTTGTTAATTTGTCGCTTCCTGCATAGGTGGCAACAATATTAACAAGCCTAACAAAGCACCTAGACTAATTAACAAAGGCAAAACTCGGTGGCCTTTGTCGAGGCTAGGTATTATAGAACTCCTTCACAACTTCAAATGCTTAAAATGGCGATGTTTAAAATGGTTCTGATATTTAACAACCATGCGAACTAAATCACTCGCGACGAAGTTGTAGAAACCCATTTCAAAACTGAAGTTAGTGAAAAACGTTGTCTATTTCCTCGAAAAATTAAAGAGTTACAATGTTGAATCGATTTTGACGGTTAGGCCATCATCAGTAACATACAATAACTGAACACACATTAGAAAGGACACAGCTTATATGCCAGAGGTGAAGGGAGATTGAATCCCATTGGTCGAGAGAAAGGAAAGGGAAAGCATGCAGCTTTCCACAGTATGATCAACCGAGCACTATCTATTCCAATGAGTGAACGAAATTTATCAAAAGAAAAATCCATAATCAAAAGCATAGCGGCTAGTAACGGATATTTAGGAGATCTCGTTGATACCATATGGAATAAGGTTCTTAGGAAAAAGAGTAGAGATAAAGTTTCCAATTTGGTTTGGGAAGATGCAACTTTAGAAGAAAAACAATGGATACCTTATTATGGGAAAATTTCTTATAAAATGGGCAAAATTCTATCATCCAGGGGTTACAAAGTGGCTTTCAAAACTAGAAATAGTCTTAGGGGATTATTATATTCCGATAAAGACAAAATCAACGTTCAGGATAAAAGTGAGGTGTATAAACTAAAATGTTCTTGTGGCTACGAATATAATGTTCTTGTGGCTACGAATATTGCGGTCAAACTGGTAGGAAATTCAGGGAAAGAATAGAAGAGCATCAGGAGGATTTCAGGAAAAATAAGGGTAGGTCTACATCTGCAAAACATCTTAAGGAATCTAAATCATACTTACGATTTTGATTTGACAGATAAACAGTTTGTAGAATTTCTTCATTTTCGTCCAAAGGGAGGTATGTTGAATGTACTTGAAAAATTCGAAATTATAAAAGTTATAGATCTGGTAAATGTTTAAATGAGGATATCCCTCAATATATTCCACCACTGATAAGTCCATTTTGTAAATCTTGGAATTATCCCTTCAAACTGTTGAAACCAGTAATTCTTCCTCTCCTTTCACTTCATCTGATTAGCTATAATCCCCCTTCATTTTGCTTGCACTTAATTGGTTGTACCTCCTGCCCCCTTTCCTTTTCTCTCGACCAATGGGATTAAATCTCCCTTCACCTGTGACTATATAAGCTGTGTCCTTTCTAATGTGTGTTCAATTATTGTTTGTTACTGATGATGGCCTAACCGTAGAAATCGATTCAACATTGTAACTCTTTATTTTTTTTCGTGGAAATAGACAACGTTTTTTACTAACTTCCGTATGTAACAACCTTGACGAAGTTATTAAACTCTCCCATGTTCCGGGAAACAATATTTTGTTTTATTCAGTCTTCTTATCAAGGTTTTTCGCATTCGAGTTTCTTACAACTTGGTAGTGAGGCTTTATACCAATACCTGACCTCATAAATAATGAGATTGGCACATGTATGATAAAATGAGTAATAAAACGAATTATGTTTATTATAACTTTATGTTTCAGGCGAAGGAACATTACAAAAAATTAGTTCACTCGTACAAACCTATCCCCGAGCTAGAGGAACAATTCGCTAAAGAATACGATGTTGATGACACTACAGTGAGCGTCCTGGAGCTTGACACAGATCTTCTTGCTGAAACTAATTTTCTCATCGGCCGGAACCGGGTATGTTGCGTTCCATCAGTTGGTGTAGTCTGGGCCTAGGCACATTGATGCATAGGCTAAACACCATCAAAAATACAGGGTGTTCATAAGAGAATGCCCTAATTTCAAAAATCCGTAACTTCGTTATCTTTAAACTTTACGGGGAAAAGTTGGTTTCAAATGAAAGAGGAGGTTCCATAGTTATATTTGGTTGCCGAGAGATTGCTCCACTGGTAAACTTGATGACGTTTTATCAGTCGATATCAAAGCAGTAGCAATGGCGACGCCACAGCAAAAAGCTTTTTGCTTAGTGGAGTTTGTTAAAAGTGAATCTGTAGTTACAGGTCAGCGTGCTTTTAGACGACGTTTTAACGTGAATCCGCCTGATCCCAAAGCAATTAAAAGGTGGTATCACCAATTCATAGAGCGTGGATGCATTTGCAAAACGAGAAGCACGGGACGGCTGCGCGTTACTGAAAACAATGTGAGACCCATACAGAGCACTTTTCTTCGCAGTCCTCGTAAGTCAGTTCGTCGTGCAAGCCGTGAGTTACAAATGCCACACACTACCATCTGGAAAGTTGTTAGACGTCGTTTGTTGTGGCGGCCATACAAATTGCAGTTGGTTCAGGCTCTCAGACGAAATGATAAAGTGCTCCGGGTTGAGTTTTGTGATTTTTTTTATGCGTTCGATGGAAGATGATGAGAATTTTCCCTTTAACATTGTGTTTAGTGATGAATCGACGTTTCATCTATCAGGAAAAGTGAATCGCTACAATGTTAGAATTTGGGGCAGTGAGAACCTTCACGACACACTCGAACACGAAAGAGATTCTCCAAAACTCAATGTTTTCTGTGCGATCTCCGCACACACCCGACATGCTAAAGCGGGTCTGGGACAAGCTTAATTACCGAATTGACGTCGTTCGTGTTACTGGAGGTGGACATATCAAACATTTGTAGGAATGGAAAAAAACTATGGATTACAACCTTCCATTTAAGACCTATTTCATTTCTGTAACTTCAATATTGCCAGAAATACAGATGTTTGAATCTATGGCATTCTTTTATGAACACCCTCGAATTGGCTAATGAATATCGGTTAGGAGAATGGGAATAATTCAGTGTTCAAGCTGCATTTTGTAGAAGTATGTAGATCAAAGCTGTCATGTATTATTACATTAACTTACTTTTGCTTAGTACAAAGGAAAAGGATGAATCACAGATACGTGTTAGATGTGTAAAGTGGTTTGTATATACTGTGTGCAGAACAGCCCTCTATTGCCCAAGTCGGCTGTTGTGTGAAGAAAGTACTTCTGTTACTTATGCTTGATAAATAGGCTAAACTAGACCATATTTGTATTGCACCCCCCCCCCCCCCCCTTTTAAAACTAAACGAAAATTGCTAGTGTTTGGCGACAACCACAATAAAATATCGAGAACAGAGATCTGGAACGTAGATTAGTGGCTATGGTGGTGGAAAGGCAGAATATTCCTTGCTCCTGACCTCTTTATGTTTGATCCATTACACATCCACATTTGCTCCCCCCCCCCCCCCCCCCCCCCCCCCCCCCCCCCCCCTCAAACCGCCACGATTCCCCGATGGTGATGTTTCTCACCTTCTATTGATGGTAGAGGAGAAATAGTTGAAACCAAATTAACGACCAACCAATGAATTTTAAAGCTTCCTCACTACCGAAGGTAAAGAAGCTTTGTTTTCGTGCAAGGAATCGAAAACAATTATGCCTAAAATATCAAAATTTCGATTTGCTTTCATAGCAAATTTTCCTAGAAAATAAAACTGCTCGGAAAATTTGAAAATAATATTCGAAAATTCCTTAATTGAAATCCGTTTTGAAGCATTCTGAAACGATTCCTGAAAATGTTGCTTATATATATATTTATTCCATATATTTATATGCATTCAACGATAACTGCTTAGGATTGAGATGAAAATCCTGTTCTTGTGCCAAAAAATCTAGCTTTCCAAATTAAAGGAAGAGCTCGTTGGCCAGCATTTTTTTAGGCCATTTAATTAGTCTACTTGAAAAAAAAAAAAAAAGCTAGAAACCGCCAAAAATTGTTAAATTTATAATTCATTCATTGGGCACCCATCGATTTTGAGCAAAATTGGATTAATAAATCGTAAGAAATCGATTTTATAGGAAATTAGCGTAGCTTTCCTGCGTGCTTTGGTCGCTTGGGGTGGGATGCATAGATGCAATGGGGTGTATATGATGCTTACTGTTGACTCCATCCCAAGTCCGCAGGAAAAACCCCGTTGAAATCTGACATGTGTATCCTAAAAACGCAAATTAAACGGGGATACCATCCCCTTCCAGCCCATGGTTCGGGTGGGGGTAGAAAATGAAAATTGCTTATACACTCTTTCGGACTCACCCAAGAAGAATCCCCCACTCTTAGACGGAATTGGTTCAGCCGTTCGGCAGTGCATATCATGGACAGTGACACAGACAGAAAGAGTTTCAATCATATAATATACTAGTGTAGTTTTCTCGCTCGATTCACTTGCAGCAAAAACCAACCTCGCCTTGAAGACCACTCGATCTTGTGGGTCATTGCCTAACCTCAACAAACTATTCCCACCCCCTCCTGCCCTCCAGCCCATAGTTTGTTTGGGGGTAGAAATTTTAAAATAGCTTATGCACCCTTAAGGACACACCCAAGAAGATCCCTTCAATCATAGATGGTGCATAGTGTGCACAGATAGACGAACAGAGTTTCATTCTTAGAATATAATAGAGATAAGAAAAGTTTTCTCGCCCGCTTTGGGTGGGATGTATAGAACACGGAGCAAAAAGGGACCTCGCCTTCAAGACTGCTTGGTCTTGTGCGTCATTGCATAACCTCCACAAACTGACCCCACCCTCCTCCCGCCCTCCAGGCCATGGTTCGGGTGGGAGTAGAAAATATTGAAATTGCTTATGCACCCTTTCCCACAAACCCAAGAAGATACCCCCACTCGTACACGGAATCGATTCAGCCGTTTGGTGGTGCATAGCGTGGACTGACAGACAGACGGAGTTTCCTTCTTTTAATATTACTAGCCTAATTTTCTCGCTCGCTTAGCTCGCTCAGTATGGCTGTATAGATCCGATGGTCTTTACTGTTGAATGGGACATGTAGAATGATTGGAAACAGTAGATCACTAAGGGTGATTGGAAATGTGTAGGGAATGCTGCTCGTTTCGCTAGCTAGGGGTGTGTTTTCTCGCTCGCTTGGTGTGGGATGTATAGATGTGATGGGATATAGTCCCCATACCATCGTATAGTCCCTATACCATCGGGTGTGGGTGGAAATTTTGATAATTGCTTGTAGTCCCTTTCTATTGACGTTCCCAAGGGAATGAAAAAACATTACGTACAGCCTATGGTTCGGGGAACATTTGAAAATTGCTTTCAATCCCTTTCAAATGACAAAAAAAGCAAGAAATAAAATAGTAATAAATAAATCTTTTGAAACTATTTGGAACTACGAAAAGTTTAATTTTAAGAACATTTCAATTCTTCAACTAATTATATACGTCCATGTTACAATATGTGAGGAAGCTATACTGCCCACCCAACTTGGCAGACTTTTTTTCTGTTGGAAATGACTATCAAACGCGTCACCTTATGTGGAACCACGAAAAGTTTAGTTTAAGAACATTTCAGTACTGACAGAACTGTCGGATGTTGAATGTTTGTACGTATTTGTTTTCTCAATCTATTTTTCTAAAGGTAGGCCATTATTTTTTATCTGCGTGGAAGGGCTATCCTGTCCCAGTACGGGAGAA
The DNA here is from genome assembly GCA_030762985.1 of Adelphocoris suturalis. Taxonomy (NCBI): domain Eukaryota; kingdom Metazoa; phylum Arthropoda; class Insecta; order Hemiptera; family Miridae; genus Adelphocoris; species Adelphocoris suturalis. Next base: position 112,820,542 of record CM061044.1, read on the forward strand.
CTTCCCCAATCAAGTGGTTTTGAATACAAGTTTCAGAGTAATTACGTTTTGACATAATAAGGAAGAGCGGTAGTAGCTAGAAACCCAACGTTTTTGTCTACGTTTTCGTTCACTGCAATCGGAAAATATAATTTCATGTCTTAAAACTCGTATGGGACCAAATGGGAACTCCAACGAACATTTTAAGACCAACCAGAGCAAAAACCATGGTCATTTACTGGGTCAAAGGTAGAAAAAACATAGCAGGAAACAAACTTTTTTCGTCATTTTCCGCATATTTTCGCTTATTTCTCCGAGAGTACAGCAGCTTTCGGAAATTTTGACGGCACCATCATGTTCTGTGGGTCCAGAAACGTTACTTTGTCACTGACATACGAAGTGATCTCGATCAAATTTTAATGTGGCAGCGGACAGAAGATCGGTCCCTTGGGAAAAAAACTTGCATTAAAAGAGGCTACCACCCCCCTCCCGTCATTCAGCCCATGGTTAGAGTGGGAGTAGAAAAATTTTAAAATCGCTTTATGCCCCCTTTCAGAAACATCCAAGAAGATCCCCCCACTCTTAGACTCCCTCCACTCAGCCGTTTGGCCATGCATAGCATCAGCCGAGCAGCAGAGTTTCATTCTTATGAAATAGTATATGTAAGATAACATATAGTGATACGAGACGTTGGGATTTACGCTTGGGTATGATTACACTCTACTTGATCAAAAGTTCCAGTATTGCAGAATTTCAGTCAACACAAAAATGTCATCAACTAACTTGGACATTACAAAATTATTGCACGAACTTATGCTGACATATGTACTTGAATTTCTTTAATACTTACTGAAAAATATATAAAAACCGGGAAAAATCCAAAATCTTTTTTGAATCACCCTTTTTTATTTATATTTAGTATGAGTTTTTTGCCGTAAAATTGGTTTTCAACAATTTCTTTGTCTAGTTGCTCAAATTTCAATTCAATTTTATAATATAATACCTAATAAAAAAGGTGATAATTAATATTTCAATCTAATTTTAACGTTTTTCATCCTCTAGTTTACCTCCTGCGTCTGTTATCGGCACGTTGTGTTCATATGTTTCAGGGTCAAATTGAAGACCCCAAAGTGAAAACGGAAGATGAAGAAGAAAGTGGATCCGATGCTGAGGAGCAAATCGAAGAGATGCCTGGCATGGAACTGAAAGAAAAAGAACCGGAGAAAAAGAAGAAAGCTCTGGTGAAAGAACCTGAAAAGGTTCTCAAAACTAAGAAAGAAATTAAGAAGGAATTGAAAAAGCAATCGACGAAATCGGTTAAAAAGAGTAAAGTTTTTCATAAATTGAATGAGATTCATACATTGAAGCAGAAGAAAAAGGCTACGATAAAGAGAAGAGACGCCAAGAAGTCTCAATCACGTGGAAAGAAGACTAAGAGGTCTAAATTTAAAAATAAAAAGTAGATTAACCGACAGAAAATTACATTTTAGGATTCCGTTTTTGATTACAGATTACAATTTTTTATTTTTAAATAAAAACGTGATAATTTACATTAAAACAAATGTTCAGAGTCATTGGAAAAACAAATAAAAATCCCTCCGAAATTCGTTCTTGTCTCATTCTGGAGTTTACAATTACAGAATTTTCCAACTAAGTTTACTTTAATGTCAGTAAGGAAAATAACTCAAGAATATCGAAGGTTGATTATTCCAATATTGGGTACCCCCAGAGGCATATATCAGATGTCACATCCAGACACATTTCCCAACTTCCCGAACTCTTTTTCATTCATAAACAACCCGACTCTCTAAAGGTTTGATGCCATCGTTTTATGCCTAAAATCCCACTGCACTTGTATAAAAGATTCAGTCATCTCATAGCAAAGGACACAGAAAGCTTTGTATTGTGCGTTCGCTCTCTTGGCGATAACTACCCCTACGCCTTCCAGCAGCACCCGAGAGACCTCTATCGGCATTGAAAAAAACTTGATGATCCCCTCTTTCGAATCCATTGCCGAGCTCTTCCTAATTGAAATGTGATGAACCTTTACGAGGCACCCTGTATTTTTTCAATCAATCTATATTTTACTAAAAGGCTTGATTTAGGATGTTTTGCATTTTTGAGATGCGACCTTCAAGCATCCAGATCATCAAACTATACACATTATTCTAATCTATTTTTCCAATTAATACATCTTTTACCAAAAGGATCGATTTAGGATGTTCTTTTATTTTTGAGATGCGAGCATCCAGACGACATCGTACACATCATTCAGATATATTTTTTCAATTAATCTATATTTTTCCAAATGGATTGATTAAGAATATTTTTATTTTTATGATGCGAGCTTGCGAACATCCAGACCAACAAATTTAAAGCATGGAAAATCCCCCTGACTCTCCTGTCATCGGTCTGGGTCGGGTCCAACAGTCATTACCCGACAAATTGCTTGATGTGGATAGTCCAATAACTCCCACAGTGAATACTACTTACTACATTATTGCATCTAAACCTCACACCTCACAACTTTTGATCAATGTGAGTCATCAATCATGCAAGGTGTTAAAGTTTCTGACTAGACAAAACCTTTAGTGCTGCCCCCAACTTTTTCAAACCACAATTTAGTAATTGAAAATCAATTTCAGGATTTTTCAAATGTGAACGATGAGAAAAAGGGGAGTCTAACGATTCCACTCATATTTTTAATGTTAGAAATCGATGGTTTGAAGTTAACCCACTCGGTGCGGGTGTAGTAATATTACTACAGCTGGGGATTCGCGCCGTTTGGGTGTAGTAATATTACTATGCCACTCCCGCTAAGATCCGAGCCTTATTCATTGGTCAGTATAAGGAGCTACCGCATTCTTCTGTCCCGTACGGTACTTAGCATGAATCAGATAGCAGTTCCGAGCACTCCGCTGGCGGATGGCGTGTTCTTGAGCCAGGAAAATGGAGTCCAATCCAAGCCCGTTTTCCTCATTTTTGGCATGTTTTTCTTGATTTTTATTGATTTTATCCTTCTTCTAACCTTGGTACTGCATGAATATCATAATAATGTTGAACTTCAATTCTAGGCGAATGAAAAGTACAGGTTGTGTAATGCTAAAATAATGTAATGTGTTAAAAGTACTATGCGCCATATCTCAAAAACTCAACTTCAGGATGGGGGGTTGTTCACTCTATTGAGACCCGCGCTGAACGGGTTAAGAAAGAAAAGTACTAAAGTACATCCTTCCAATCTTAGGTGCAGAGTTGTTTAGACTAGTTATAATGAGATTATAATGTCCTGGGCCACACTAACAAGTGCCCACCACTAGTTGTTGTGGCCCATGACATCAAAGGTTTGGATGAATGGTTTAAAAAAAAACTTTTATTTATCATTTGAGAACTATTTCCTTATTCATTCTATTAGTATTTAGATGAATTTTCTTGTTATTGTCAGTAGGTAACATGATTACGACTAGGTACCTATAAACTGTCCTGCCACGATAAGATTGCCAAGCAGGCCATCACCATCAGACTATTCTGAATTGGCTTTATTCATTCCTAGATGGAAGGTACACTTTTACCTATATTCGTAACTACCTTATTCGCAATTTAAAATTGGAGGTACTAATAAAGTGAGGTCCTCTACCTTTCAAATGCTACTACCTCAGACTACCAGAAGTAGGTATTAGGTATAGATAAAAATAGAAAGGTAGACAAAATAGAAACAGTCGTGACCAACCGTTTGTAGCTTCCTCACAATGAACCAGTTGGCATGCGATTTCTTCTTGGTTATATAGCATTTGCAAATAGAGTTAATCTTTTTGCAAATCAATTTAATCTTTTGGCAAATTTAGTTGAACTTTTTACAAATAAATTTAATCTTTTTACAGATAAATTTAATCTTTTTACAAATAAAGTTAAACATTTTACAAATGAATTTAAAACTTTCTACAAGAGGTGGAGCAGCGATTGGGGACGTCAGCGGAAAACAAAGTGTTAGTCATGGATAATGCCAAAATCCACAAGGCTCGAGAGGTTAATGACTTCATGAATTCTTCCCAAATGAGCATACGATTTCTGCCGCTTTATTCCCCTATGCTCAACCCAGCAGAACACGCATTTTCAAAAATTAAGAATGCGGCTCGAAGAATTATGAGCGTTTCTGGGGAACTTAGTGGAAGTTACCTATATGTCGAAGTTACGCCGAACGACTGCTCTAACTATGTAATGAACATGTTCATCAATTTAACTTCGGCTGCAAATGGACAACGCCTTCTTAGAAGAGCTTGTTCACCTCATCATTAGAAAAGACGTTGTTTTTGAAGACGTTTTTCTTCTTTGTCCTTTTCTTTGTTTATGTTCTTGTTCTTTGTTCATGTTTTTTGTTTAAAAACATGATATGCGTTAAAAATCCATCTTACATACTGCAGCTGAAAGTTAAAATTTATTTGTAAAATATTTAACTTTATCTGTAAGAAGATTAAATTTATCTGTAAAAAGTTTAATTACTGCCAAAAGATTAATTTGATTTGCAAAAAGATTAACTCTATTTGCAAATGCTATAATCACTGCGGTCTCATTGGATAATTTAAAGTCGTCTGCTAGGAAATCCCATATTGCGCCGCCGTTCTGCGATCCTGACTTTCATTAATACATTATCTATTTATGGTTCAACATCAGGAAATAGGTACCTATGTTCTTCAATCAGCTAAGGAATTAATATTCAGTAAAATTCAGATAACTTTATGAGTAATGTGATGACCTTTCAAAATTTTTGAGTAGGTTCGTTCCTTCATCGTTAATATCATCTCCACATAACTCTTGCTATTAACAAAGCATAGCAGTATTTCGATTTGTTACAAATGACGAGTCTCAAGATCTAGGTACAGCTACTACGTTGTGTAAAAGTGGTTTGGAACTTAAGCTCTTATAAATGCAGGAAAGAAGCCATGTAAAGCCCTGTAAATGCAGAAGAATCTAGCCATTTTAACGCTTGGGGTTTTAAGAAAATATATACTTGTTTCTTGAGAGATCTATGAAAAAAAAAGTCAATACAAGAACTGAGAGCTTTTTACAAACTTTAACTCTGAATAAATGATCGAGAAGGATCTCCCTACATACCTAATTGTAATGGTATTCCGCTATGCCCCTTGCCCTGTGAGGGAATGAAGTGGGTACCTCCATAGTTGGCGTTTAGCACGCTCATCATGGCTGGACTGTGCTTAACTGATTCTAGAGGAAATAGTTACTTATTTTGAATTTGTGTACAATTATAGTGTTCTTTTTTACTGCAGTAGCACTTTTATCACAACACAGGTTCCACTAAAAGTCTTTCTTGAGGATCTGATCATTTCGAGGAGTCCTTTGGCAACGCACTGTCACTTTTGCCTCTCGAGTAGAGTTTGACGTTGGATTTCCCCGTGCCGAGCATCCTGTCCAGGAGAGATTGTTTGTTTTTCTTCCTCGACTGCACGATTTCTCTACTGAGTTCATGGAACGCGTCTGCTACTTGGCTCACTTGCTCTGCTGTAGCTATCTCGCTGAAGGAACACTCGTAGTCCTTAGCTAAGATATCACCTGAAATTTAGAAAACTTATTACCTTCAAGTTCATTACAACTGAAATATGGCCTAGTGTTACGCTCCAGGAAAATAACTCTCACAGTCGAAGAGGTTTGGTCACCCTGGCCTCCTAGCTCTGATCGTTAGAGCGTTGCAACTTCGGGAAATTAATAATAATTTCTCGTAGTTGTGACGACGCGAGTTCGAACTCCTGTCTAGGTATCAAATATTTTTAGCCCGTTACAGTGGCGCAGTTGAAATAGGACCCGAAATCATACGAAACAATAATTAATTAAATCCCTCTCGAGCAAAAGACTGTAAACATCACATTTCCTGTTGTTATGCCTTTCATTTCCTCGCTCACTTGAGTCAAAACACACCGTGACAATGACCTCGCTCGACTGCTGACTTGTTCCAGCGAGCATCTGCTGAGCCAGCGGCCTGCAGTTACACTTCGTCATTCGTCCGACCCCAATCCAGCCGAGACGGCTGGTATTTGACTCCGGGGAAATGTTACTCTCCAGGAAAATAACTCTCACAGTCGAAGAGGTTTGGTCACCCTGGCCTCTTAGCTCTGGTCGTTAGAGCGTTGCAACTCCGGGAAATTAATAATAATTTCTTGTAGTTGTGACGACGCGAGTTCGAACTCCTGTCGAGGTATCAAATATTTTTAGTCCGTTACACTAGGGAAGACATAATATACCAGTTCTTCCTTCTCAGCTATGTTAAAACCCTTAAGCAAGCTTATAAGAGTGTATATAGGTAGGTACATGCCTACTTTATTGTTATGAAGTATATTTATACACTAACTTATACAAACTTTTCAACCTTCTGTGCTTTTCAATGCTTCTAGTTTCGAGACTTGACGAACTGGTACTCATACTTTTTTAAACTGACAACTTTATACCCACTGGTTCTCAATATCCAATTTCTGATAAGAAGAGATAGAAATTAAAAAGTCCAGTCATGCAGCATGACCCCATGAGCGAATTTTTGAAGAAATCTTCGACATTTCAGTAATTTGTAATTTGTAATTTAATTTATTGGCATATAGGACATATGTCCCACCTCGCATGCCAAGTTTGTTAGAATAGGCGATCAAGTATACAAAAACAAGGAACAATGTAAATTAAAACTAAAGCCAGAAGGGCATCTATATAAATTTAAAGCCTGAAGGGCAACTTAGATTAAAGCAAGATAATTCATAAAGAAATATATATATGGGAAAATTAGTAAACATAAGTACGGGATAAAATAGTAAAAAAAAACTAGAATTTTCAAATGTAATAAAATACTAACAAGTAAGGAGAAGAGAGAAAGAGAAGAAGGGAAGAGAGGGAGATATGAAGAGTGAAAGGGATAGATATCGAAAGTAGAAAGAGAGAGAAAGAGGAAGGAGTTTAATGCTCAGTGAGGAAGTGGCGCACAACAGCAGACCTGAACGCACCAAGGGAGGGAGCACACCGCACCGAAACTGGAAGGGAATTCCATAGCCTCGCTCCTGCAATGGAAACTGACCTAGCCATGGGCATGCTAAAGTGCCGTTTAATAGCAATGTTGTTGGCTCTGTTAGAACTGCCCGGTGGAAAAAGGGAATTAACAAAATTTGGTAAGCAACCCTTTGTTGCTTTATAGATGATGCACAAAGAAAGAACATTAATGTAAGTAATGATATCCATACCCAAGAGGCGATTTGCGTAAGGAGAGATGTGTCCTTGGGATTTGAGGTGAAATACATAACGGGTGCAGGTATTGAAGAGGACTCTGAGACGTTTCAGAGAGTTGAAGTCAAGGGACCAGATGAAAAGTATAGAGCAATAGGTGAAGTGTCTGAAATAACTTGAGGCGCACATGGAAAGGGGTACAGAAGGCCAAGTTGCGAAGGGAGTGAAGAGATGAGAGGACGGATCTAGAGATCTTGGCCACATGATCCTTCCAGGTGAGGGTGGAGTTGATGATTACACCCAAGTTAAAGTCAGTCGTTATTGATCGTGTAGAGAAATTTTAGTTTATGATTTTGATACTACACTACGTTTGAAACAGCATGGTTCTAGGATTGGTTATACAGGGATACTTAAATAAGAGTAGTTCAATCTGAATTTGGACAATGTTTCATGCAAATACTACCGGTTTTTACAATTAGCGAACGGCATTATTTAGATTTTTGACTGATTTTTCAACTTTGAAATTTTTGAAAACTTGATAAATATTCTTATAGGAAATTTTACGCTGATTCCGAATATACCACATGTTAGTATGCTGAAAAAATGTTTCGCACAATAAATCGCAAAAAACAGGCTATTTTGAAATTTTTGACTACATTTTTGAAAATTTCAACCCGAAGATGTAATCCGATCATGCTGGCCAACGAACTTGAACTTTCGTTTTGTGTCCTTAACATTTTAAAATTTGTTTGAAGTTTCTAGCACAATTCTACGGACAGTTATCGTCTGGAATGACACATACATATATACATACATACATAAAAAATTTTTTGCTCAAAATTATGATGAAAAGTTCCAGTCATGCTGCATGATCGTATGAGCGAATTTTCATGAACGGTCGTATTACATTTATGTTAAATTCTGTTGAAATTTGAGCACTTTGGGGACAAATAAAAATTCCATTATACATTTTATAGCAAATTAACTTTTTGTCAGTAATATTCCAATGAACAAACGATTTTGTGGATTTTTACGATTTTTTCAAGTGTTCCTATCGATTTTTAGCTTATTTTAATGAAATTCAAGTACATTTTTCAGTACAATTTTGTGCTTAAATTTTTAAATGTCCTAGTTCATGTTCGATTAATTTTTTTCGAGTAGCATTCTGCTAAAAAATAGAAATTTGTTAATTTTTAGCAGTTTTTTGCCTTTTTTAGTGATTTTTCAAGTAGATTTTTTGAAATTTGACCAATTTAATGTGCTCAAAAAGTGTTGTCCAACGAACTCATCCTTTCTTTTGAAATGCTTGATTTTTTGGCGAAAGAACGAAGTTTTTATCTCAATTCTATCGAGAGTTATCGTCTGGAATGACACATACATATATATATATATATATATATATATATATATATATATATATATATAGATATATATATATATATATACATATAAAAAAGCGTTAAAATCCAGGAATCATTTCAGAATGCCTCAAAACAGATTTCGATGAAGAAAATGTTTGAAAATTTTTATTTGAAAATTTTTGGAGCCATTGCAATAGCTTTATTTTCCAAGAAAATTCGCTGAAAAATGCGTTAAAATTCAGAATATGATTCAGAATAGCCTGAAACGGATTTCTCCATAAAATTCTTTCAAAAATTCACATTCTACAAATTTTGAGGCGAGAGCAATAGCTTAATTTTCTTCAAAAATTCGCTAAAATTATTATTCCGAATTTTAGAATACTATTCGTTAAGACTTTCAGGAGAAACGGCCCAGTCCAAGCCAAGATGATCACAGGAAGGGGAAAAATAAATATTCGATTTCAGAGGAATACTGTCTTTAGAGGTTCCGCATAGTAGTTTTCTATCTGGTGCGTTCAAACCAGAGAGGGTTATTACAAGTAAATAGAGAGTTATTGGTGACTTCAACTCAACGTCACCCGTTACCATAGTATTGAGGGTGCAAATGATGATGCTAACCCAAATGGGACCGGGGGCAGGGTTGCCTTAAGTTTGATGTCACGTTAACGGTGGTTGGGCATCGCTAGCTGTCTTGTCTACTGGTTGTCGGATCAATTTCTTTATTTCGATATGAAACGCTGATTTTCAATCCTAAATTTGAATTTCATGTTAGTTTTAGTACAAATACGGAATAGGTTCGCATTTTTACTTCAAGGTTCGTAAACAGGGCATGGATTTAACGCAACGATAGTAAGCTACAAGTGGGAAACACCGCGGTTTAGTTGCTACTTATAGGTAATTATCGCCGTTACGAACTTCATGTTTATGGGTTTCTCGTTGGGTATATTATCAACAAGTGAGAACAAGTATTTATCTCTATGACAGTGAACCAGGAATTTACCTGATAATCGTCATTGGAAGCAGCACTTCACGCAATGTTCACTAGAAAACAGCTGAGAGGTCACTCAAAGTAAGAACAATACTGCGAAGAAGTAGTGTCTTGAAATTCGGGTTTCTCATTTGAAACAGGTATGTGAAATAATAAAAACAAGGCTGTAATCGACCAAACTGAGTTGAAGGCTAGTAAAGCTAGACGGCAGAGGCGGACTTCAGATAGCAAATTCGGTTTCTACAAGACGTGAACCAAGTTTGAGGGGTGTTCAAATAAACCTACCAGCTACATCAACGTAATTAATAAGTAATGGGGCATGTAGTGGATTCAAATATGTTTTACTTGGTGTAGGTAGACCAAGTGGGACATTTATATTCTGATTATGCGGGTCAGTCCCTGGGTTATTCCTGTAAGGAATGTGAGCGAAACCGTCAAGGTCAGCTTGCTTGGCGGGATGAGCTGGGAGATAGTTCGTGTCGCAGCCGCGTGGAGCACTGGGCTCGCATAGTGGGTGCTGGGTTCGATCAGTTTGGTACTGAGCCGTTTTGTAATATTCCGGCCTAAGATTTATATCTGTAGGAGGAATATGTTGAGCTTGGTTGAGGTACTGAAAAGTATCCTTTGTTTTTTGTACATTTGGAGTGTATTTGACACTCGGATCGGCCGGGTAGCCTTGTGTCGAATATCGTGGATATTCGGAAAGCTTTGTCGAATCATAATGATTGACTTCAGAGCGGGTCTGAAAGGTATCCTCGATCTTTTGTATAGGCGAGGCTTGATCTAACGTTTCCTTCGTGAATACGTTAGGTGAGAAGGCGATCTCGTCGTGAGGATCGAGCCTTGAGCCGTCGCTGAGACCGGCGGATTGGCCGGGCAGCGTGTAGGTAGCGCTGCGGGGGCTAAGAGGCCCGGCCGCGCCGTCGTCTACCTCCCCTTGCATGAGGAAATAGGACGGCCGACGTTCCATCGAAATAGCCGAGTTCTTAGCTCGTTTCGATGCCTCTACGTATAAAAATAGAGGGTTTAGAAGGTGGACTCGCTTGACAGAGCTTCTTTCCTTTGCTCGTATGTCAGGGTCCTACCTTGTAGTCTTGAAAAAGACTTCCTTGGACGGTAAATTAGAGCGTATGAGCTGAGTAATTTACCGGCGTGCCCCAGCGGTCGGTGACGAGCTTAGTGCTACAAAACCCGGGTGACACGACTAGGAACGTCCCAGCGGGCGTACGATCTAAAGAGAATATCGATAGATGTACCGGGTGGCGTCCTGACAGATGAACTACGTTGGGCAATGAGCAGGATGAATAATCACTGGACTCGTAGATGCCAATGCGAGATCTGTGTGGAGAGAAGGTAGGCCTTGTAGAAAGCAGTAGGAAGCCGTTCTTGAGATGAACTCGGGATGCAGAAGGTTCGTCAGCGTAGAGCGTGTAGAAATCTTCGTACTTCTGAGTGTAGTCGTCGAGAGCGGAGAGTGGAATGAATTTCGGAGGGCTCCGAGCGGGGTATTTATAGGGAGGTGGCCGCCTCCTGATTGGTCCGCTTAATTTCATTAATTCGACTGTGTAATCTCATTGGCTCGCACATTGTTTTCTCAGTATCTGCGAGTATGATAGCTGAGCTGGTCCTCCGGGGTGGTTTCCCCACGTCCGTCGTTGCGACGGGGTCCCCGGGGGTGGCTTACGAGCGTCCGTCGCGGAGCCGACGACCTTGAGTTTAGACGGGGACCTCGGGTGCTTTCTCTGCGTCCGTTGTTCAGACGGGGTCCCCGGGGTGGCTGCTGGACCAGAGGTGGTTGCTTGCCGCCTCTTGGTTGGTTCGCCTATTGTCTCTCGTGTAATCAGTGTTTCTGATTGGCGAGTAGGCTTGTTTGAATTGTCCTTGCTAGTTTTAGAGGACGTTTGATTTTCTGTTTGAGTTTTCTCGTTCAAGGCGACTTGGTTCGAGATACTTGTCGCATCTCTCTCGCCCAGTAAGTGTCTAGGGAGGTCGCCTTGTATGTTATTAGTTAATATTTCACTTTTGAGAGAGAAATTCGTATTTTCTCTCTGGTGAAATATTTTGTTTGACGGAGTTGTAACTCGACGTCTTATAAATATTTTTGTGTTGTGTCTACCTCTTTTTGGTAGCCCTGAAAAGGGCTGTTGACAAGAGGGGGTGGTTTTCACCACAGGCGCCCCCCCAAGACGTCGTGTTATTAACGACGACGCCGGCTGGGGTATTTCGAGCGCAGTCACCCACCTCTCGTCGAATTTGGTAGAGGGGACGTGCCTTCTGGCAGATTTTCGGGGAGTCTCCTCCTTATTTTCTGCCTGATTTTTGTTTAGTGACACAGCTTCGTCTGTTTTTAGAGTGTAAGCTGGTTTTATTTGCTGTTTGGGAACTTTTTTCGTATGTTCGCCAATTTGCACTGTAACCGAAAACTTATCTCTTTTAACCACTTTGAATGGTCCCGTGTAAGGACATTGCAGAGAGGTGAGCTGTGTGGGCACTCTGATATAGACATGTGTACATGTATCCAAATTTTTGGGCATGTTGACGGCATATTTCGTATTATTATGTTTAATATGCGTAGGCCGGAAGAAGAGAGGCTCAGAAAGGTTTGTAGAAGTTACGAAAATGTCTCCTGGGAGTGGTACGTCAATTCCGTAAACTTTCTGGAACGGTGTAGTTTCCGTTGCTGGGTCTACTGCCGTACGCATGGCGAGTAGTACTTTTGGAAGGGCGTCGAGCCAATTTTCGTTTTGTGCTTTGAGAGCCTCTTTCAAAGATCTATTTCTGCGTTCTACCATTCCGTTTGTTGACGGTTTGTATGGTAACGTGTGAGTATGTTTTACTCCGAGACGTTCCATAATGGAATTAAATAGATCTGATTCGAATTGTGTGCCTTGATCACTTGTGATGTATTTAGGTACGCCTTTTGAAGCTACCCAAATATTGATAAAGGCGTTTGTGATCGTGGCTGTTTCGATGTTGTTGAGAGGGACTGCCTCTAGCCAACCCGTTGCTCTATAGACCATCATTAGAATGTAACGTTTCCCTCCTTTAGCTAAAGGTAAGGGTCCGGTAATGTCAACGTGTACATGTGCAAATTTGTTAGCCGTTTCAAATTCGGAGTAAGGGAGCTTCATGGAGCGAGTGATTTTTGCTCGTTGGCAAGTCTCGCACGCTCGGACCCAGTTGGAGACATCTGCACGGAGTCCGTGCCAAAAATATCTTTGTTTAACTTTATACACTGTAGAGTGTATACCTGGGTGTCCCAAATTGTGAATTTGGCTGATTATTTCTTGCCTTATTTCGTTTGGAATATAAGGTCTTTGGTGTCCTAGGTCTAGGTTACACCAAATTTCTCCTTGAGGGAATTCAACTCGTGTGAGTTTAAATTTGTCCTCTGCGTTAGGAGGAGAACGAATTTGTGCATTTGAAATGTGCAGTAGAAGATTGCACTCTATTGCAGCCGTAATATGCGAAATTTCGGCTATGGGTGGACCCTCGTCAGTTTGTGTTGAAATCGATTTTGTTTGAATTTCAACTGGGTCGAAGGGTCTGGAGAGTGCGTCGGCGACGACGTTGTTCTCTCCGGGTATATGACGAATGTCACTCGTCATTTGAGAGATGTATGTTAGCCATCTTAATCTCATTTTAGAAAAATGTGCATTTTTCTTAAGCATCGTGCCTAGCAGAGGCTTGTGATCTGAACAAATATGAAAAGATCGGCCGTCCAAGTCATTGTGCCAATGAATGCAAGCTTGGTAAACGGCGAACATCTCTTTGTCGAATGATGCTTTATTCTTCCATTGTTCCGGAATTTCTTTACTGAAAAATCCCAATGGTTGGTAAGATTTCGAGCCGTGTTTGTCTGTAATTTCCTGCTCCAGTGCCGCTCCGATGTGTGTGTCGGATGCGTCGCAGACTAATCTCCACTCTGCTGTAGGGTGTGGATGAGCGATATTATGCAATGTAGCTTTAATCATTGCTTGTTTTAAGCTGTTGAAAGCTTTTTCTCTCTCTGATGTCCATTCGATAGGTGTTTTGTCATTTTTTTTGTTTGACTGAATGGAGTCATACAGAGGTTGTGCCGTGTGAGCGAATTTACTTGAGCAAGCTCGGTAGAAACCACACATACCTAGGACTCTGCGTAGACTTCGTACGTCTATCGGCCTAGGAAATTGTTCTATGGCTTCTATTTTATCTCGTTTAGGAATTATCCCTTCTTTCGAGATAGTGAAACCTAGGAAATCGACGGTAGGTTTTGAAAAAATGCATTTATCAAAACCTACTCGAAGTCCGTGTTCCCCGAGCTTGTCAAAAATTTGTTTGAGGTGGTTCATGTGTTCTTTATAATTTTTAGAAGCCACCAGGATGTCATCTAGGTATACAAATGCGAAATCAAATTTTCGCATGATGCTGTCCATGTATCTTTGCCATGTTTGAGCCGCTCCGGCCAAACCCATGCTCATTTTCTTAAACTCATAAAGACCGAAAGGTGTAATAATTGCAGTTTTATGAGCGTCATCTGGGTGCATCGGAATATGGTAATATGCCGATTTTAAATCTATTGTCGAATAGATTCGTGTATCATGTAAATTCGCTTGGAAAGAGCGAATGTGAGGAGGAGGGTAGGCGTCTTTCTTCGTTTTCGCGTTCAGGAAACGGTAGTCGCCGGTGATTCTCCATGACCCGTCTTTTTTTGGCACACAGTGTAACGGGGATGCCCATTCGGAATCTGATGGTGCAATTATGCCTTCGGAAAGCATTTTGTCAAAAGTACTTTTGACTTGAGCCCGTTTTTCGCCCGCCATGGGTCTTGCTCGGAAGTGTACTGGTGTTCCTTCCGTGGTTATACGGTGGTAAACCCCGTTGTTTTTCCACTTTCCTTGAAGTTTGCTCATTTTATCATTGTATTTTTCAATGATAGAGCGAATGTTTTCGTCCTCCGTGATTTGCACGTCCTCTGGTTGAGGGCTGTTGTCACGATGAGGGATAGTAGCTGCTATTTGTTCGTCAGTGAATTTTTTGTTCATGACTGCAGCTATTTTTTGATCGGCATAGCTTTTTATTTTATCTTTATAAATGTATTTGTGTTTGACCCGTATTCCGATATCCCAAGACTCGAGGAATGGTATACCGAGGATTGCTAGATCAACTTTCGTGATCATAAAATCGGTGGTCATGTCTCCGAGGCCGATGTTAATTGTCGTGTCAGCTCGCCCTAGTGTGTCTATAGGGGCTCCGTTAGCTGCTGTGAGCTTTACGTTGGACTTACGAATTTTTAAGCCCAATTTTTTGGTGACATTGTGGGGCAGAATGTTCACTTCTGCTCCCGTGTCGATGAGAAATTCAGTGCCATTTAGTTTGCACTTGAAAAAAAGCCTTTTATACTCAGTAGACTGCCGGTGTATAGGCTCAGATACACTGGCAGTTATTCGTTTTCCGAACTCTCTACGTCAGAGGTTGGAACGGTACTTTCTTGTACCGATCTCTGAGTATTTTCGTTTGAAACCCAGGTTTTAGGCTGGCTTATAGTCGCTGCCTTTTTGCTAGTTTTGGAAGCAGTGTTTGCCTTCCAAGTGCAGTGTTCTGGGTCTGCACATTTGCGAGTTTCGCTACCGAAACGTGCGTGGTTTCGACAGACATAGGCCGTCGGTTTGTGAGGCCTACTCTCTACTGGTTGGGGTTTGAACTCAGCTTGTTGTGAGAGGGCCTTTTTGAAACCAGTTTTCATGGGTTTCGGAGTAGATTCTACTCCTCGTATGTTGAGAGAGGTATTCTCTGTTTTGTACGCGTGTAGCGTATCAGCTAGGTCGAGCCGGGCGGTCGTGGTAGGCTGAGCTGCGACCATACCTCGTGTTTCGATCCACTTTTGAGTGATCAGAGCCTCTGAGAAGTACCCAACAGCTTTAGAGTACATTTCGTGGTACTTGGTGCTGGGTTTTTTGGCGAGAGATGCGGGGTCCTCGAGTGCGAGGAGCCTGTCCTGTAAGGACAACCCGTATTCTCGCTGTAGGCGCTGTTTGGCCTCTTCGTAGGGTGCGTGGGGTGCCGTGAGGTAAGCTGAGTCGATAGCTTCCCTCATTTCTTCTGGTACCCACTTGTATATAGCTGAGAAGCATTCGTTCTGCGTTCTCAGGTGTTTTCGCACGCAGTATTGATCGAACTCGGCGAGTGCACGATCGATATTCTTCTTTTGGAAGATTGGTTTTTGATAATCTCCCATCTCCTCTAAAAGTGCTCGAAAGCCACTTTGTGTAGAGGGTTGTTGAGTGAGATGTGGGGCGTAGAGGCCCGGCGGGGGTCGCACGCCCGCAGTGGTTCCCTGAAATCCACTAGCTTCATAAGAGGGAACGAAATGCTCCGTGTTAAGCCTGTTCAAAGGCGGGGTCACCATTTGTAGTGGATTTAAATATGTTTTACTTGGTGTAGGTAGACCAAGTGGGACATTTATATTCTGATTATGCGGGTCAGTCCCTGGGTTATTCCTGTAAGGAATGTGAGCGAAACCGTCAAGGTCAGCTTGCTTGGCGGGATGAGCTGGGAGATAGTTCGTGTCGCAGCCGCGTGGAGCACTGGGCTCGCATAGTGGGTGCTGGGTTCGATCAGTTTGGTACTGAGCCGTTTTGTAATATTCCGGCCTAAGATTTATATCTGTAGGAGGAATATGTTGAGCTTGGTTGAGGTACTGAAAAGTATCCTTTGTTTTTTGTACATTTGGAGTGTATTTGACACTCGGATCGGCCGGGTAGCCTTGTGTCGAATATCGTGGATATTCGGAAAGCTTTGTCGAATCATAATGATTGACTTCAGAGCGGGTCTGAAAGGTATCCTCGATCTTTTGTATAGGCGAGGCTTGATCTAACGTTTCCTTCGTGAATACGTTAGGTGAGAAGGCGATCTCGTCGTGAGGATCGAGCCTTGAGCCGTCGCTGGGACCGGCGGATTGGCCGGGCAGCGTGTAGGTAGCGCTGCGGGGGCTAAGAGGCCCGGCCGAGCCGTGGTCTACCTCCCCTTGCATGAGGAAATAGGACGGCCGACGTTCCATCGAAATATCCGAGTTATTAGCTCGTTTCGATACCTCTATGTATAAAAATAGAGGGTTTAGAAGGTGGACTCGCTTGACAGAGCTTCTTTCCTTTGCTCGTATGTCAGGGTCCTACCTTGTAGTCTTGAAAAAGACTTCCTTGGACGGTAAATTAGAGCGTATGAGCTGAGTAATTTACCGGCGTGCCCACAGCGGTCGGTGACGAGCCTAGTGCTACAAAACCCGGGTGACACGACTAGGAACGTCCCAGCGGGCGTACGATCTAAAGAGAATATCGATAGATGTACCGGGTGGCGTCCTGACAGATGAACTACGTTGGGCAATGAGCAGGATGAATAATCACTGGACTCGTAGATGCCAATGCGAGATCTGTGTGGAGAGAAGGTAGGCCTTGTAGAAAGCAGTAGGAAGCCGTTCTTGAGATGAACTCGGGATGCAGAAGGTTCGTCAGCGTAGAGCGTGTAGAAATCTTCGTACTTCTGAGTGTAGTCGTCGAGAGCGGAGAGTGGAATGAATTTCGGAGGGCTCCGAGCGGGGTATTTATAGGGAGGTGGCCGCCTCCTGCCGCCTCCTGATTGGTCCGCTTAATTTCATTAATTCGACTGTGTAATCTCATTGGCTCGCACATTGTTTTCTCAGTATCTGCGAGTATGATAGCTGAGCTGGTCCTCCGGGGTGGTTTCCCCACGTCCGTCGTTGCGACGGGGTCCCCGGGGGTGGCTTACGAGCGTCCGTCGCGGAGCCGACGACCTTGAGTTTAGACGGGGACCTCGGGTGCTTTCTCTGCGTCCGTTGTTCAGACGGGGTCCCCGGGGTGGCTGCTGGACCAGAGGTGGTTGCTTGCCGCCTCTTGGTTGGTTCGCCTATTGTCTCTCGTGTAATCAGTGTTTCTGATTGGCGAGTAGGCTTGTTTGAATTGTCCTTGCTAGTTTTAGAGGACGTTTGATTTTCTGTTTGAGTTTTCTCGTTCAAGGCGACTTGGTTCGAGATACTTGTCGCATCTCTCTCGCCCAGTAAGTGTCTAGGGAGGTCGCCTTGTATGTTATTAGTTAATATTTCACTTTTGAGAGAGAAATTCGTATTTTCTCTCTGGTGAAATATTTTGTTTGACGGAGTTGTAACTCGACGTCTTATAAATATTTTTGTGTTGTGTCTACCTCTTTTTGGTAGCCCTGAAAAGGGCTGTTGACAAGAGGGGGTGGTTTTCACCACAGGGCATTTGAAGGGGGGGGGGGGGGGGCTTTTATTATTTACTTCACCAGTTTTTGTGTAATTTTGAGATGACCAGTAGTGTTACATCTACAGGAAGGTTAGGCTGGTGTCGTGTGCCTTTAGATTCCCAAACGGGAATGAGCCAAATATCATCGATTTGAGACCTTTCCCCCACCACCCCGGATGCTGAAGACTTTTTTCGAAAACTTTTATTTTGAATTTCTTTCGCCTGAAACATATTAGTCGAAACACTGTGCGTCGTTGCGGCCTCACGTGGGGCATCCAAACATGATGTCAGTCACATTTACCTTCTGTGATATAAGGTAGCAATGTGAAACCAAGCTTTAGGTTGTCTGCTCTAAAAATATGTGCGAACGGCTATTCTCTAAGGTCAGATTGAACCGAGATCAAAAATGGGAACATTGCCACTTGGCGCTTCGTCGTTTGTCATCAATTTTCTTCCCTTTCCCGTTGTTTTGGCTCACTCACCTGTTCGACCAAACTCAGAACAGACAATTGAAAATACCATTCTATGACTGGAAAAGCCGTACCAAAAATTTGTTCTGAATAAGCATTAGGGGTAACTGATTTTGTTAACAGACGTAAGTGTACAGATTTTTAACTTGTCCTTTGCTTCCGAGTCTACCGAAGCAGCGGAAGCATTGTTTTAACTTTCGGGAGAAAAAAAATTGTCGCTTCCAAAATCAAAATTTCCATTCGCTTTTTACGTTTTAGACCATTCTGAACAACTTTGGTTCCGTTTCTGTCTGTCTGTCGTGTGTCCGAGATCGGACGATTAAGGCGTGAGAAAATTATACTCGTACTTGATGGAATTTACGTTCAGGCATGCTATAACAGGAATCAAAAAGTGCGTTTTTACCTTCAAAATGTCTCTTTTTAGCGAATTTTTGAAGAAAATTTTAGCGAATTTTTGAAGAAAATTAAGCTATTGCTCTCGCCTCAAAATTTGTAGAATGTGAATTTTTGATAAAGTTTTATGCAGAAATCCGTTTCAGGCTATTCGGAATCATATTCTGAAGTTTAACGCATTTTAGCGAATTTTTGAAGAAAATTAAGCAATTGCTCTCGCCTCAAAATTTGTAGAATGTGATTTTTTGAAAAAATTTTGTGCAGAAATACGTTTCAGGCTATTCTGAATCATATTCTGAAGTTTAATGCATTTTTTTATGTATGTATGTATATATGTATGTATGTATGTATGTGTCATTCCAGACGATAACTGTCCGTAGAATTGTGCTAGAAACTTCAAACAAATTTTAAAATGTTAAGGACACAAAACGAAAGTTCAAGTTCGTTGGCCAGCATAATCGGATTACATCTTCGGGTTGAAATTTTCAAAAATGTAGTCAAAAATTTCAAAATAGCCTGTTTTTTGCGATTTATTGTGCGAAATAATTTTTTCAGCATACTAACATGTGGTATATTCGGAATCAGCGTAAAATTTCCTATAAGAATATTTACCAAGTTTTCAAAAATTTCAAAGTTGAAAAATCAGTCAAAAATCGAAATAATGCCGTTCGCTAGTTGTAAAAATCGGTAATATTTGCATGAAACATTGTCCAAATTCAGATTGAACTACTCTTATGGAAGTATCCCTGTATAACCAATCCTAGAACCATGCTGTTTAAAACGAAGGTAGTAGGTGCTTGTAAAAAAAAAAGTAATCACAACTGATGAGTTTACTCTGTGAAATATTCCGTCCTCCGATTCAGAGACATTCAGAGTCCGATTAAAGACATTTGTCTTTAAATCTACAAGATTAGTCTAATAATAATAAAGTATGAGTACCTCCTAATTATTTTTAATAATTTGATTCCATGTTTGTCTATCAAAATCATAAACTAAAATTTCTCTACACGATCAATAGCGACTGAAATGTCGAAGATTTCTTCAAAAATTCGCTCATGGGGTCATGCTGCATGACTGGACTTTTTTTTTCTTTTAAATTTTTCTTGGTTTACATCTTGTCACTGGATTATTTATTATGCATGTTGCTTTTGGTAGAGTAAAGGGGGTCGACAGAATGTGGTTTGCTCTGGCTGCAGTTGTCAACAGATTTACGCAAGTCTTGGAAATCTTTTTTGTTGGGCACTTCTCGAATTTGCTGCCATATTTTCGAAATTCAAGTTTTGGGGGAGATGGTCGCAGAGGTAAATAGAGAAACTTCGATACTTAAAAAAATGCTTCAATTTCACGCGTTGCTGTTACTTTTCAGTCAACCTTAGGTATCATTGTTTTCACTCTGCGGAAGTTGGTTTTTCACCAAAGGAAATCCCAAGAATGCATGCATTACTTAACATTTTTATTTCGAAACGAAAAGAACAAGCTTATTACGAAAGTAGGTAGGTAAAAGAAGTTATCGAAATATTTTTTGCCTTCATCTGTGCTGACTTGGCGGAGGTGGACCATGTCTCCTTTGTTCCCCACTAACGCTACGGGCATGTCGCAAATTCTCTCCTTCACTTTCCTGATGTAGTTGAATGAGATTCTGTCCGTTATCGCGTATACTAGTAGGCAACCATCTGCCCAGTTGAGTACTTCATTCGAAGGGAGATCATCTTCGTGCTGAAACACATTTCAAAATTACAATGATAGATGTTACGGACAATTTTGCTTCCCTTCTGCTGAAGGTAAGTAAACTTTTTATTAGAGTATGAAGCTAATTTATTTTCAAAATTGAAAAGTTAAAATTAACTATACCAAAATATCCCCCTATTTTGATGACATTTTCAGAGATTGTGCGGCCCTTCATGGTTCTTAGACACAGTAGAAATCTGTGCGCCTTCTCAAATTGAATGCTATGAAACACATCATTTCTCACGATCTAATAATTCAAATACCGACGCGAAAATTTGAAATTCGTTTGAAATGTGGTTCCCAGGCAAACGCATCCTCCATCTATTCCCAAGGAGCCCGCACTGCCTCTGACCTAGACTTTGTCAGGCAGCATTTGTTGTGGTGTGGCCGAGCAACACCAACTACTCCAAAACCCAGCTCATCTGCTGAGTTCGCTGCTGCACTACATGAGTCAGTAGATGGTAAAGAACTCCGACAGTGCTCTGAATCCCCCATTTCTTCCCAGTGGGTGGAATGGATTAAGAGGGGATTGGGGCCCACAACTACTGCCATTTTCACGCCATCCGAGTGGCTACATTAGCCACATCGTTGAGGTGTTCAAGGAGTAGTCGTGAGACAGTGGACACCCTCTGCCGTACCTGTCAGGGAACGTGCATCATGTGGTGCAGCAGTGTCCTCGGACTCACGGTGGCCGCATTCTACGTCATGATGGGGTTGGTTTGGTACTCGTTGATGGATGGGGTTGGTCATGAGACTATATTATGTGCCAAGTGCCTGGGGCAAGAAGCCGAATATTGCTGCCCCATAGAGCGGTTAGAGAGCAGCTACAAATTCTCTGCCCTCGGGCCTGCTGCCCGGTCAGGCATCTGGAGACAGTGGAGAGTCCAGTAACATGGTAATCTCCCATCCCAAAACCGGTACCACGGGTTGGGGGGAGCCCCAGGCTACCGACACACTGGCACAATGCCAAATTGTCACCAGCCTGCCCCCCTTGATGAGGTAGGATTCGTAGTGGCAGTGGTTGAGCACACCCCAGCCTTGAACACGGGGCCCAGGGTGCTTAGGGGTAGATATCACATCACTAGGGACTTGCACCCTGGTAATGTGTCTCAGCATGTAAATTTTGCTATCAACTTGTAAACCAGCTCCCTTAGCTGAAGAACCAGCTAGAAGGTTCACCTCAACCTGCAGTGCCTTGGCTTGTAGGTACCTTGAAAGGAAAGCTCCAAGCAAGGGCTCCTGAACGGTGAGCCATACTGTTCCTCTCGCACAGTACACGAGGGATAGGCTCTATTAAGCAAATGTCAACCTTCTGTAAGAAGGGGGATCTCTCTTATGCCCCCAAGCTCAATGGGACTGCCATAATCCTGGTTATCCAGGCTGTCAGTGGCATCGTGGACATGGAGCAGACCTGGTGAGCTAAAATTGGTAAATATGATAGAAATGATCTGCGGCAAGCGATACCCGAGCTAAAGGAGTGGCGACTAATAAACATCAAGGTCATGGTCGTGATCCTGTCATGGCGTGTGGTATGGCGCAGGAAAAGTGCCACGGAGTTACTCGAGTTGGGCATCTCGGCAGAAGTGCTCCGTGGTGAAGAGTTCTTACACCGTTACTGGTGGTCATTCTTGAGGGGCACTTCCTTTCATCCCTCTCTACCTCCTCCTCCAGTTTCCTTGATCCCAAGGGCCGACGTCAGGTAAACCTGGGCGTCCTCCCCACTCTTCTAATTTTTTTGTTTTTGGTTTTGTTTAATGGTGTCGTTCTTCGCAGTTGAGATTTTTTTTTTAACATATTGATCAAACCTTTTACTTTATTCAATAAATGGGGGTGGGGGAGGGGGGGGGCTAAAGTGGGTTGAGCCTTCTCATTTCTCTCTTTTGTATTTTGGTGGGGGTATTTAATGATTGGTGAGGCCCAATGGTAATACTGCTCCAACTACAAAACCCAGTATATCCCCAGCACTCCTCCATCTCTGCCGTGTCCCTCTAATGCACATAGATGCAGCCGGCAATGTCGCAAATGATATGCGGGCTCTTAGCCATCCTTCAATGAGCCCCTGTGCCCCCTGACCCCTACACCTGAGGGGGTTTCGATTATGAAAAAAAGTGTGTATGAATAAAGAAGTACTGTCCATCAGTTTCGGCATAATATTTTTTCCCTTCTCTTGCGTTGTTATTCCGTATCTTTGGTTGTCATTGATAATTGATACATCTCAATTCAACGTAGGAGGACGCGTAGCCGTTTTACTGCACGTGAGAGTTGAGAACGAAGAGGAAGTACCTAGGTTTTATTTATCTATTATGCATGCAAATAGTTGAGTATGTACCTATTGCACAC
Source organism: Adelphocoris suturalis (assembly GCA_030762985.1). Lineage (NCBI taxonomy): Eukaryota > Metazoa > Arthropoda > Insecta > Hemiptera > Miridae > Adelphocoris > Adelphocoris suturalis. The sequence continues at coordinate 112,843,271 of CM061044.1, forward strand.
TTATCCTTTTGTATGGTTGCATTAAACATGAGATTATTGTTCAATCAACCAATGTGTCCTTGCAGACCTATCCTATGCAGTTAAAATAATGAAAAAAACAAACTGGATCTAGTAATTGACGCAACTTCAACTATCAATCAATGCGGAATGCCATAGTTTCCCCCTTATGTCATTCCAAATATGATTGCGTTGATAGTGCCCCTTAAATCAGCAGAGTTAGCTACGGAGCTAATTTCTTCGAAATTTAACCTACGAAGCTAAAATTTGAAATGGGGAACTCTTGGGACGTCTAAGAACGATTCATAAAGTCTGGAGCCCCCCGGATCAGCTGAGAGAGATCCAGATTTAAGTTCTTTGCTATTCGAACTATGAGGCTAAAATTTAAAATGGATGCCTCTTGGAACATGTAGAAATTGATTATAAATTCTGAAGCCGCTTAGATCAGCTGCGTGAGCCCTTTGGGACATCTAGAAAAGTCATAAGGATTGATGCCCCCCCCAAGTTAGCTAATTTCTTTGCCATTTAGCCTATGAAGCTGAAATTTGAAATGGAGGTCTCTTGGAACGTCTAGATATTAATTATAAACTATGAAGCCCCCTAGATCAGCTGTGTGAGCTCCGGAGCTAATTTATTTGCTATTCAACATTCGATGTTAAAATTTGGAACAGAGGCCCAAATAAAATCAAAATCTGTTGGATAGGACCACCAAGCAGTGGATAATTGCTAACACTCAACACAATTGCTCAAAGGTACACTCTTCATATTTCAAAATGCACCGGCCCAATAAAGTTGTTCTCTTATTTATCTCGTGTTGTCTTCATCATCTTCATTTACGGTGGAGTGTGCAAACATGTTTGGTTGAAGAAAATGAAGGGGAAACATGAACGATTCAGGAAGTAATACAGAGTGGCCCCCAACTGGAAAATTCAGGGAAAACCTGGAATCGTCAGGGAATTCTTCGCGTCGGGAAAAGTCAGGGAATTTTGCAAAACCACCAAATGTCAGGGAATTTTGTTTATGAAAACTTTTTGTAATAATTTGCTGCTTTTGCAACTCCCAAACAATCCAACTTCAACAGCGTGCTTTATCATACTACTTATTATTTTATAGGTGGGTTATAAGAATGCCAAAAAGAATTTACAAGAATGGTGGTTAAACTATTCAAAGAGTAACAACACTACATTCAGATGCATTGTGACATGGATATTTCTTTGGCTCCCCTGGTTACTACATCACCTCGTAGTAAATCATATGTAATAAAAATCAACAGAGTATTGAACTAGTTTGTATACATGAGCTAGGACAGCTAGGATTCCTCAGGAGGGTTAAGTTGTGGGAAATTGGCCCATTGAAATGTGGAGTCATTTGTAATAAAGTCACGGCTTTCCAAAGAACAATTTTTGTGGGATGGGAAATCAGGAAGTTATTCTCTCTTGCAACAATTGGTTGTAGGTTAAAAAAAATTAGTCCTAAGCACTAAATCTTGACAGAACATGGAACATGTTCCTTGGGAGAACAGGAGAGAATTTTTGATCACTCAGCTGATTAGGAAAGAACCTATCTTTTCAATCGTATCTTAATACCCCAGAGAGTCTCCCTGTCAAATTTCAACTTCCAAGTTTCTTTCCAGTCTAATAGTGGTTGCAATAATGTCAAAATTAACTGAGAACTGAGAAGGATCACCTGTATGTAAACAATTGAGACGAGTAGTTTCAAAACCGGCTCAATCCATATTTTTTCGAAATACACTTTTTTCCAATTTCTTCAAATTCACGATGCACTCTATCACCCTGTAAAGTCTTACGGACCAAATCCGGTTCAATCCAATAGAAAAACCTCACTGAAGTGGTGGTTTCGCGTCAAAACTGGCTCAATCCGTGCTTCTCAGTTGAGCGCGCCTGCCTTCGGCGTTGGACGTTTTTGTTCTGGTGTACACAGTTTCACCCTTTTTCCCGCCTTGAACGCTTTTATTTTTATTTTTAAGTACTGTTTAATATTAAATTACTCAATATTCTATCATTTTTCGGGGTTTTGTAAAATAAAGAAGTTCTCAAATGTTTCTACAAGCCTGGTTTCTACATAGGCTGTTGCTATGCAGTCGTCTTTTTTGCAACCTACAAGCTTCTTACCACATAAATACCGAAAAAATGTGATTTCCGACATGAATAATAGAATTTTAGAGGATACTCTTAGGAATATGGCAACAGAGCTAAGTCAAACTACCCGAATTTCATCAAAACCGGCTCAATCCAAACTTTGATTTTGAATTTTGAGGAACCCAGACCATTTTCAAAGTCGAAATTTGTGATAAAACGCTCTAGGGCCTCCAGTTTAAGCAATGAAATGGAACTAACGTCGTTAAAACGGAGTGCTGTACAGGGAAACGTTTTTGTGTTTCCTGAAACATTTTCAAATATGGATTGAGCCGGGTTTGAAACTACTCGCCTCAATTATTCAGACAACCACACTAATAACTCAGATTGTTGGACACGCACATACGGTTAGGTAAATCGAGAGCTTGCCAATGACTGGCGAACGATTTTTGTACGATGATAAATGCCTAAGATACAGTTCCGTAGCAACGATTTGGTTGTAAGCGATAATCGTCAGAAATTTGAGCACATTTTAATTTACATCAAAATTTCAACCAATCGCTTCAGATGTTCACGTACCTATTGAGAGACCATAAAATATTAAATAAAAACGCTGCAAATTATTTCACAAAGGTTTAATATTTTTTCAGTTGAGTATGATCGTAGTTTTAGTTGGCTTGCGTACGTCCAGACTCCCCGGCGTGTCCTATTTCGAGTTACCACAACCTATACTTCTATAATAATTATATACGCATGTTTATATTTCTCGATTTGAACTCCTATCTATTCAAATAGTTATTGCCTTAATAATATCATTATCTAAGTACGTACGAAAAGTCGAGAACATATGTTATTAAATATGCGCAGGAAAAGCATTGGTATTAACAGAAAAATATGACCTAGAAAAAAACATATATTCATGCCTCGAAGGAACGCCGTACCCACCTCATGGTGCCGCGGTGTATTATATGGGTATAACACGTAAAAGTAATAAATATCCATTCTCCTACACCCCTCTGCTACGCCCCTGGTCACCCCAGACACCACAAGGGGCCGCGGCGCCTCCTCTCACCCCCCCCCCCCCACCGTGACCCCCTGCCAGGCGTGCGTGCGTGCGTAAGTCTCACTCACAGCCTCGAAAAAGACAATTTTTCGCCCGATTTTGGCCCATAGCATCTATGCGAGTAAAGCGATCGGGATGGTTAAACGTTAGGACCAACTAGACCCCAAATGGAGTCTATGTACGAAAGAACGGGTTTTTAAGTCAATTCTTAGGCCTTTTATGACCCGGACGGCGAACAGCGAACGGCGGACGACATTTCAAATTTGGATTCTACGCACCTTGAAACGTAAAGTGAAAAGTTTGAGGGGGGGTTATAAAAATTTTTTGCTACACGATCATATAGGCTTATTATTGGAAATAATAAACCAAAAGTCATGCAGCACGATCGTTTGGGCGAATTTTCGTAAATTATCGTACTAAATTCTTAGGGTTAATTGTTTTGAAATTTGAGCACTTTGAGGGCTATGAAATTGTTAGATATAAATTTTATGGCAAAAAATTATTCTTCATAATGGTTTGCTAATCGAACAATATTTCGGATTTTTAGTTTTTTTCTGCAGTTTTTATTGATATTTTTGCACTTATTAATGAAATCCAAGGACATTTTTCAGTACAATTTCCTGCATGAATTTTTTAATGTTCTTACGTCTGTTTTAATGTTTACGTCTAAGGAATTATACTTAGATTATGTGTAATAGACTTCGTGCGTAAATGGGCTATCTAATACAGAAATAATAAGCCTTGGAGTAATCATTTGCATCGGGTTTTCCCGTATTTTACTTAATAAAAAACATGACTGTAAAATCCATTATTGAAATCACTAGCTTGACGAGATATACATTAATGTTAGCGTTCAATTAACAATAGCAAAAGTATTAATATTGGCGTTCAGATTCACTTGCATTGCTAACAATGTATTGGTAAGTTAAGAATTAATAAATACACAAATGAATTATATCATCAAATCATTACGAATTTTAAAAAGAGTATGATTCTAGAGACATGGTGGTGATGGAATGGCACACATCGAGATTCACGGCTTTTAATGAGAGAATTTTAGTTTTTTAGCTGAAAGTCCTCTATTTAAAAGTTGTTAAGATACAGTAATGTAAAAGAAAATTCGTCATGAACTATTTAAGATCTGTGCTATGAGAAAACCCCTAAATATACAAGGAGATGCTGACAGAAATAGATTATCGTCGACAGTGATGACAGCTTGTCGTCACCAAGCCTTGACACTGAAGTATGTGAAGGTTGAGGTTTGAATGTTTGCTACGTTTATGAAAAAACAACCCATCTAATATGTTTTAACTAGGTATATTCTACTAATAGAGGTCCTAAAAAAGGATTAAAGCTACACATAACCGACTAGTAAATATCTTCACAATTACTTTTGGGCAGGTATCCAGTATTTCGAAGAGGACTGGCTCCCCGTCGACGAGTGCTTCGTGTTTGTACTTCATATCTGAAAAAATTAAATTCAATGTTACATCAAACACAGTTTTTTCCTGGTTACTTACCTACACAGTCTAGTCTACTATCTACACAGAACACTTTTCCAGAGCTCTAGTCACAACATTTTCAACAAGAACGTGTAAACATGATGTAAGTGTGAAACTAATAATGCAATGGGTTGCCGCTATACAGGTAAATAGTACAAAAATATGTTTATTAGATTTGCACAGGGATACCAACGAAGCTCAGTCGTGCAGTATGACCACATGAGCGACTTTCCGTATTTTTTCTCATAATATTTAAGCTGAATTGATTTGAAATTTAAGAACTTCTCGTGCATAGAAACTTTCATTTATAAAATTATAACAAAAATAAAAAAACCGAAATTAAAACCAACTTTGAACTTTTTTTTTCAGTTCTCATCGATTTTTCAGCTCATTCTAATGAAATAACGTACATTTTTCAGTACAAATTTGTGCAAAAATGTTGCAAATTAAGGTAACAAAGAACTAGGACAACAAAGAGTATATATATATATATATATATATATTAGCAGTTTTTATCGATTTTTCAGCAAATATTAATGAAATTTAAGTCATAATTTTGTGCATACTACATTTTTTAATGTTCTAGTTTACCGTTAATAAACTTCTTTTGATTATAATTCCGCCAAAAATTTAAATTAAACGATTTTCAGCCTTTTTAGCCATTTTTAGTGATTCTTGAGCATCTTTTTCGAAATTTAACCAATTTAGTGCTCAAAAAATGCTGGCCAACGAACTCATTTCCTTTGGAAAGCTCGATTTTTTGGCGCAAGAACAGAATTTTTATCTCAATCCTGTGGAGAGTTATCGTCTGGAAGGACAAACACACACACACGCACGCGCGCACGCACGCACGCACACACACACACACACACACACACACACACACACACACACACACACACACACACACATACATATATATATATATATATATATATATATATATATATATATATATATACATATATATATATATATATTATATATAGTAGAGGTGGTTTTCTTGAGGATCAGTCATAAGTCATTTGATTTGCCAAATTTTCGGTAAAGTTTATTACCATTTTCAAGGCATAGAGTAGTATACAGTTCAGTTTTTCACAAGTAGCACAAACTTATAGGAAATTTCGACAGATTTGTAATATAGTAAATGCTGTACTGTTAGCTCGAGAGCTTTCTACATACGTAGAGTATGTAGAAAGCTCTCGAGCTAACAGTACAGCATTTACTATATTACAAATCTGTCGAAATTTCCTATAAGTTTGTGCTACTTGTGAAAAACTGAACTGTATACTACTCTATGCCTTGAAAATGGTAATAAACTTTACCGAAAATTTGGCAAATCAAATGACTTATGACTGATCCTCAAGAAAACCACCTCTACTATATATATATATATATATATATATATGTATATATATATATATATATGAAAAAGCGTTAAACTCTAGGAGATTCGTTTCAGAATGCCAAAAAACAGATTTCAATGGAGAAAATTTTTGAAAATTGTGTGTTATATTGTAGGTACTAGAGACACGGCAGAATATGTGAAAAACAAACACTTTTTAATTTTATATTACACAAAAACTAATTGGTTGATACCTAATTGAGAACAGACACAAAATACAAAAACATTTTCATCACTTCTGTAGTTATGTATCCAAGACTGGATAAATACATTTAATAACAATAACTATGATAATAATGATTTGAGTGACTTTCAATATTTTGATCTTAAAATTTTTCGACGATAATTCGCTAAAACGGAAGTTGAAGTAGAACTTTGTCTAATTCCACGAACATTAAGAGTACCTAGGTACTTGAATGATGAATCGATTTCGACGTTTTTGTCATAACCGTTATAACAGATCTAAAAGTGTAACTCGTTATTTCCGTAGAATTAGACAACATTCTTCTTTAACTTCCGTTTTTCAATAAAATGGTTTTCCACAACTCTGTCGCGAGTGATTTAGTTCGTTTTTTCTTATGTCTTCTAAGCTAGGCTAAGACTATGCGCAAGAACTTGTAGGTTGTACGTACTTACCACCCTGGTGATCATATTCTCCTATGTATCTTTTGGTGATGAATCTCACGGTAATTGCTGAAACATAAATTTTTATAAGAGTTGTTTATTTATTAATTCATGAAGTATTCTCATCTATATGTTACATTAGTCACATATGTATATTGAATTAATTATTCGATATGTATATTTAGGTACATACAAAACATTCATGTACCTACATACGTAAAAATGTACACTTCAGGAAATCCGACTAATTGTTTGTGAGATTTACCAATTTATTAGGAAGGTACCTACCTATATTACGAACGCATTATATTATGCGTGTACCAATCTTTAGGCACTTTTTGCTTCCTCACAACCGAAGGTGAGTCAGTCAGTCAGTAATTCTTTATTCCTAATCAGGGTTGCCAGACTCGAAGAAGAAAAATACTGCAGATGTTAACAGAAAAATACTTTAGAAATACTATAGATTTTTCCATTAAAAAATGCAGTATAATACCATACATTTTAATCAAAAACCGTAGAATACTGTAGATGGGTCTATTAAAAAACAATATAAATTAAAAAGTAAATTAAAAATTAAAAAGAATATTGCGGTCAAACTGGTATGAAATTCAGGGAAAGAATAGACGAGAATCAGGAGGATTTCAAGGAAAATAAGGGTAAGTCTACATTTGCGAAACATCTTAAGGAATCCAATCATAGTTACAATTTTGATTTGACAGACAGACAGTTCGTAGAATTTCTTCATTATTGTTCAAACCGAGGTATGTTGAATGTACTTGAGAAATTCGAAATTATCTAAAGTGACAGATCTGGTAAATGTTCAAATGAGGATATACCTCAATATATTTCACCACTGATATGTCCATTTCTATAAAGCTTGGAATTATCCCTTCACATTGTTTGCACTTAATTGGTTGTACCTCCTGCCACTTTCCTTTCACTTGACCAATGGGAATCAATCTCCCTTCACCTGTGACTATAAAAGCTGTGTCCTTTCTAATATGTGTTCAGTTATTGTTTGTTACTGATGATGGCCTAACCGTCGAAATCGATTTAACATTGTAACTCTTTATTTTTCGAGGAAATAGACAACGTTTTTTTCACTAACTTCCGTTTTCAAAAACAACTTAGCACAGAATATTATGATGCTAAGCCAGAGGGATTAGCACAGAAGACGATGGCCCCCATCATTGAAATACCTTACATGTATTTATACACTTAGGGGCTGGGGAGGGAAGGAACCTCTAAAAAAAATAATCAGTAACAAAAATAACGTTGAAAAAATGATATTTCCCACAAAACTCTTGCTTTACTTTACCCCGACGACTGAAGGAAGGAGCCGCTATACCGAGACAGTAGAACACTTCGTCAAGTCTAACGAATAACTTTCGAAATGAACGACAAAATAGAACTTCACCTCCAAAACAGCTAAAGACACTGAATAAAAATTTGAGTGTCATTCGCCTTATAATCCTGCAAATTACAAGTTAATTTGGTACCTAAAACAAAGAAGGTGTGAGATTTTAGTCACGATTTCATTTTTTAAGGTTTCCTTTTCATTAAAAAAAAAGAAAAAAAGCGAAATATTGGGGAATATATTTTGGGGAATACATTTTATGACATCCGAGTACCTACGTTTGAGGTGAAGTAGCGTGAGCGGTGGTCCTACACAATGGATACCCTGCTCAGGAAGGTAACCTTGCGTTCACGCGTGGCCTCCCCTTCTTCTCAGCAAGTTCTCTATTATAAACACTGTTCAAACAAAATGGGTGAACTGGGCCCCGTTTCGCCGAAAGTACAAAGAATACAAATCTAGAGGGAAAAAATTCCGGGAAGATTGCAGAGGTTACGAGAGATGGATATGTCTAATTTTTTCTCCCGTGAAATATGTGTTTTGTGTCTCAAGTTAAAAATGTCTCAATTATATTAGCCAAGTCAGCTGATCAGAAAATACCCAATCATTTCAATCTCTTAGTGTCCCAGAGAGTCTCTCTATCAAATCTCAACTTCCTAGGACGAACAGGAGAGATTTTAGCTCACTTAGCTGATTAGGAAATCTCTATCTCTATTATTTATAAGAATGAAACTCCGTCTGTTTGTCTGTCTGTCTGTCTGTCGTGTCTATGAACGGCCAAACGGCTGAGTGAGCCGGATCTACGAGTGGGGGGATCTTTTTGGGATTTTCCGATAGGGTGTATAAGCGAATTTAAAATTTTCTAATCCCACCCGAACCATGGGCCGTAGGGCGGGAGGGGGGTCGAAGTAATAATGTGCGCTTTTTCCACTTCCCCGCTTCCCCTACCCCTCTAAACGGCCGTTGACAATTCCGGAAAAATACGGGTTTCGTAGGTTTTCCTACGAGGAAGACGACGGCGCGATCGGATCGCGAAAAAAGTATCGGGAAATGCGTCAAAAAAATGTCGTTTTCTCGAAAAGTCCGCCGAAAAACTTGGTTTTTTCCGATTAAAATATACCCCATAAAGGTACGTTTTTCGGAACGGTTTTCGCGGGCGAAATACAGCTTTGGGTCCGCCGAATCTGAATCCGAAATTGGATATCGAAAAAAGTGACGGGCAGTCGGTCAAATCACGAGCGGAAGCGAGGCGAATCGTTAAAATTACATTTTTAATCGACCCCGCCGCCCATTTCACAACGGAAGGGACTCGACTTCTACGCAATACCTTGCGAGCAGGCCAACGCACGCGCGCGTATAAGGATGGAACTTTCCCTTTCGAGCACCATTTCAACAGAATAAATAGGTACGGGTTTGTCCTACACATATACAGCAATGCCTTGCGAGCGAAGCGAGCAACATCCCCAAATAAACTTTTTTGTGGTTCCACGTAGTTTTATAAGATTTAATTTGTTTGTAAGAATTTCCAACAGAAAAAAACGTCTGCCAAGTTGGGTGGGCAGTATAACTTCCTCCTACAAATCGAGACCGCCGCCGTTTCACAATGTTGCTTACCAGAAGGGACTCGATGACTCATTTCAACAGAATAAATACGGGTTTTTTCCTACACATATACAGCAATACCTTGCGAGCGAAGCGAGCAACATTCCCTAATAAACTTTTCGTGGTTCCACGTAGTTTTATAAGATTTAATTTGTTTGTAAGAACTCCCAACTGAAAAAAACGTCTGCCAAGTTGGGTGGGCAGTATAAATTCGGATTTTTTCCTACAAATATACAGCAATATCTTGCGAGCGAAGCGAGCAACATCCCCGAATAAACTTTTTGTGGTTCCACGTAGTTTTATAAGATTTAATTTGTTTGTAAGAATTTCCAACAGATATAAACGTCTGCCAAGTAGGGTGGGCAGTATAACTTCCTCAAGCGAGCGAAGCGAGCAGCATCCCTTACAGAAGTTAAACCTACCCTTAGAGATCTACCGTTTGCGAGCGAAGCGAGCAGCATCCCCTACAGAAGTTAAACCTACCCTTAGAGATCTACCGTTTGCGAGCGAACCGAGAGCCATTTCAACAGAATAAATACGGACTTTATCCTACACATATACAGCAATACCTTGCGAGCGAAGCGAGCAACATCCCCGAATAAACTTTTCGTGGTTCCACGTAGTTTTATAAGATTTAATTTGTTTGTAATAATTCCCAACTGGGAAAAACGTCTGCCAAGTTGGGTGGGCAGTATAACTTCCTCAAGCGAGCGAAGCGAGCAGCATCCCCTACAGAAGTTAAACCTACCCTTATAGATCTACCGTTTGCGAGCGAAGCGAGCAACATCCCCTACATGATTCAATTGCGAGCGAAGCAAGCAACATTCCCTACATACCACACTTTGCGAGCGAAGCGAGCAACATTCCCTACATACCACACTTTGCGAGCGAAGCGAGCAATTTAATGGGGGGTCCGGGGGGCTTGCCCCCCGGCTGGACGTGGAGGCGAGCGTAGCGAGCCGGAGCGGCTAGTAGCCAATAATTGCAATCGTCTCTTAGTGTCCTAGAGAGTAGGTATGCCTATCGCTTTCTCCCAACCAAACTATTATCAAAATTTAAGCAAAATCGAACGACTTGGGTGTCAACAAATAGAGCATAATGGAAATTGTTTGCGCATGCGTACAGTGAAGTATCGATTTGGTAACTGTTAGGGGATCATCTGCAACCTAACCCGCGCCTTGCCTGACAATTTCACCAAGGTCGGATGAAAACTGTGGAAATTAGGGTCGTTACAAGGATTTTGCATTGACGCATGCGAAGTAGCTATTAATGATACAATCATGTTGAAATTGATATGAAATGATTATATCGTTATTCTCCAACTATTATCCAAATTTGAGCGAGATCGGACGACTAGGGCGTGATAAAATGGTGCTTGATTAACGTTTACGCATGCGCAGAATGAAGTATTGATTTGGCAACAATGAAACTGATAGGGGACCATCTACAAGCTAACCCGCGCATTTTCTGACAATTTCATCGAAATCGGATGAAAACAGTGGAAATTAAGGTCGTTACAAGGATTTCACTTAGGCGCATGCGCAGTAGCTATTAACCATACAAACATGTTGATATTGATGTGAGATGAAATTGTCATCCCTCAACTATCATCCGAATTTGAGCGAGATCGGACGACTAGTTCGTGAGAAAATGATGCTTGGTAGAATTTACGTTTGCGCATGCGCAGAGTGAACTATTGCGTCAAGAATTATGAAACTGATAGGGTACCGTCTACACCCTAGCCCGTACATTCCCTGAAATTTTCATCCAAATCGGATGAAAACTGTGGAAAATAAGCTTGTTACAAGGATTTGCGGATGCACGACAGATACACACACACATATATATATACAGTCACGGAACCAAAGTTGTTCAAAATGGCCTAAAACGTAACATGCGAGTGGAAATTTTGATTTTGGAGACCAAAAATTTTTTCTTCTCCTGAAAGTGAAAACAATGCTTCCTCTGCCTATAGGTAGACAAAAAATATCTCGGAATAGGATATACAAATGAAATAACGTAAGAAACCGACAAGCTCCGGCCGGATGCAAGACCACCCCTACATTTTGCAGTGTCATCAATGTGTGATTGTAGTTACATTTATTTAAATTGTTGGGTACCTATTCATGATTATGACGTCGTGTACCTATATATGATGCATAACAACCACGAAAATACCAAAAGTTCACGAAAAGCTACTTTTATTGAAATTTGTAGAGATATTGATTTTTTCAAAACTTAAATTTCATCCCATGAGGTGGATCGGAAGTGATGCTGAGGTTTCAGGCACATCCTCGTAGGATACGTAGTTTTACAATATATCAAATAGGGAATATGACGTTTTCTCACGTCGCCTGGCAGGAGTATTGGCTGATAAGTGGTCACGACCCTTTTCACACATACTGGGATGGATGAAAGTGAAAAGGGCAGTAGTAAGGGCAAGTCTCCATGAGACTACGCGAGACCAGGAAGAAGATTAGGTCCCTGGGATTGGAAGACGGAGCTGCCCAACCACGGTGTGACAGCCAACTCTTCAAAAATCACGAATAAAGAAGAAGAAGAAAAAAAAAAGTCCAGTCATGCAGCATGACCCCATGAGCGAATTTTTGAAGAATATTACCGATTTTTACAATCAGCGAACGGCATTATTTCGATTTTTGACTGATTTTTCAACTTTGAAATTTTTGAAAACTTGATACATATTCTTATAGGAAATTTTACGCTGATTCCGAATATACCACATGTTAGTATGCTGAAAAAATTATTTCGCACGACAAATCGCAAAAAACAGGCTATTTTGAAATTTTTGACTACATTTTTGAAAATTTCAACCCGAAGATGTAATCCGATCAAGCTGGCCAACGAACTTGAACTTTCGTTTTGTGCCCTTAACATTTTAAAATTTGTTTGAAGTTTCTAGCACAATTCTACGGACAGTTATCGTCTGGAATGACACATACATACTTTTTTTTTTTTTTTTTCTTCAAATAAATGAACCTCCCCTCAAAGACGCCATTAAATTGAAAAATGAACAAAAAAAATAAAAAGTGGGGAGGACGCCCAGGTTTACCCGACGCCGGCTCTAGGGATAAGGGAAGTTGTAGGACGAGGAGGAAGAATGGGATGAAAGGATGTGCCCCTATAAAATGACCACCAGTTCAAGTAAGAACCCCTCAGGACGCGGGTGGTGATACCACGGAGTACTCCTGCCGAGATGCCCAACTCGAGTAACTCCGTGGCGCTTTTCCCGCACCACACCCCGCGCAAAACACATACATACATACATACATACATACATACATACATACGTGAAAGAATGCGTTAAACTTCAGAATATGATTCAGAATAGCCTGAAACGGATTTCTGCATAATTTTTTTTCAAAAATTCACATTCTACAAATTTTGAGGCGAGAGCAATAGCTTAATTTTCTTCAAAAATTCGCTAACAGAAGAGAAAGAAACCAGTGGGAAACAATTGAAAAAGCTGATACGTGACAATAAATGAAAAATATATAATATAAAAAAAAAGTGTGAGGTGGTGTTAAATCTATGATGGATTAGTCTTATACCAAATTGTAGTTCAGTCTTGCAACTCAAGCATTAAATATAACAAGCATGAATCATAGCGTAGCTTATTGGTTCAGTTATTCAGAAATTCGTTCGTGCGTAGGTGCTATAACAGAATGCTACAGGGAGGTGCGGTGAAAATCCGATGACAGTCGTTTCACAACCGCCATTCGATCTGACAGTTTGATTAAGTTATCACGCGTAACGTCCATCGACCATTGTCTCGATTTGGGGGGAGAGAAGCGACTCGATTCTCCTATTTATAGAGGAAAAAGAGGGTCATTGGAGCAGGCGATGCCGCGGCGGTCGCGATTTTCGTCTTGCCAAAACAAGAAAGCACGCACTTTGAGACTAGTAGATTTCAAAATTTCAAATCCTCAAGGAAAACGTCTGGTGCAAGGCCTTCACCTGCATCTCCCACCATATATTCAATCTGCTTGAGCAAAAGGTGTAATATCCAAGGTGTAATATCCAAGTTTTTGCATGCGCAGTGGCGTAGCTAAGTCATTTCTTATGGAGGGGCAACAGTCACGGATTTCGTTTAATTTTATCGCATTATATTTATTTCTAGTACTCGTTTAATAAAGTCATTCATATGCATATTCATTGGCTTTTGACATTTTATGTCTTTGCTATGGCACTTAAACTAAAAAAACGTCACGGAAAATTGCTTACGAAAATATTCTGATGAATTCCGCTAACTACCGAGTCGTTGCTATGGAAATGGTACTTCGCCGTTTTTCATCCCACAAAATTCGTTGACCATTCGTTCGAAAGCTCTTGATTTATCCAACCATAATGTGTTAACTACTTCGAAGTGCGTGGCCAACAAGCTGAGTTATGAGCATGGTTATTTGAATAATTGAGTACACTCAGGAGATCATTCTCAATAATTGATAATGTGAACATGATTGCAACCGCTTGTTAATTTCTGATGATTTCATTGAGCTGGTGTTTCGATAATTTGATTCATAGCAGGTGATCCGAATATTGCGAGAACGGTTTGATTTTTGAAGCGGTGGATTTTAATAGGTGATTTCTATACTTTACACTCTAGGAAGCTGTAATTTCGTTTGTAGCCTCTTTAGGACATTTACTTGACGATGTCCAGGGTCCGGATCAGCTGAGTGGCTCTTTGAGATTGCATACGAGTCTGCAACGAAAGACATAAAATGTCCCAATGTGTTGCAGACTCGTATGCAAGCGTTTCGTCTTTTTTTGTCATGATTTTAAATCACGTACGCTTTCATATTCACAAACCTACATACTGATTATTAAAGCATAATACTATTTAGAAGAAAATAATTACACAATTAACTAATCCGAACGTTAAAAACTACGATAAATACGAATAAGTACCGATGAACTGGGGAACACTAGGCCTGGGTATTATATTATTTTATATTAGACTTACTGCCTGTAAAATCATATCTGTGGGCGTTTCTCCCTTACAGTTTTATCCTCAATTGTTAGATCCACTTTTTCTGGACAATATCACACAATTGTGTTATATAAGAACGCGAAATAAAATACGGCGCATGAAACCGAGAGCGAGAAACATAACAAAATGTAAACAAACTCAAACCAGCAATATTCTATGTTAGAATATAAATATTGCTACAATAGAATATTTTAATATTCTCTATTAAGGGCACCCGTAGGCCTCTCCCCGCTACACAGTATTCCTGATGCAAGAGAGTCATTTTTCGGTACCTACCGTGCCTTTAGTTTTCGACGTATCGTCTTGAAATTTTAAGGGAAGTTTCACACTATAGTGATCTTCATTTATGTCGAGCCGTTTTTTTATAACTCAAACAGAAACGTTTTGGCAGCAGATCGAAAATTTGAAATATTTATTGCAGCTTTGTAAGGCTGTATTACCTGTTCTAATTTAAGTTTTCAAAAACGGTCCGAGCAAAATCTTCCTCTACTATCCCCGAACAAATTTCCAATGCGATCAATACCGACCGTACAACGTGTACCGATAGGTCAGAAAACGTGGTTTTGAGAAAACGCCATTTTAGTGAAAAGATAAGGATACCACCTCCTTATCTTTTCACTAAAATGGTGTAACCTGCTAGGATCTCTTAATCTTTGAATGCCGCTTGTTTTTTTCCATGCAAAGCTTTCAAACTCTTCTGAATATGAAAATAGGGTTATAACCTTCCAATCTAGATTTCACGTGATCCTAGGATTCATAATTTTGTTGTTGTTTCTAGGGATACGGACGGACTCGGAAGTCGGCTAAAAATCGGCTAAATTGTTTGTTTTTGAATGCATCTACCCACTCAAACCCTTATTGTGATATACCAAAATCTTCAGAATTTAATGAAGTTTTTTTTGGTATAAAAAACTCAAAATTTAAGTTTTTTTTGCAAATGTTGCCCTACGGGTGCCCTTAAACTATTTCAATTACTACTGTAGTCTTCAATTTATTGTATTTTCGCTTTGTTCTAACTGCGATTTTATACGTCAATGGTATGATTTGTAACATATACCAACAATAAAATATTGATCAAAGAATTAGAGAAACTGTTTTGGATCAAAGCTCCAAGCGCGAACAGGTAGGCAGTGAAAAGTGGGGAAGTTCGTAGGGGAATTTCGGTGGATACTGAACTATGGATATTTTTCTAGGAAAACTCGGCCCTTCGGGCCTCGCAAGGGGCTCCGCCCCTTGACCCCGCCAGGGGGGCTTCGCCCCCCTGGACTCCCCCCCGATGTTATTACTTTGAGCCTGACTGCTAAGATGTAAAAAACATGGAATCACCTATTAAAGTATAGAAAAGTATAGAAATTACCTATTAAAATGATTTAACCACCGCTTCACAAATCAAACCGTTCTCGCAATATTCGGATCACCTGCTATGAATCACATAATCGAAACACCAGCTCAATGAAATCATCAGAAATTAACAAGCGGTTGCAATCATGTTCATAATATCAATAATTGAGAATGATCACCTGTGTGTAAACAATTATTCAAATAACCATGCTCATAACTCAGCTTGTTGGCCACGCACTTCGCAGTAGTTAATATAGTATGGTTGGATAAATCGAGAGCTTTCGAACGAATGGTCAACGAATTTTGTGGGATGAAAAACGACGAAGTATCATATCCCTAGCAACGACTCGGTTGTAAGCGGAAATCATCACAATTATTGGCGCTACTTTCATCTCACTTTATAGTCTCACTTTTTGGCGGGGGATCCATCGCTAAAACATGATTCCATGTTAAAATCGCAGATGGGCTAGCCCCCGAGGGTAGTGGGGAACGACTTGATTTCGATTTGTAGTATCCACATCTCGTTTCGTTGACTTAGTGATTTTATTCCTCTCCGTGGAGCTTTATAATATCCACTCTATTTTGCCCTTACACAAACTAGCCTAATTAGAATTTCTCTAGTTCAAAGGGCGTCTAAAGTTGCTAGGCAACCGGATCCGTATAATAAAAGTAGCAATTGTGTTTTACTAATCACATTCTCCAATTGAAGGTGTTAGGTACTGATATTAGAAGCGTAAAATTATTAATTTTAATTGTATTCGTACAACGAACTTCTGCATCCTCTATGATTGTTGGAGGGGCTCTGCCCACCCTGCTCCTCCTCAAACTACGCCATTGTTTACGTTATTTATTTCAATTATAAGTGAAGGAGAATTTGTTTATTTTTTAAGAAAGTATTTTTAGAATTTTGAGCAAGGCCTCGGGCTGAATTTTTATTTTATCTGAAAGCTTTTCAAGTGTGGTCGTTTCGGCTGGGCTTTCATCTTCAAAGCTCGGGACTCCGATCGAAAATAGAAATCGATAAGACAATAGTCTTCCAATAGGGATCTTGAGTGACTGGGCTGTGGTATAACGTGATGGCCTGCTCTCTTCCAATCTTCTTGAAGGCAAGTTCTATAAAAGAACTCGTATAACTGTGCTTTTATATTATATATGTATACCTATACTACGTAGGGATATACAGGGTGGCCCCCAACTGGAAAAGTCTGGGAAAACCTGGAATTGTCTGGGAATTTCGCTAAAACAGTAAAATGTCAGGGAATTTTTGTAATGAAAATTTTTTGTAATAATTCGGAGCGTTCTTAGGTACATTCTAACTCCTAAACAATCGAACTTCAACAGCCTACTTTATCATACTTATACTTTCTTGGATTATACAAATGTCAAAAATGGTTATCAAGAGTGGTGGTTAAACTGCTCAAAGAGTAACACGCAGATACATTGTGAGATCGATATGTCTTTGGCTCTCCTGGCTACTACACAACTAGTACTAAACCAGGTGTGAGAAAAATCAGCAGAGTATTGAACTAGGAAGCATACCAAGAGGAGTAGTGGATTGATTCATTGGGGGTTGGTTCATTGATTCGTTGGGGTTGGTATCAGGTCATTAAGCGAATAAGTACAATGCCGGTTCAAGTCCTTGCCAAATTACCAACGGCTTTGTACCGAGTATCCTGGAAAATACCAAATTTTATCGGCACAAGGTATTTTGGGACCTTAAATTATCAACGCGACATAATTTCCGGTGAAATTAGGGTGACTTTGTCTATTACCCTACAATTAATTTGAGGTTTATGGCCGATAAACGAAGCAATCATCGGCGGAAAAGTATAGTAGAAAACGGAATCATGTTCAGAACATGCCAAAGCATATTATCCGACCATAATAGCATGTTTCTAGTACAATTCTTAACCAGGCGACAGCATTTTCGGTGAAATTTTCGATTTTTACTTATCTTCAAGCAGCGCCCTCTGCCAGTTTACCGGATAACTAGTGAACGGAGCGTAAAATAAATAAGTTCATCGTGTTCAGCGCATGCGAAAACCCATAAATTGACCCAAAAAAATTGAAATCCGTCCCAAATAAATTGAGCTAACTGCCCGAAAACGTTACGCGGAAGTGTCACGAAATTTTTCTATGATTTTCACGTACAACCAAGCCGTTGCTGGGGGAATGAAAGTTATTTGGTTTTCACCGGACAAAATTCGTTCTCCATTCGTTGGAAAGCTTTTAATTTATCACGCATTTCTTTCGTACTTGTTCTTCTATTCATGTCGTAGTTTTATATTTATTTATGTTATATATGGATATAGTAAATAATGCCGCTTGTTGCCGCACTAGAACAGAAAATTACCTACCGGGGTACTTCCTTCTATCTTCGATTAGTAAAACGTTTTTGTCTAAGTTTTAAATTTATTTACATTTACGAATTAGCGGGAAGAAATCATGTTCCATGTTGTAGCATTTTAGCCGAAGGCTCAAAGCGGAAAGCAACCAGAGGGTCAGTCAAGGCGCGGAACCCCTTGTGAGGCCTGAAGGGCCGAGTTTCTTTGAAAATTCGTTTAAATGACAATAAACAATATTTTTTGATTTTGATATTTTTTGTCAGGGAAACCAGAGGTTCGGTCAGGGAAAAGTCAGAGAAATTTCAAATTTCAATTTGGGGGCCACCCTGGATATATTATCAGAACTAGCTAAAAGTTCTTAATCGACATAAAAATAAATAAATAAGTAGAATATATTTAGAATCTGTCGCATAAGAGCGACACAAATCAAAATCTTCAGTTTAGCGAATTTTCATAGACAAAATGAGCTATTTAGATGGCTTCAAAATTTAAAAATCATGCAACATGATCGTATGAGCAAATTTTCGTATATTATCGTGCTTTTTCAGATTGAATTAGTAAACAGTTTTCAAAATGAAGTCAACACTTTTCAAAATGATTTAAACAATTTACAAAATAAAATAAAAAATTTTCAATATGAATTGAACGGTTACAAATGAACTAAATAACACTGTCTTTCAAATATTAATGAAGGGGCTGCATTGCAGCTGCCGCTGGCAGGAGCAAGAAATAGTGCATAACATAATTGGCACAGTCTACGGACGTGACTTGAGGTCTGGATAATACGTTTCTCACAACTGATTTTATTTTGGAGAAGGCGTATTCCACTGGGTTCAGCATTGGGGAATACGGTGGCAAAAAATGTAAATTCATGTTTAAAGAAGGCGCTAATTCTCAAACTTCCACAGAACAGTGTATTCTAGCTGTCCAGCAGATAGATATTGCCGTTCCCGTGTGTATTGTCTCGAAGCTCCTCCGAAAATTTGGCAAATAACTGGGCGTTCGTTGTTCCTATCGTAATTATTTTCTGATGAACAACTCCTTGAGAGTTTAACGCCAAAATTAAAGAAGCATTCCGTCCTCTTACTCTGGGAACGGAGACCACTGCTCTTGTGTTCACTTTAGATCGAGCCTCGGTTCGCATGAGGTGTAAATTGAACCCAGACTCGACTATGAATATAAATTTGTCCCTGTTCTGGGGGGCTAGTTCGTTTAGATGAAGAGCATATATCTAAGCTGAAGGGTTCTCTCACAGTTCATCCGATCGATTTCGATGGTCGCTTTGTTTTAAAGTGATCCTAAGCTCACAAAGTCCGTTGTCGATCGTCGTTACACGCAATACTATGTTGTTCTCTGCCAACTTCTCATGAATCGCCTTGAGGGTTGTGTCGGGAGCACTCTCTACCGCATTTTCTATTGCAGGTGTGAATTACTAAATTAATTTCAACGTTCCCAAAAGAATTCAATCGTATGGTGGCATTATATCAACATCCTCCCACCTTGAAAATGAAAAAATAAAAAATCCTTCCTAAACCCACCCCCCTAAAACCCACCTTCCTAAAAATATCTCACAAAGTCAATTTCAGAGACCTAATTTTTCCTGCGATCTCAGCCTTTTTCTGGTTGGACGATAAGTCCCTTCGCGTCCGTTATTCAATCCTTTCGACTTACACCCTCATCACTTTCCTATACTTTCCATTCTCGACGTTGTGGTCGGCTGAACATTTGCCAGATTCATTTGTTCTAAATTAGTTTCATCATAATTTCGCTCTCGTCTTTCAATCTTGGCATCCAACTTTTGTTTTTCCGCTCTTGGCGCCAGTTTATCAATTATCTACATTAACTGCAGGATCGCTATACTGAGTGTAGTGCAATACTCCAGATAAAGAATATGAGTCGTTTATCAATGCCGAATTACCTAGCCGATAAATTCAGATAATTCAGATAAATTCTGTCTGTCAGATATTGCCATTAGCATCCTCATTGGTGTCCGTAGGCGACAAAATAAGGCCGATTTACACATGGAGCTACCACAGAATAAAGTAGAAGCTACATTTTCTTTATGGATCGACTATTAAAAAAACCGGATCTGACGTCCACAACACAACAGTATCCATCATGCAATCAAACTCGGCAAATGAGAAACCACCACATTTTTTCCATCTGCTATTTGCTTCATTTCTAGAGAGAGAAATACATACACGAATGAATACATATGAATGAATTATTGAATACATATAATATATACAAATAATGAATACTTATGAATGAATGATTGTAATCAGTAAGTTGTGGACTTAATTTCATCTTCGATCTGTGTTAGAATGTAAAGAACGGTAACTTTGTCTAACCGAAACTCTTTAACCAAAACTTAGTCTGTTTTGTTTAGTACCTGGTTTTCTGCATGCAGAGTTTGTAGAGCTGATTGATAACGAGTTCTTCTTGTTTTAGGCTGGTTTCATTGTTACAGTCGACAGGGGAGCTATTGACACGAATCAATGTTTTCCATGAAGTGGAGAAACTGGTTAACATTTTCATTATAAATGTTGGTTGAAACATTTTAGGATTGACCTTAAATTAACTGTACTAATTGTATCTCTGAATAATTGTTTCAAATTGACTTTAGTTTTCGCTACATAGTCATGTTAGATTCATCAGTTTACAGATTTCTCTGAACAGTTTGGAGCCGACTTGGTTTCATTCAAATATTTATGTAACCTTGGCAATAATCTGACTTTGCCGGATTTAATTACAATAATAGATTCAAATTGCATCTGATTAGTAGGAAGTAGTTCTAATAAGTTCATGGTCTTCCCTTATATTCTCGACGCCAACCCTAATTGAGATTCAAACGCAGCTGCTAAAATAAACGTCACTAGAAAGATCCAAAATGGAAACATGGAGAACGGAATGTTACTACGTAATCCAAGTTGGTTTGATCGTAAAAAGCTATAATTAGGTTTCTGTAAACAATAGAACTGAGAACTAGAACATCCAATAGGAAGGCTCTCTTCATTTTCTCAATTCTTGGTACTGTTTACTTCTGCTTTCAAGATCGGAAGTGTGACGTCTTATCTTCTTATTTCTCTATTTTTACGTTAGTCGTGAGGGGGGGGGGGGGGGGGGATAGAGGAGGGGGCAAATTATGTTTCTTTCTAATGTAAGGCCTTAAGATTTAGGCTTGATTGCTCGCCGAATGAGCGGAGGTGAAACATTAAGAATCGTATACGGTATAATTTATGCTTTTTCGCCGTTTCCAATTAGTATATGAGAATTAGTTCATTAGTTTATTATTTTGTGTATTATTGATCTATACTAATGGGAAAGTAAAATGTCTAACTATTGATCAGAATTTCGAAATTATAGTTTATTTTTTACTATTGTAACTTGACTAGCTTCATTACATTATTTTGGTTTATTATTTTCAATAATGAACCATTGTATTCGACCAAGAAAAAATAAATTTTAACACCCCCTAAAGATGTTTTGATTTATTTTTCAAGATGCGTAGAATCCAAAAACGCTGCAAATTATTACACAAAGGTTTAATATTTCTGTAGTAGATAGCCCTTCTACACAGTTCATTGGTCTATAATTATCATTAAGCCCCATATACATATATCTAGTAAATGATCAAAACTTGGTGCAACGTGCCTCCCGAATGGGTTCACACCTTTGCAGCTCAGTACCCCACAGATTTTTACGGTTTATGGAAGGTGAATGTTGAAAATTTTTCTAAAAATGTCTAAACAAAACAAAAAACAGATCAGTCAAAAACAAAAGGCAGGTCGAAAGGGAAAGAAATTAGCCTCAGAGGCCCCATCAGCTATTCAGTGATCCTCCGAACCTTGTAATTGTTTTTAAGGTGTCCCGTGCGAGATGTTTCAATTGTAATACACCTCAACGGGGGGGGGGGGGGGGGGGGGGGGTCCGGGGTGCTTGCCCGAATTCGCCTGGTTGGTTTTAATCGTAGATTTAGCACGTTTGATCATCGATTTATCTGAATCTGAGATGGTGAAACTGAACGTCTTTAATCAACAGCTGAGATCTCCGGTTTAATAAGTAAACTTTGATTAATAACTTTGGTGAAACCGACCGTTAGTTAGTAGAGTTAACTCGTAGTTAAGCCTCCCCCTTGATTAAACTTAGCTTCTTCCTGACACCCATCATTATTTTTTTCTTCTTCTGATGAGTCTTCATGCAAACCATGTGAGGTGAATACAATATCATTGTAGAGTTGTAATACGTAGCGTTGTTTATTCAAGAATGGTTACATGAGGCCTGGTATGCCCCATTTACCTCAGAAGAATGACAGATAGATTCCTTGTGTCGAATCTGAGGGTTCGTTATTTGAGCCAATTAGAGCCTACCCTACGACCCTAGTGGTCACAAAGTGTGCTATGCTTAGTTGCCCCTAGGATAGGTAACAGTTACCCCACCCTAGTTTACCCCATTACTGTAATACAGAAATCTATTCTGAAAACGATAGCCCGAAAGCCTCGTCGTTTCGGTTCCCAAGAACTCTTCAAATCGCTCCCGTTTTTCACCATTAACCAATTATACCTAAAAGTTGCACTCTGTTTCTTTCATAAGCACCCTGATTTTTTGAACTACCCTCGTACTTCGGCATATGGCCCACATTCTCGTGACGTCACGCCTGGAGTAGGTTCGCGTTTCAGCCAAAGTCGGCCATGAGACCGCTCTACGTCAATGAATCGCTACTCAACTAAACTATTTCTCACAAGAAGTTTGCCGTCTCACGGCAACATAATTCGAGGTTATAAGGCCATTTTTCAACAGTTTTGTTTTGAAAAAGTATAATATTGTAGCAATACAAAGTTTCAATTCGACTAAATGTTATAATAATCGTGCCTGCCAGCGCAATAATTGATTGTAGATTGCTGTCAACGATACAATGGAAGAAGAGATGACGATACCAATCTAACGTGAACGAGTTTTTATTTGGACTAGGAGCCTACTAACTATTGTAGTTAATCAGTGTCAGAAAACTAAAGAACTTCATTCGTTTAGGCTTCGAGAATAACTATTAACCTGAAAAATAGTAGAGAAAAGATGGTTGAAAATTCCTCAGGTGTCTGTACTGCTGTGTAGGTACCCAGCCATTGCTCAGGAAGCTTCATCAGCGTTTTATTATAAGTTCGTAGTACTATGCTTAACTGAGGAAGCTTTACTTGTTATATTGAATGAATAAAAGGAGAGATTTGATAGTTTGTCAAAGCAAACAAGGCAGGTTGTTGCTACACCAAGAAACATACTACTTAGGTAGGTACGTTCGTCCTACCAGATTTGCTGTTGGTTTAAAGTGCCTAAACAAAGTAGGTGGGTCGTTGCTTTGCTAACGAATACAACCGCTGATTAGCAAGTTTGTCAAATATCGAATCAGGGAATATGCAACATGAATTAAAAACCTGCTGCAAGGAAAAAACCTTGAAATGCATTCTTCTGAAGGTAAGACTTCATAAAGACGGCATTGGAAGTGCAGTTTTTGCGCGAGTTTTGCAGTTACGCAAATTTTAGGGACAAAAAAGGTAATTAGGTAGGTACCTAATTTCGTTTTTATCAATGAAGTACATGAACAAGTAATAATATTAGGAAAGTATGTAGGTATACCTTCCTTCTAGGTACTTACCTTTCCACATGTGATAGGTAGGTAGGTACTTACTATACCCGCCTAACAGAGCTCTCATAGCACACCCTTTCAGAATACCACATTCACAGTACTCTAAATTTTTAGTTTCAATTGATTCAAAGAACAGTTCTGAAAACTAGATAGGTAATCCACAACATCTTTGCGGCTGATGTCTGGAACATCTAGAACACTTGTATGTCAACTCCCCAACACACATTTCATATGGATATCTACCCCACGGATTAAATCTTGCGTTCGTAGCGTTTGAGGTCATCACCTGATAATAACTTGATGTAATTTGCATACAATGTATCACCTTACATATTACAAAAAATAATGATAATAAAAAAATAAATAAATAAATAAAATAAATTAAAAAATTAAAAAAAAAATAATAATTTTTGCATAGTTTACTTGTCACCATGACAGCAAGGTGAAATAACTTCGACTTTGTCTTGCCTCGATGTAAGGATGCGCTAGTGTCCAAGTCACGAGAATATCACCCACACCACTCGCCCAACTACTCGCCACCATACCGGTCCCTCTCACCTGCTTGTGGTCCACATCCCATCATGTTTATTATGGTTTCCCCTACATTCTTAGAGTTTTACCCAATCATCTCCAGACACCGGGAGAGCACTCTCGCATAAACTATAAGAAAAAAATTATCTCTTGGCTCATTTCATTGGTGCCAGACACTTGCAAAAACATTATGTGCTGTATCTATACATAAAGGACTAATTTAGGTTTTGTAGGTTTTACGATCTGTATTTGTATGTATTGTTAGTGAGTTTTTCGAATTGGTGAAGTTATTTATTTTTGTGTTAAAAATTTGGATTTTGTATTTAATACTTAATTTGTCTCCTCCCCCACACCGCACAGAGCCTGTCTCTTGGTGCTGGGGTAATTCCTTACAACCTCCACTTAGATTATTGAAGGCATTTATTTTGTACACGCCACAATGTTCATGCTTGTTTATTTTGACCTACCTGGAATTTAATTCATTCAGTTCACATGTAGTGAGTAACAGCCAAGTTTACTGTATGGGGTTTGATGGTTACATCACCATGGTTTGCTGGTCAAGTAGTGAAAGAACAGGCATACCTCTGTGGCCACAGGACGTGCATTTCCCTATGGTTCGCTGCGAGATCACTTCCTTTGGAGCTGAGTGTACATCTGAGCCGGTTTCTTGTGCTCCCATTGGGCTGCTGATGTTTCCCCCAATAAGATGTGTCATGTGCTAATCCCATATTGATGTTGGAATTTTTACGACTGGGAGCAATAAATACTATAGATAAATATTCGCCAATTGCAGTGTCAAGTTAAACGATTTTCAATTCATGAAGTCTCGCAATAGACACTTATTTAAATCAGGCGAAGTTTATAAACATACCAGCGGACATGTATCTTGGTTGAACAACACTATGCTCTTTAAAAAACGCATTCCAGGTTCTGCAGTGAGTGTTCTAGCTGGTCCGAATGATGCCTGTTTTGATATATCTCAATATAAACACCACCATCTAAAGACCCTTTCCCTCGGACAACGTCTATATTTACAGAGATAATATAACGAAGAACGAATGTTCTTTCAGTCTCAAAAACCAGCTGTCACTTTGCCACAGTCAATTAGTTAACTGTCCGACATGAATAGGATATTAATGCCTTGAACTCGGAGCTCTTTCTAAAACGAGCCTTTATCATCCCAACGTTTGATGCACCCATCTTGATCCACCAGCGTTGTCTCCTCTTAAGATTTAGTTTTGCTGATAATTCATGTTTCTCTTAACCCGTGCGGGAGATAAAGTTTTTTTTACTAACCTTGGAAAAATTACTCACTTCATTTTCAGAATTGTTAAAACTAACGATCTGCCTTTGTAGATTTGCGAACAATTTATAACTACATTATAAAGTATGTTTTACTTGATTGCTTGTTACATTTTCAGTTAAATTTATCATGACTATTACATTACTGCATTTAGATAAATACGTCAAACATTCGTGTTTGCAAACTAAGCTCATGAAAGTAAGTAAGTATCCTTTATTGACAAATGGTCAAAGTAATGGGTACCAGCCAACAAAAATAATAAGGATAAGAAAACGCTGCAAATTATTACCCAACGGTTTGATATTTCAGTACCTATTATATAGTCCTTCCAAGCAGAACACAGGTCCATAAAAAATACTTGGAAACCTAATGGCTATAAAAATAAATTAAACCGAAAGTAAACCGTACACGATATTTTCCAATGTATCGAAACACAAACGGTGGATACAGCTTTCGTACAATTTCCCCCTCCACGAGGGACATTTTATGTCTTTGCGCCCCCTCCCGCACGTGATTTGTTTGGTCTTAAAATTATGTCTTTACTTATATAAAGCTTGCAATCGTGTTCACAATATAAATTATTGAGAATGATCACCTGTGTGTAAACAATTATTTAAACAATCACGCTCATACCGCAGCTTGTCGGCCACGCACTCCGCAGTGGTTAACGTAATATGGTTAGGTAAATCGAGAGCTATCCAACGAGTGGTGAACGATTTTTGTACGATGATAACTGGCGAAGTTAAAGTTCCGTAGCAACGAATCGGTACCTACGTGAAAATCATTAGAAATTTTTCATAACGCTTTCTTCGTCACACTTTTTGAGTTATGTGCCATAGTAAAGACATTAAATGTCAAAAGCTGCAAATTATTGCACAAACGTTTACTGTTTTTCTTGCTACAACCTTTCACATAAATTCTCTGTCCAGAGCCACAATAAACGGCCATGGATGTAGTTAATTCTTACGAATACTTGGGGATTTCATTGACCCCTGGGCTAGACATGAAACCTCATCTGGCTAAAAAGTTTAAGTTTAGCAAAGACGGGCCTAAATACAGTGTAGTCAAAATTGGTAGAAAATAACCGTATTCCAAAGTCAGCTAAGTTTAAGACTTTCAACTAAGTAAGCAGAACGTGTTATACTATGGAAGTCAGATTTGGGGGTATGAAAGTCATGACTTGGTTGACAAATTACAAAAGTTTTTCATTAAGAAGCTATTGGCGTTACCTCTGAATACGACAGACTATATGATTTATTTAGATTCCGGGGTTGAACAACTGTACTTGCATACTTTTGATTTATTTATAAAATACCTGGTAAGAACTAAATCACTCGCGACGAAGTTGTGGAAACCCATTATAAAACGGAAGTTAGTGAAAGAACGTTGTCTATTTCCACGAAAAATAAAGAGTTACAATGTTGAAATCGATTTCGACGGTTAGGCCATCATCAGTAAAAAACAATAACTATTGTTATAAGTTATACAATATTGTACACTATGTTTACAATATTGTAAATAAGTTATTGTTTGTTACTGATGATGTCCTAACTGTCAAAATCGATTTAACATTGTAACTCTTTATTTTTCGTGGAAATAGACAATGTTTTTTCACTAACTTCCGTTTTATACCTGGTAAGCCTACTGAAAAGTCCTACTACTGCATACACGAAAATTGTGGCGCTGGAAGTGATTAAATTGAAGATATCCTGGTACAAAATATGTAAGCAACTGGTTGAAATAAATTTTGAAGCTTTCGTTTTTGATAATCCGGAGGGTATACTAGTGCAATGGGGGAGATTAAGATTAAAATTGAAGAATGGATTTGTTGCGAAATGTAAGAATGATGCCATAGATACGCGTTTTCACCTACTTTATAGGCATTTAAGTTCCCCTACCTATACGGAACAAGAGACTCTTAGCCATGGCATAGTCAGAATAATATGAGAAATGTTAGATCTTAATTGCAAAATGTGGATAGAAAATAAGAAATATCCGTGTGCACTATGTAATGTAGGTGATGATGAAGGCGTAATTAACTTTTTGGCTGGATGCCCTATCTTAAGTAATATCAGGAAAACATACTTAGGTTCAAGGTTTCTGACAGTAGAAATAGCCATAGAGTACCTAAATGAAAAGAATTGGGTGAAGTTAACTGGTATGTTAAAAACGCCATGAGGTACAGAAGAGAATTGGTTGATGAATTTAATTTTTAACAGTTTGTTTTGTTATCGAATTTTTGTAGAATTTATGAGTACCTACTTATTCGTCTGTTGAAGTCATTGGCGGATGTAGGTCAAGCTGCTGGTTAATGTTATAGTTACCTCTGACGGAAATGCTGATGTAGACCCCAAACTTAGATTAATATTTTGTTCTCATAATTATTCATAATTCTTGTGCTATATATATATTGTTGTTGGTATTGGCGGTAAAGGACTGTTACCCCGGCTTACTTATAGCTTAATAGCTCAAGCCTTATAATGTTATGCGTAGATATTAATGTACTAATGTATATTGTTTAATAAAGCATTTCAAAATCAACACAAATCAGAGCCAGAGCCTCCGTAACAAAAACCAAATAATGAGAGATGATTTTTTTTTTATCATTCTAGTGAGCTAACTTCCTTTCTGCGTGGACTGCTTTTAAATGAAGAAATTGAAAAAGGATCGAGCCAAATCACACGGTGGTCCGCTGACTGATTTGAGGCCGTCTGAAATGCCGACGAAAACTGACTACAAGGCGGTGTTCCGGAACCTTGTACGAGTAGAAATTGACCCCGGGAAATCTGAGCTGATCGTATACTCGTACACGACGCAAATCAAACATTCAGTTTTCGGGTGTTGTAACACCCTGAATTATGGGCTCAGTGAAAAGTTTTTCTAGATATTTACTCAAATTTTTTGTTGAGGGGGAAGAGGAATGGGCACGGCTATGTGTCAAGGGTAGGGCTCATTTCACCTCCACACACACAAACACACATACACACACACACACACACACACACACACACACACACACACACACACACACACACACACACATATATATATATATATATATTATACAAGGTGGTTCAGGACAAAAGCGGAAAAAAAATTGCTTAAAACGACCCCAAATGGGGTAGAATGCGACCAACTGCACTTTTTTTAAATCTCAACCCGTTGCCGGGATATGATTTTTCAAAGTTTTTCCGACAAAAACACGTTTTAGACCACAAAAACCTCATTTTCTCCACTATCAATACACTTTTTTCAACTTTTGACCGCATTTCTGAAATCAGAGTTAAATTTCATACAAGAATATTGTTCTCTGGATCTTCAGAAGTCCAATCCTAAAGCCATAATCCTTGTTCGAACGTGAGAAAATGATAAAAAACTAAGTTTCCCGAAAATCTTCGAAGTTGTACTGTCTCCCAATAAATAATCTTGGGACTTATCAAACCTCACAAATTAATTCTTCATTCAAAGAGCTTTGAAACGATGGGGTCGCTTTTGAAATTTCCTTTCAGATTGGTGAAGTTATTTAACCTGGAAGATGAAAAAACGTGTTATCTTTTGGTTGTTTTTTCTTGATGGACGAGCTGGGATGAGGAAACAAATAAAAGCACGGCGGCTGTTAAAAACGACGAAGACTGCCTAATTGCATTGAATAGTTGAACTCTGTCTCTCATCACTTTGCTTTCTCTTTCATACAACTTAAAGAATATTAATTTTCGACAACTTAGGAAAGTTAAAAGTATTGTGACCAAAATGACCTGAAATTTGTGTTTTCTACGTTTTTCAGTGATAAACCCGTCAAAATTGAATTCTTATCGCTGCTACTTCACATTCTTACTCCAAAATGTGCCGATGTCTCCGATTCAGTTGTAAACTGCGATAAGATCTTTGGTGCAACCGGCTCTTGGACGTTAGGAATAAAGATTCAATGATTTACAATGCAAATATGCGCGAAATGCATTATCAAATCCTGGCCCTCCTTATGACGCCAGAGGACTATGTCACAGCACTTTAGTGACAAAATATTTGGCGTCGGCTGTTGGCCAAAGGGGAGCTCTCGAGGTTGTTGGCGACGTGAAAATGTAAACCCGCGGAACGCCCCAAAACAGTCGGCGTCTAGATTTAAAATTGGCATCTTTTCCGAAGAGGATAAAACGCGATTGCCCGTGGCTGAGGGCCAACTAGTATTTAGCAGGTAGGTTAGGTTCTGAAAGGTAACGCATCCCGCCAGCGGCGTTCCACGGCTGATGAGAGGTATCCGTGTTCGATCTCGTCTTCACTGCCAAGAAACAAGGGCATTCCGACACGTTTCCTCAAGCAGAATGTCGAACTATGTTCTTCCTTATTAGCGTAAATTGACCTCACTTTAACGATATTTTCTATTGTTAGGAATTCGGATAAGAAACCTTTCTTAACATCCCTCCCGGAAAAGAGTTGCAAGTAGGTACGTCTACAGTAAGACGAATCGTTTACAATGGTAGGAAGTAATACACCAGATTGACCGTACGTATAATATATACCATTTCCAAGTCAAATTGAGAATTTTCCAAACCAAATTGAGAATTTTCCAAACCAAATTGAGAATTTTCCAAACCAATTTGAGATTTTTCCAAACCAATTTGAGAATTTTCCAAAACAATTTGAGAATCCGAATTAAAATAGACACGATCCAAAAACTTTTTTGTTTTGTAACGTATGTTGTGCAATTTTATTCCTACTTAAAAGTTTTGATTTGCTTTGAAAAATTGTCACTTTGGTTTGGATGATTCCCTTCTCCTTTCTTTTTTAGAACATTCTTAGTTAGGAAAATTCTCACATTGTTTTGGAAAATTCTCAAATTGGTTTGCAAAAATCTCAAATTTGTTTGGAAAATCCTAAATTTGGTTTGGAAAATCCTCAATTTGGTTTGGAAAATTCTCAATTTGGTTTGGAAAATTCTCAATTCGACTTGGAAAAGCTGTATAAACCTTTTTCTTTTTTGAAGCGAAGCTTTTATACGGACCCCCGCTAGGAACGCTCGCCGCTCGGGGAGTCTCCCCGTGAAAATCGTCATGGCCCGAGCGTCAGTCATAATCCGAACGATCCCGATTCTACCCGAGGTCCCCCGGTCTTTCTTTATCTACTCTACGACGCCAATCATCACTTTCATAGAATAATGAGAACAATGAGAATAATGGTGTAGAAATTACTGAATGCACTTCTGATCTCGATGAACAGGCAGATAATTAAACTTTGAAAATGATTCGGAAATTGTATGTTATATATTGTATGTGAGAAGTATGCAATAAAACTGATTTTGCAAAAATTTAAGGATGCAAATTATTAAAATTATATGAAATTAATTCCAATTAGAAGAGATTGTTTATGAGTATGAAAATACTCATAATTATATTCTACGCTTTATGTTATAAAACTTCGCTTCCTTCGGGCATCCCTAGACGGCCCCATTTTTTTTTTTTATAATCAAATTTTTTATTTATAGAATGGTGGTAAGAAAATTCTTGTGAAACTTGAGCCTCCATAGACGTTCTACGTAGTGTTTGGTATTTTTTATTGTAGTCGCGTTGCTGCGCCATCGTAGAATCCTATTAGTTCTTCACAGCTTCGCCAGCGTTTTCGGGCTCCATACACGAACATGCTTGATGCACGCAAAATCGCAAAAGCCAATCTCGCGCGAATCCATCCACGCACTACATTTTGCGGTTGTCCCCACCGATCACTCAGTCGCTCAGCCAACACTTTCAGAAAACTCACCTCTGCGGTGCAAAATGAGCATCAACCGAACGGATCAGGGGGGTGAATGAAGATCGTCTATCTTCACAAGCTGCCAAATATTTTCTTTTCTTCTCTTCTTCTGCAGCAGTAAATCCATTTTTACTACAGGAAACGTTAGAGGGAGCGTCTGTGTCTGTGATACGAACGTCAAATAACGCCTCCCTCTGTGGTTCCCACACCCCTCTGCATACCAAATCCCCTTTGAGGCCTGGTGATTGCTCAGTGGCCTCTATGATAATCGGCTCCTTTACACAGTTGCCCCATACTTCTGTCGGAAAACCAATCTTCTCCGACCGTAGCATATATGCTACGAGTTGTATCTCTTATGATACTGTTACAACCCTCTCTATCTATGTGTGGATTTAGGCCCCCATTGCACCTCTGGGGCGTCCTAAGTCCATTACGGTAACAGAGCGTGGTTTGGATTATGCACGGCTGACGCCTAGTAAAACGATCCACTATTTTTGGGGCGTTAATGTTTTAGAACAAACATGGCCCGGGTTTCCAGTAGGAATACTCAATATACTCCCTTGGATACATAAATACTTTCATTGGTTCTTGATTATTAATTTCTCAATTTTCCCCCTTATATTATTTCTATTCAACTTAACTAATTTTCAAGGGCATTGTTCCCAAACCCAGGGCATCGTTCCCTATTTCATAAGTCCCCATAGTGTGCACCTTCCACTGTAAGTCTCCAAAGTTGAGCAAGTTATTTCCCCAGGGCATAGTTCCCATTTTCGTAAGTCCCCAAAGTGGGCAGCTCCCTACTGTAAGTCTCCTGGTTGAGCAAGTTATATTATTCCCGATTGTTCCAATCTTTCATTGGAGGTTAACTATCTAATGAATACTTCATATGAAGATTCATTGACAATCCATCCTGTTTTAATTTCACCTTTTTATCCTCAATCGCCAATGCAGCTATTTATTAGTGAGCATCAGTTCTCAACCAGTAAACTATTCCACCTAGTTTACATACTTGCTCTTCAATCAAGTATGTTTTTGAAGGGGAGGAGTGTGACAGTTCCCACGAGATCCAAGGGAATGCGCTGCCATCGCTTCGTTGTTTCCCAACGGGCGTCGGGCGCTTATTCCCGTGTTTTCGAAAGCCCGCGTTTGGCGATGGATGGGTGATCCTAGAACTGGAAAACCAATCTTCTCCGAACGTAGCATATATGCTATTAGTACGAGTTGTATCTCTTATGGTACTGTCACACCCCTCTCTCTCTATGAGTGTGGATTTAGGCCCCCATTGCACCTCTGGGGCGGCCTAAGTCCATTACAGATCCCTTACTTCATTAGGTCGCCGAGTGATTAGACCTCCGTTTTACAGCTTAATGCGTGTTTTACATCCATCCAGGGCCGCCACACCTCCAATTCGGGCCCGGGACCAGATTCTGTCACGGGCCTCCCCCCCCCCCCCCACCTTTTTTTTTTTTTTTTTTTTTTTTTGCGCCACTTTTACTAGAGATGGCTATGATAATTGTTTAAAAAAAAAAAAAAAAAAAAAAAAACTATTAAACCTTCTCTAACCAAACGAAAAATCATTTATACTTCCTACCAAGGTTCAGTGTTCGAATAAGAACACTTGAGGGGCTGAACTCTTACTACTTCACTAAGTTTTATTCAACATTTAATCAGAAGTAAAGTGTAACTTAAGAATTGAAAATTCAAGTATTCATACTCTAGTAATTACCAACCAATTACAAAACCATAAAAATGCCATAAATTACCTTGAAACAAAAATTCTATATCCAATCAGTCATAGGATTTTTATTTTAACTACTTTAAATACAATTGTTTGTGAATAGAGGGCGTATTCAGAAAAGTTCCAATTTACTCATTCCTCAATTGGACGATTGTGGCAGAAATTATGATTGACTAAATTTCATATAATCATTAATCAACCCATACAATTAACTTTATTTTAATGTTATGGACGAATTACTTAAAAAGGAAAGTCTCTGCATACAAGATGGCTGAAGGAAGTAATTGAAACAATGATTATGTTTGAAAGAATACATTTATTAATTTTGGAGAAAAAAAATCTACAAAAATATAATTGTTTTATTACAGTTTATCTACTTGTAATGAAGCTATGCAGTAAAGAATTAGATTTATAACAACAAAAGATACAAGAATTATTTAGTGAAAAAAATGAACCCATAAAAACAAGTTTTTAATGTAACTCTTTCTTTTTCTCATGTTCTCAGTTAATTTTATTGTTGTTTCAATATTTGGTAGTTTCTTGGCAACAGTAAATTGAAACAAAATCACATTGATAATAACTTAAATTAAATTGACAAGGAAAATCATTTAATATTTTATTGACCCTGGATTCGTTGTCATTTTATGCAGACGTTCAATAGTATCCTTCTCCTCCCTCCTCCTCCCCCCTCATCCTCCTCCTCCATCACTCCTCCCCCTCCTCCTCCTCACTCCTCCCTCATCCTCATCCTCCTCCCTCCTCCTCCGCCCTCCTCCTCCTCCTCCTCCTCCTCCTCCCTCCTCCTCCTCCCTCCTCCTCCTCCTCATCCTCCTCCTCCCTCACTCCTCCTCCCTACAATACACAACACGTGTAAGGTGTCCCATATTAAATTTCAAATTTTCGAAAATTTATAGTATAACTAACTTTTTCTTCGCGAAAATTTGATAGATTAAAATGTACGCTAGCATGAACTCGTGTGCAAAATTTCAGATCGATTGGATATCGGGAAGTGGGTTAAAAATCGATCTGAAATTTTGTCTCAAGAAAGAAAGCAAGCAAGCAAGCAAGCAAGAAGAGAATCGAAGTTAAAAGAAAGAGTTAAAAAACTATCAAAAATACGAATTAGTAAAATGAGAAATTTGTTTTGTTGAGTTATAATATCATTCTGTAATTGTAATTATAATTGTGGAAAACTTTTTAAATATAGAAAACTGTAATAGGCTATAATTTCATGTTTTATAAAATGAAACATTTTAAAACTAATAAAGTGAAGTGAAAAATGTATTTGCATTTGAAAAATACATGACAAAACACTTAAAACTTTCGTGCCTTTTTAAGTGAAAATTCTTTAATAACCTTAGAAAAGTCAAGTTTGGATGCTATCTTGTGCTTAATGCTGAGAATGGCAAGGGAATTCAACCTTTCTTGGCCCATGGATGCTCTCTCCCAAGTCTTCAGTCGAGTGCCTACTGGTAAAGACGGTGAAGGGTAAAGAGTAATATTTTGGGCCATCGCAATCATCGCAACTGTTTGAGAGAAACACTAGGCCTTAAAATTCTAAAATACTTTATTCACTAAATACAGGACCGGACCGGGCCCCCCCTGGGCCCGGGCCCGGGGCAACAGTACCCACTTTCCCCCCCCCCCCCCCCCATGTGGCAGCCCTGCATCCATCACAAGAAGAATATTAATTAACTATTTCTAATTTTCAGCAAAACACCAACGTCAGGACGGTGAGGAGAGAAATTCTCTCATTCTGATCTCCAGGGTGTGTACTACGGCGAGCCTGGGTATCTCTATTAGTAGGATATAACCTGTTTGCATAGGTGCTAAAATGATCACCATATTAAAATTATCGTTTACGAGCATTTGAATCTAATTATCAAATTCATAGAGGATGAAAGATGAAGTCCAAGTCATTTAGGGTGATCTAATGGGCGTATTTATGTACTTTTCCGTGTATATATTTTTCCGTGCAATATGATGACGGAATATGATAGCTTTGTTCCATCCACCTAACCGCGGTCGGCCGTGGTCGACCGACTCATGCGCAGTAACGTCAACCGCTGTTCCATCCCAACAATCAGCTCAACACAGCGGTTGAACCGCTGTTCCATAGCAGCGTGGTCGACCGCGGTCGAACCAAAACCGACCGCCCGATGGAGTGCGGTTCATTCCGGTTGTTATAGGAAACCTCACGCAATTGAAACCTACTCATAACCATCCTCATTTGAAATTCGAGCTCGGTGGGTGGACACCTCAACCTACTTGTGGAAAATGGCTTCAAGATTGAAAAATAAAGATTTATTTGAATCCCAAACAGTTTTGATTTATACTCGTATTTTTCCCTGGTTTCTTCCCAAAATAATTATTTCATATGTTTTTCTTCTAAGATAAAACACTACTTGCAAATTTACCGTCAATGCGTGTAGGTTAGGGCTGCCATCCGTCCCGATTTATCGGGACATGTCCCGATTTTCGAGGCGTCCCGTCATGATTTTTGAAGCGTCCCGATTATTTTTTTGCTGTCCCGACTTCGTCCCGATTTTTAAAGTACTTCAATCTTCGAAGTATTTTGTAAGCCCAGGATGAAAACTGGATAAACCCTGCGTGGTACAGATGTCCTTCATTGCAGGTAGGTAGCCGGACACCTTTGACTATTTTATAGGTCTATGTAATAGATGATCTAAGCACTTTTTTTCAATAATGATGTTTCTCCAACTTTTCAATACCTATTGTATTTTTTCTAAAAATAAAACTTAGCCGTTGTATTTTGTCAGTGACTTGAAATATATCTTGTCCCGATTTTGGTCCCGATTTTCTACTTTAGGCTGTCCCGATATGTCCCGACTTTTAGCTTACGCTGTCCCTACTTACGTCTAAAAGATATGGCAGCCCTAGTGTAGGTCTATTCCGGGAAATTCTTTATTCTCTATTCTCTATTTAATTCTGAGAAATTCATTTCTCTATTCTCTATTCATTCTCTTTATTCTCTATTTTATTATGAGAAATTCATTTCTCTATTCATTTCTTTATTCTCTATTACCAATCCTTAGTTCTGTGTCGAACTCATCAACCATTTTTGTGACAAAAAAACGGTTGCCCTCGAGAGTTTTATCCAAATCCTGTAACTTTGGACTGTATACCGGCCAGAAATAGAAAATGAGAATATAAAATCACTACCTACAATGAGTTGTTGAAAATGAGAACAGAAAATCACTACGAGTTGTTGTTTACAGTCGACTGTTGTCAAGGCGATGAAAATGTTTCCAATGGAGTGGAGTCACACGAAATGACTGGTGTAACGCTATTTTACCTCACTTGCGGTTGAGCGTTCCATCCATGGTTGGATCGTGGTTAAGGTCGTCCAACCGCGATCATAGAGGCTGTGGACCGCGTGCTGACCGTGGGTTAACCGCGGTGAGGTGGATGGAACAAATCTGATGTCTTTCCAACGCCGATGTTTGTACTTAGGCGAGCCAATACTTAGGGATTAAATGTTGGAAAGGGGTTTGAATGTCGGATTAGAATAGGAACTAAAAGCGTCGGTTTTCCCTTAGTGGGTGAATTGATTTCTAGGTCACTAATAAAGCGGAAAAACAGTTGCTGCCTAAATCTTGCCGAAAAAATAGCATTTGTTATAGGAAGCCTCTCTGGGCCATCAAGAGACTAATGGAATGACTGGTTCCTTTCAGATCAGCAGAGTGAGCTAAAGTGTCTCCTGTTCACCCCTAGGAATTTGAAATTCGATAGGGAGTCTCTCTGGGACATCAATTGACGAATAAAATTATGGGCTTTTTCCTGATCAGCTGAGTGGCTGAATTCTCCTCCTGTTCCTCCTAAGAAATTTAAATTTGACAGGTAGCCTCTCTAAGACTTCAAGAGTTGAATGAAATGAAGCACTCCATCATAAACAGTTGAGTAAACACAATTAAATAGGAATCTTCAAATTAAAGAAAAAATAAATAAGGAACATTTTTTTCCAAAATCACGTTTACAATCTGATTTTTAAAAATTATGTACCCATTAGCATTTTTTTTTTTTTAAAATATTTTGACATGGATATGTCTTTGCTGTGGGGGGTCAACCAAAAATTTCCGTGAAGCAAAATTTGTGTCACAATTTCAGTGTTTTTGACATTTTATGTCTTTACTATGGCACATAAATGAAAAAGCGTCACGCGGGGGAGCGTCACGCGGAGAGCGTTACGCGGAGATTCCCTAATGATCCCACGATTCTGAGATTTGGTATGTAGCCCCTTGAGGGACTTCTGAACACAACTGACCGATCCCAGATCAGCTGAGTGGCTCTAGAATCCAGTTTTTTCCCTAATGATCCCCCGATTCTGAGATTTGGTATGTGGGCCCTTGAGGGACTTCTGAACACAACTGACCGATCCCAGATCAGCTGAGTGGCTCTAGAATCCAGTTTTTTCCCTAATGATCCCACGATTCTGAGATTTGGTATGTGGGCCCTTGAGGGACTTCTGAACACAACTGACCGATCCCAGATCAGCTGAGTGGCTCTAGAATCCAGTTTTTTCCCTAATGATCTCGCGATTCTGAGATTTGGTATGTGGGCCCTTGAGGGACTTCTGAACACAACTGACCGATCCCAGATCAGCTGAGTGGCTCTAGAATCCAGTTTTTTCTTTAATGATCCCACGATTCTGAGATTTGGAATGTGGGCCCTTGAGGGACTTCTGAACACAACTGACCGATCCCAGATCAGCTGAGTGGATCTAGAATCCAGTTTTTTCCCTAATGATCCCACGATTCTGAGATTTGGTATGTGGGCCCTTGAGGGACTTCTGAACACAACTGACCGATCCCAGATCAGCTGAGTGGCTCTAGAATACAATACGGGGTTTTGTAGGAAGGGGAAAGGGGGCGCAAAGACATAAAATGTCTCTCGTGGTTGCGTACTTGTACGAAAGCTGTATCCACCGTATGAGTTTCAAGAGGTTTTTCACGTACAACCCATCCGTTGCTAGGGGAATGGAACTTCCGCAGTTTTCATCGCACAAAAATCGTTCGCCACTCGTTGGAAAGTGCTTGATTTATGTGATCACATCTCAAGCTACCAATTTCCCCCTCCTTAAGTACCTGGCTACATTCCAAAACTAAGTTGATTGGACTAGTATAAACAATTTTAATAAGCCGGTTACAATATTCTTAACGTAAAGCAATAGCATCATTTACTCCACTCCATAGGAAACATTTTCATCCTCTTGACAACAGTCGAGGACAACCGTTATGAAATCCACCATCAAAGACATATCCATGTAACATGGTATCTGCTTGTAAAGCGGATAGTGGAACTCGTTTACGAGTTTCTGACCAGTTTTAACACAGAATATGTTTTAGCTTTGGCATCTCCAACAGAAAACGAAACGTTTATGTGTAACGAAAATGTGTTGCAACAATTTCTGATGATTTCCGCTTACAACCGAGTCGTTGCTAGGAAAATGGTGCTTCGTCATTTTTCATTCAACAAAATTTGTTGACCATTCGTTCAAAAGCTCTCGATTTATCTAATTATATTAACTACTGCGAGCTGAGTTATGAGCACGGTTATTTGAATAATTGTGTACACTCAGGTGATCATTCTGAATAATTGACACTGTGAACATGATTGCAACCGCTTGTTAATTTCTGATGATTTTATTGAGCCTGGTGATAAATAAATAAAACAACTTGACATAGTAGACTGTGGGACAGAATAGAATTAAAATTTCTCACCACTTTTTCCGACGCCAGGAGCCCCCACAACAGCGACCTTCACTTCTTGAAGAGACGACTTCTTCCTGCGGATCCCTCTGATCGCATTGGACGTCATTATTCTTATCACCTATTTACCTGCAACCATTTACAATATTATAGCAGTGAAATAAGTCGTATGTATGAGAAATATTACTCTAACATGTTGGTAAGCAATGCATACAATTCAGCTATAGTAACCAGCATGATCTGGGGCTTTCGTCAGTATCTTTTCTAGTACCCATCTCTGTTCCCGCGTTACAGGCTGCGCTCCCGATGGGGAGCAAATGGATGATCATACAGCCACCCGAGTGGTCTCATTCATTCCTCGGAGCTAATTTCTATAGTAATCAAACTAAAACCGTAGGTACACTGGATTCCAAAAACATCTGGGACCTATCCCAGTCGATTCTGCTCTCACTCCACCCCCCGCTCAACCCCCATCACCCACCTTGACCCCCTGCCAAGCGTGCCAGGCGTGCGTCTAACACTTCTAACACTCAAAGCCTCGAAAAAGACACTTTTTCGCCCGTTTTTGGCCCATAGCATCTATGCGAGTAAAGCGATAGGGATGGTTAAACGTTAGGACCAACTAGACCCCAAATGGAGTGAGTCTATGTGCGAAAGAACGGGTTTTTAAAGTCAATTCTTAGGCCTTTTATGGCCCGGACAGCGGACGGCGGACGGTGGACGGACATTTTTGGTTTATTATTTCCAATAATAAGCCTATGTGATCGTATAGCAAAAAATTTTTATAACCCCCCCTCAAACTTTGTCACTTTACGTTTCAAGGTGCGTAGAATCCAAATTTGAAATGTCCGTCCGCCGTCCGCCGTTCGCCGTTCGCCGTCCGGGCCATAAAAGGCCTAAGAATTGACTTAAAAAACCCGGCCTTTCGCACATAGACTCCATTTGGGGTCTAGTTGGTCCTAACGTTTAACCATCCCGATCGCTTTACTCGCATAGATGCTATGGGCCAAAAACGGGCGAAAAAGTGTCATTTCAAGGCTTTGTTAGACTTACGCACGCACGCACGCCTGGCACGCTTGGCAGGGGGTCACGGTGGGTGGAGAGGGGGGGGGGGGGTGGGTGAGCGGGGGGTGGAGTGAGAGGAGGCGCCGCGGCACCTTGTGGTGGGTACGGCGTTCCTTCGAGGCATGAATATATGTTTTTTTCTAGGTCATATTTGTGTGTTAATACCAATGCTTTTCCTACGCATATTTAATAACATATCCTTTCGACTTTTCGTACGTGGTTAGATAATGATATTATTAAGGAAATAACTATTTGAATAGATAGGAGCTCAAATCGAAAAATATAAACATGCGTATATAATTATAGCAGTATAGGTTGTGGCAACTCGAAATGGGACACGCCGAGGAGTCTGGACGGGCCTTATGACGTACGCAAGCCAACTAAAACTACGATCATACTCAATTGAAAAAATAATAAACCTTTGTGAAATAATTTGCAGCGTTTTTCAAATTTGGAATCTACGCACCTTGAAACGTAAAGTGTCAAAGTTTGAGGGGGGGGGGGGGGGGGGGTTATAAAAATTTTTTGCTATACGATCACATAGGCTTATTATTGGAAATGATAAACCAAAATAAACCATGATTTATGGTAGACAGATATATGTTCCAGGAAGATTCCCTATGAATTATATCGCGATTGGTGGAGAAGTAACTGTAGCGAATGCGCAGAACTACAATTGATCGACACAGACAAAACTACTAGACTAATGGACCGATTTTTATGAAATTTTCATGGGTTGTGCGGTTTTGCTCCTAGAAGTTCCCCTATAATTGCATTGCCGTTGGAGTAATTGTAATCTGCGCGCATGCGCAAACGTTAATTTCTTATAACGTCGACTTATCAATCATTTCGACTCGTTTTGGTTTATTATTTCCAATAATAAGCCTATGTGATCGTATAGCAAAAAATTTTTATAACCCCCCCTCAAACTTTGTCACTTTACGTTTCAAGGTGCGTAGAATCCAAATTTGAAATGTCCGTCCGCCGTCCGCCGTCCGCCGTCCGCCGTCCGGGCCATAAAAGGCCTAAGAATTGACTTAAAAAATCCGTCCTTTCGCCCATAGACTCCATTTGGGGTCTAGTTGGTCCTAACGTTTAACCATCCCGATCGCTTTACTCGCATAGATGCTATGGGCCAAAAACGGGCGAAAAAGTGTCATTTCAAGGCTTTGTTAGACTTACGCACGCACGCACGCCTGGCACGCTTGGCAGGGGGTCACGGTGGGTGGAGAGGGGGGGGGGGGGGGGGGGGCGGGGGGTAGAGTGAGAGGAGGCGCCGGCGCCGCGGCACCTTGTGGTGGATACGGCGCCGGCGTTCCTTCGAGGCATGAATATATGTTTTTTCAAGGCTATATTTGTGTGTTAATACCAAAGCTTTTCCTACGCATATTTAATAACATATCCTCTCGACTTTGCGTACGTACTTAGATAATGATATTATTAAGGCAATAACTATTTGAATAGATAGGAGCTCAAATCGAGAAATATAAACATGCGTATATAATTATAGAAGTATAGATTGTGGCAACTCGAAATAGGACACGCCGAGGAGTCTGGACGGGCCTTATGACGTACGCTAGCCAACTAAAACTATGATCATATTTAATTGAAAAAATAATAAACCTTTGTGAAATAATTTGCAGCGTTTTGTTCTTAAGCTAACGCTATACGTCCATGTTACAATGTGTGAAGAAGCTATACTGCCCACCCTACTTGGCAGTCTTTTGGTTTATTATTTCCAATAATAAGCCTATGTGATCGTATAGCAAAAAATTTTTATAACCCCCCCTCAAACTTTGTCACTTTACGTTTCAAGGTGCGTAGAATCCAAATTTGAAATGTCCGTCCGCCGTCCGCCGTTCGCCGTCCGCCGTCCGCCGTTCGCCGTCCGCCGTCCGGGCCATAAAAGGCCTAAGAATTGACTTAAAAAACCGTCCTTTCGCCCATAGACTCCATTTGGGGTCTAGTTGGTCCTAACGTTTAACCATCCCGATCGCTTTACTCGCATAGATGCTATGGGCCAAAAACGGGCGAAAAAGTGTCATTTCAAGGCTTTGTTAGACTTACGCACGCACGCACGCCTGGCACGCTTGGCAGGGGGTCAGGGTGGGCGGTGAGGGGGGTGAGCGGGGGGTGGAGTGAGAGGAGGCGCCGGCGCCGCGGCACCTTGTGGTGGATACGGCGCCGGCGTTCCTTCGAGGCATTAATATATGTTTTTTTTTCAAGGTCATATTTGTGTGTTAATACCAAAGCTTTTCCTACGCATATTTAATAACATATCCTCTCGACTTTGCGTACGTACTTAGATAATGATATTATTAAGGCAATATTTTTCTCATGATTGGGGAGTCCCTGACCCCCTGGTTCAATTCCAATAGGCCTTCCCTCTATTGAAAGACGCCCTTAAAAATCAAATGAATGTAAAATCTACATAAATTGTTATCTGTTTGCATTGCATGGATAGTTTCCTAAAAGGAAGCTGATGATTATTATAAGATACCCAATCCAAATACAAGTTTCTCTTCACTTCACGATATCGATCATCCGATGGATAAAGGTAGAATACAAGCTGGTACCTTTAAACTGTGTTGTGCCGTCCAGTAATTCTGGTAAATGGGTTTGAGGCAATGATTCAATGCGGCTAGTCCTCTCCCATTTCATGGCCCAACTCATTACCTGTTTTTTGTCTGCAAATCCCATTAGCTCACAACCATTTCACTTTAAATTTAATACTAATGTTTACACATTATCCCCTCCCGTTTCATTTTATATTAAATGAGCTCAGTATTACAGTCAGCCCTCTCTCATAGATCCTTTGTGTTCATATCTATGCCCACAACAGTTGAAAAGATGATTACATACCTACTGCATAACCAAGATACTCCTGAATGCCCTCTCTTTGCTTTACTTGGCTTTTTAATACTACTGACAGAGGTACCAGTACTTCATCTAACTAATACCTCAGGATCCACTCCATATATACCTGGTAAGTCCTTAAACATTTCCACCTGTAGTAGCTACAACATATACATGCAACCTCCACTAATAGATATTTATATTTATACCTAGACTTCTGATATTGCAGGTTGCTCTACCTGAAATGTTAGCGAATTTTTGAAGAAAATTAAGCTATTGCTCTCGCCTCAAAATTTGTAGAATGTGAATTTTTGAAAAAATTTTATGCAGAAATCCGTTTCAGGCTATTCTGAATCATATTCTGAAGTTTAACGCATTTTTGTATGTATGAATGTATGTATGTATGTATGTATATATGTATGTGTCATTCCAGACGATAACTGTCCGTAGAATTGTGCTAGAAACTTCAAACAAATTTTAAAATGTTAAGGACACAAAACGAAAGTTCAAGTTCGTTGGCCAGCATGATCGGATTACATCTTCGGGTTGAAATTTTCAAAAATGTAGTCAAAAATTTCAAAATAGCCTGTTTTTTGCGATTTGTTGTAAAAGCGAAATAATTTTTTCAGCATGCTGACATGTGGTATATTCGGTATCAGCGTAAAATTTCCTATAAGAATATGTATCAAGTTTTCAAAAATTTCAAAGTTGAAAAATCAGTCAAAAATCGATATAATGCCATTCGCTACTTGTAAAAATCGGTAATATTTGCATGAAACATTGTCCAAATTCAGATTGAACTACTCTTATGGAAGTATCCCTGTATAACCAATCCTAGAACCATGCTGTTTAAAACGTAGGTAGTAGGTGCTTGTTTAAAAAAAAAAAAAAAAAAAAAAAAAAAAGTAATCACAACTGATGAGTTTACTCTGTGAAATATTCCGTCCTCCGATTCTC
This sequence comes from Adelphocoris suturalis, assembly GCA_030762985.1. Lineage (NCBI taxonomy): Eukaryota > Metazoa > Arthropoda > Insecta > Hemiptera > Miridae > Adelphocoris > Adelphocoris suturalis. The sequence goes on from CM061044.1 coordinate 112,887,170, forward strand.
TCGGTCGCTCTCTTTAATGTTTTACGCTCAACTGTTTTAGGACTTGATGCAGCTGTAATACTGACTGTGGCCTAGAAAATATCAGCCATGAAATTATGAAGAAGTTCTATTTATGTACGTACTAGCAGCAAACCCAAGGCCTCGCTCCGCTCGGCCGTCAATAGCGACTGAAATGTCGAAGATTTCTTCAAAAATTCGCTCATGGGGTCATGCTGCATGACTGGAATTTTTCACAATCTATGAATATCAGCCACAATATATCTTAACCATAAGTAAGTCACTACTGAACCCATATAACTGCTACTCAACTTAGCTATATAACTGCCTATATGTCCTTACGTAGATATACTACTTCTCTATCATAAATTAACATACCTCACTGTATTTAATTATATTTTACTTTAATTTATTGTAGTACCCTGAATAGGCCTGCGTAGGGCAAAAGCGCTCGGAGAATATATGTATAAACAAGAGCCGTATTGAATCATCCTCTCCTCAAACCCATATAAGCAGGTACCTATCCTCGGAAAGCTGTCTCAGCCAGTGAATATTGGAGATAATTTTAACAAATCCTGTCCGATTTTGAGTCAGATGAAACAGCTCGCCTTCATCTCGGATTCCAGCTCAGTTTGGAGGCCCAATCCTCTCATTACCATCACAATGATGGGAAGGAGTTAAAACTTCAGACCACATAAAATACGGCTGGGACTAGAAGGTACACAAATTTCCGCCTTATCGCCGAGTTCAACAGTTCACGAGACAAAGTGCTTTGCGGAAGGATGAGATCATTCTGCTAAGGATGAAATCATTCCTCGCGAATTCCAGGAAATTTTCAAATAATGACAAATCATTTTGCTATTAAAATAATAACTTATCATGGAATTGCCTAAAAGCTGGTTGGAGCCATCCCCTTTCCTTTGTTCTGGAGTTCAACATTCTAAATTTTAGCATTTTTTACACCTTTTTCTATTTTTTAGAGAATAGAAGCATTTTTTAATATTGATACTAGTTCAGTGCACAACTATATTATATTAGAAGTCAGAATCCCAACTTGCTGCGGCCTCTGAAGGCCATAAGCCTGCCAGATTTATTCCCACAGTTGGTGGAGAGAAAATTACACTTTTTCAAAAAGAATTTTATTCTCATTTTTGAAAACTGGTATTTTTTAATATTGATTTTTACGTATTTCTGTTAGAATTTTGATTTTTTGACAGCAAATTCGAGTTCAGCCACTCAACAAAAATAAGAATACGAATTTTCATAATTTTACATTGAATTTTGAAAAATTGTCATTTTTACATGATTTTGACGAGTTTAAGATTCCAAACTGTCGAAAGTTGTTGCTGCGACCCCAAAAACGATAATATACGAAGTTTCACAATTTTACAAAGAAGTTTGTAAAAGTTATATTCAAAAGTCTGATATTGGCAAAAAAAGCGTATTTCAAAAACCAAAAACGAGCTACCGGCGTAGATTTCTGTTATGCAAAAAATCTGAAACAATTCAGGGGTCATTTTTTGACATTTTAAACTCGATTTCGGGTGGAGGTCATCAAAATTTCACCTTTCTCAAAATAGCAGGTACCCTGATAGACAATTCCCTCTTATCGTTCATTCCCGTCTTAAAAATGTACCTACTCCTTTTCAGATTTCAAATCTAAAATTCGAAGAAAATTAGAAGCCGCATCTAGACGAATATTATTCCTAGATCTTCAAGTGATTAAGCTTTCTTCTTGTTTTCTATGAATTTGTCTGAATCGGAAACCATTCCGATCCACCAATACGTCTACGAAGACGTAAGAATAAACTCGACTCACGTAGTTGTGGGTTGGAATAGAATGGTTCTCGGATGAGGGTCATTCAATAATGTTTTGGTTATCTCTGTTTATTTTGGTCAAACTAAACTCTCGCTTCCGAAACTCGAACGTGAGGAACTGGGGCAGAAAGCAAAAGTTTCTGTTACAACGATCGATAACACATTCCGGTTGAACGATGATTTGTATAAGACGTATCTTTGTATGCTCCTCTCAAGGGGTCATTAAAATGGGACCTTATACCTGATTTTCGGAATAATGAATTCACCATAATGCTTTGAAAAAAGTTGGAAGTTATTGCAGACGGTTTCGGTATATGTAGAGTATTGTGAGTAAGTATACTTAGATTTCTATGTCTTAAGGCGGGTTCACACTAGGCGAGCATTGTTTGCGTACGTTTGCAAACCTGCGCACGCCCGATCAGTATTCGCGAGCATTCGACTAAGTTCCCAACAAAAGTGCACGAACATCGCACCTGCGTTGTCTAAACTTTCTATAGCGCTGCGTCGATAGTGATACATTTGAACGTTAAATATGATTTCGCGTCATTCCAGCCCACACGTTTGCTCGAAAATCATATTGGTGATGGGACACATGACCAATTTTTTAGTTATCATTTATCGTTCAAATTTCTCATAGGTGGATTGGTCAGTATGGACTCGTTCGTTGGCCCCCCTGCAGTCCTGACCTCACTCCGATGGACTTTTACCTCTGGGATAATCTCAAATCCAAAGTGTATGAGGTCAGGATCGAATCGAGAGAACAGCTCATTCAGAGAATAATGGATTGCGGAGACGAAATGAATCAGAACCGACCATGCTGTTGACTCAATGCGCAAGAGGACGAATTTGTGCATTCACCAAAATGGAGGGCATTTCGAAAATTTACTGTAATTAAAAATTAGAACTTACTTGTTAATTACTACACCTTGGAAGAATAAAAATCCAATTTATTATTTTTTTTTTTTCCACTCAATATCCAAAACCTTAGAAATGCCTACTTATTTGAAACCGTCAGCAAGCATAAAAAACGTCGATTCTCTAAAAACAAGCGTTTTTTTTTTCTTTCAAACAAAATTTTCTCCACCAATTTTCATCGTACAATTTTTTTTTATATACCACTTGAAAGCTGACATTCTGGCGCATTTTTAAAGCTATGCGCAAGTAATCACACGCTGGATTAAGAAGGCCTAATAAACGTTTGAAAAAACAAGCTTTTTTCAAAAGTTCATAAAGTTTGCATTGTCGAGTAATTTTTCGCCAATTAATGTAAGCGAAAAAATTTGGTTTGACACTAAAAAGATAGGCAATTTAATGCTGTTTCCAAAGGTATCCTCAAATTTGAGTTAGTTTTGTAAATTGAAGGAGTTATGACCATTTTATTGACATAAGGTCGAAAACACGAGAAAAAAAATTAAAAATGAAGTAACTCGGAAAACGCCTTATGAAGAAAACTCTAAGATGCACTTTTTGTCGCAAATAAGTTGTAAAATACGTGGGTGAAGTACGGCGCATCTTAACGTGTACACCCATATGCAAAAGGTTTACACTGTAGGATTTGTTTCAAAATGCCTAAAAACGGATTTCAATGAAGCAATTTTCAAAAATGTTTGAAACTATTGCGATAGTTTCATTTTCTATAAATGTTCGCACTTTTTGGCGCATGAGCAAACATACAATTCTCGAAACACGTTCCTGTGTACTCACAAGACAATAGATAATAAATAAATGTTCATGTTTCTTTCGAGAATCGCACGCGTATAGCGATTATTAATCAATTTATTGATTAATGATTCGAGGAAGATATTTGCCACACCCGACCTCTCTTTTCTCTTCGTTCCATAAATCGAATGTTCTCATCGACAATTAAAGACAGAGAGCCATGTGAACTATAGAAAGGTACATTGGGACAGTAAACAACAAGGCTTGGGACGTTTACAAGTCTTAATGTTTGCTAACGGCTCAGAACTGTTTGATTAAAATTATGTTAAATAAACAGCGGAGACATTCCACTAGAGCATTATATAATGAATCGAAGTTGCTTAGGGTCAAGGAAATTTTTTATTTAGGGGCTTGTCTCCATGTTTTTAAGAAGGGCGTTGGTGAGGAATTCCTCAGCAGAGCGTGTCAGACTCGTGCAGCTACTGATTCAAATTTGAGATGACCTGTGGTGAGAACTGAACTCTTTAAGCGTACAGCACACATCCAGGCTGTACCTTTTTGTACAATCACAAAATCAATATTTTTAATTTTTCGAACCGTAAATTGTTTAAACACACTTTAATTGAAGAGATTTTGGGCAGTTCATCTTCCTATTTGTCCTAAAGATTTACTCAATTTTGTTTATTTTCGTTTTTTGTTTGTTTTTCTTCTCTCTCTCTCTCTCTTTATTAGTTACTTACATTGTCTTCTGTATATTACTCGATCTTTTTTTTAATATGATTATGTTTTATTGATTAATAATTAAGACATACTCGTATGATTATGATTTATTGATGGGTTTTTGTTCGATGACTCTACCGGAGAGCACAAGTGATTTTTACTTATTCTCCGGTTGGCGGCAGAGAGATATTCATTTCATTTTATTATAAGCTAAAATGTATTTCATACATCTTTATGCAAAAATGTCATTTTCGCCAATAAATTCTCTCTCTCTCTCTCTCTCTCTCTCTCTCTCTCTCTCTCTCTCTCTC